>CM074137.1:2708570-2871570 GCA_037178625.1 Skeletonema tropicum
TCGGGTTGATGGAGGCGGCTCGAAAGGTGGTCAGTCGTCCTGGTGGAGTACTCAACCTTTACGCTGGATTGGGAGTAGCCGCGTTGGGATCCATGCCAGCCGTAGGGTTGTATTTTGGTATATATTCGTATTGCAAAAAGACGATTGGAGAGACATTACAAACTACTTTTGGAAGTAAGAGGGGTGGTGATGATGATACAGAACAACAGCAGGCAGCAGTATGTTCTGATAGGACATTGCAGACACTAACAATCATGACTTCGGCTGCGATTGGTAATACTGTCGCAAGCTTTTCTAGAGTTCCATATGAGGTAGTCAAACAAAGTCTTCAGACAGGTCAATATACATCGACACTACAGGCGATATCTACCATGTGGAAAGATGGTGGGATGAGATCCTTCTTTCCACTGGGTGGAGTGTCTATTCAAATGGTTCGTGATATTCCATATGCCATCTTTACTCTCCTTTCGTATGAGTTCATAAAGAAAATTGGGTCCTGAAACGAACCCAGGAGGATCCTAGTAAGAGGTGGTTTCTTTGATATGGTCGCCGGTGCCACGGCAGGTGGGATTGGAAGCTACGTGACAAATCCAATGGACGTTATCAAGACACGTTTACAAACAACTGGAGGGGCGGCTGCTTGTGGTGATGGGTCGATAGTGAAGTGTGCAGCGATAGTATTGGAAGAGGGTGGACCGGCAGCGTTCTTGAGAGGTAGTGTGCCAAGATTGATGCATAAAATTCCAGCAAATGGATGTTTCTTTGTCTTTTACGAGTTTTTTAGACGGGTGTTGCGCGTAGAATGAGAAGAGCAATGGAACAACTTCTTCTTTAGGTTTACTCTGTACTGCCACAAAAGCATAAATGGGATGTCCAGTTTGAAATATGTTGTTGGAAGTTGAAATGACTATCAACAGATTGCATAGATAGATTCTACCTAAAGAATAGGTCTCCTATTGATTGTTCCATTGTCTCTGCCAATGGGCAACATAATGAGGACGAAGCGAATGATAACCAAGACGCCTACGATTGGACCATACGACCGGGTGCCTCCTCCACTGAGGCGAAGGCTTTTACCGATCTCGATCAAGGAGAAGACATTTGGGGCTTGGTCTCAACCCTCTGGCCCGCTCAGGCGTCATTCGCTTTCAACCTTGGATTGCGCACGATGTTGAGCCTTTCATTAAGCTTCCCTGAATGTGGAGTACGAATCCATCCATGTTCGCCGTAGAGATAAGCTTGAACAGGAATCCAAACGAGAAGTCCATAGCTTCTGGAGTGCTCGTGGATACGGTATGGATTGGATGGAAGATCTCAAGGAACTACATCCCCTTTCAACACTATGTAGGACAAGGCTACCACGCGCAAGAGGCCTTGTATTGCAGATGGCAAAGGTTATCAAAAAAGAGCTTACGGGTATGAAAAAGGTTGACCCAGGATTCACAGTCATGAACGAGTGTCGTAAGAAGTTCAACTTTATATTTGGTCCTACACCAAAAGATGACACCCCATCCCACCTCGACTCTGGGGGTGGTCACAGAAAATGTGTCGATCGGTACAAGCGCAACATTGCTGGCATTGCCGATTTGTTTATCCTGGCCAAGAGTAATTGTTTGTTGGAGAGCTTGACTCAAATTCGGGGAGATTGGTTAGGATGTTCCGAATGCGATTGAATGATGAGTTGTTAATAGCTGCCGGAGAAGTTGAGGAGTCGTCGGATGAAGGAGAGCAACTAGAAGGTGAAAAGAGGAGACAAGCTGCAAAAACTGTGGCTCGTCCAGTGCTAACAAAAGGTCTTAAGGTAGCGTGGGGTAATCGGCATACAGGACCATTAGTGTAGTAAGTCATGATAATTAGTAATTACAGCTTTTCGCTTCACTCTCTACTCCTCTCCCGCAAAGATCTCCAGCGCGATTGTATCGTCTGCCTCATCCTTGTTAAGAGAGAAAGGGCTCTCCATTCGTTCAGCCTCCTGGATCTTCGCTTTTAGAATTCCCATCACACCGCAGCCGATACGTGGGATGATAAGGAACGCAAACACAAGGCTGACACCCCCAAACACAATGTCATTTTGCCTCAACTCTTCGTTTGTGACTGAGGTAAGAATGAGATTAATCATAAGGAGGTGCATCAGAAGCCCCCAAACAACACATCCTCTGACAGCAACAGCCCACAGTTCACGAGTTTTATCTTTCTGAAGAGTTTTCATGTTCGTATTATCAACCTGAAAGTACTCTATTGCGGGTCTTTCGTACCTACATAACAGATGGAGATGAGTAATGCGTTAGTGAATAAGTTCAGCAAGGTGACGACAAACAATCTCGACTGGTACCTACATGCCATCGATTGAGCCCAATGGATCGGCACTTTTCAATATTGCAACACAAAAGTTTGCTGCGACTAACTTTGTGAACAGTTCGGCGAGCATCCCTGATGATATCCATAATTGAAACCAATTCATGCCTGATTCTGGAGCTTCGTGGATCTGTTCCCTCCGATATTCAGGGTCTTCACAAACTGTTGTATTTCCAATGAAGGGAGAATCCTTTTCGGGTAGGTAGAAACCATTTGTACGCTTTGTCTTTCCGACATACTCGTAGTATGGAGCATTGCGAGCTTTCATGCTAATAGCCTCTACCCATTCAGGTAAATCATCTTCAGACTTGGAGACAAATAAGCCGCCTGAGGGTGTAAACATGTATTTGGTCAGGTTTCTATCTGGAATCCTGCATCCGCAAGTATCTAGCATGAAATCAGCCATAAAGAGTTTTTGTTCCATATCCTGTTGCCTAATTGTACGTTCAGCATTCATTTTTCCTAACTCTGAGCATACATCGAAAATTGCTTCTTGTTTCTGCTTTAGAAATTCTGGGTCAGCATAGCAAGGGTTGGCACTCAAGTTAGCGAGATACAGTTGTATCGAAGGATCGAATGCGAATTTCTTGAAATAACTAATACCAAACCAAATCACAAGCACGGTCAATACAAAAAAAGCTTTCCTCATCCCAAAGATATTACGTTTCAACCTCACTGATAAAGAAGATTGAAACAACACAATTGGCGAAGGAAAAAATGCTGCTACCCAGAGGTATACGATGTAGAGATACGAGGCAACATCAACCTGATATTTGAGTTGTTCGGCGAACTTTGAGCTGGATATGTCGTCATCCACAATACTAGTCACATCTTCTTGGGGTGCATTCAAATAAGCCTCTTTAAGCCGCTCCATCCTTTCGACTTCCATTTGGTATTCCGCTAAGGCCACATGGTTGTCTACTGCGTTCACGTCTGGGCTTGGGAGTGTCGTCGGTCCAATACAAACTTCTTCACTAACTGATTTGCAAAACCATCCCCACGAATCCATACATGCTTCGACTTCAGCAGTCTTGCACTCTCTGTCAATGGTAATTGTTTTCTTTTCAGAAGCTTTGATCTCTTCCAAACGCTTTTCTTCACACCATCCAGTAAAAAAGGTTTTGTCACCATTCATGTTCTCCCACTCCTTCCTCTTCTGGCTATCAACCTCCCCGCACGGATATTCGTCTGTGCCATAACGATTTGTGTCCTCAGAGAGTGCCGCCGCAAATCCCTTGGTATAAGCATCCTCAAACCGAGCATATTCAATCCTTGTTATATTTGCCAGTGTTTCCTGTACCTTCTGAATATGATGCTCAATACCCCCTTCCACACCGCGACAAAACTGCAGAGAAGAAGATGATGATGCTGTCACCCCTAGTTTATCGAGTAGGATGCTCGGGGTAAGAAGGATTGTCGTCAAGCCTAGTAATACCAACATGGTGATTATTCCACAGCGGTAAGGGAGTGGTTGCCAATCAGGAAACCTCTCAACTGTATTGTCTGTCATCGAAGTATACTCAAGCACTGCAGCTTTTCCTACCGATTTTTCTTTTGCAGCAAATCCCTTCTCCGTATCCTCTTCACTGCTGTTGCTACCAGGAGAGAGTTGTGCCGTGATAGCTAACTTTCGCACACTCTTGATCAGCAAGTAGCAAGTGATACATAATGAGTCTATAACGACGAGGAAAGCGGCATAAGTGAAAGAAACCATGCTGAAGAAAAAAATGGAAATGGAAACCAGGTACTTATCCCTGCTGGCAAATTGTGTTTTATGAAGGATTCGGGTCTCATCATATATAAACATTTTAATATGAACCCGTAAGTATCGCCGTTTCTCAATAATCAAATAGCGCCGGGTTAATGTACCTAATTCCTACGGAAGTAAGGTGGCCCTTTCTCCCACAACGCTCGACTTAACGCTTAACGCTCAAATTTTTTTGCCCGCCACGCATCATCAACTCACAAACACACACGCACGCACAGCAATTGAAAATTGTCTTCGCAGATAGTATCAGTACCGTTTTAGCAAGACTGATCAGTACCGTGTTAGCAAGACTATGGGTTATCTCATAAGTACCTCTACCTGCTGCTTCCATCCTGCCTACCTAAGTACTTTTTTATAGGAGTAAGTACTTACTTCTAATACGCAAACTTTGGTGACGCTCTCTCATAGGTATATACCTTAGACTAACTTCGATAAGAGAAAGGATGATAAGGACGAAAGGTATCGTGGATTGCCGCTTCGGCTGGTCGAGTACCGCTTCTGTTAGTGAAGTACCGCTTTATATGCAGGAGTGCCGCTTATGTGCCGGAGAGGAATGTAAGACGGGTGGAATGATGGTGGTAAAAAGTTTCATGCGGGGCATTTGACAGTGAGAAGTGTGCGAGCGTTGTGTGAGAAAGGGCCGCCTAACGTGCGTAGGAATTAGTTTTCTGAAATACCGTGGATTTGCTTCAGATCGGTTTCGCCCGTCTCCAAAAACGCACGCCAAAGGGGGCTCATCGATGAAAAGCGAAAAATGAAAAACGAAAAACGAATCTTATAACAATGATACATCATGATGTTGTTGGCAACGTAGAAGATATCTAACCTATCCAAAGGAAGCCATAAAGTAGCGTAGAATGTGGGGCTCACTAGCTCGAGGGATCACCGAAACAGTCAAAGAAACGGCCAAGTCCACAGCGGCAACAGTTGGTGTGGACGCCGGCAACGTATTACGTCGCGTAGGTGAAGTTGTGGCTCCACCGGCAGAAGATGGAGATTACTATGACGATGAAGAGGAAGAAGAATATTATGAAGATGATGAAGAGTATTATGAAGAGGGAGAGGAATATGAGGAGGAGGAGGAGGGGGTCAATTTTGAAGAAGACGAAGGAGAAGACAATGACGATGGATTGTTAAATAGATATCGAAAAAAGGCACAGCATTTAGCTGCCATGGTGACACAACCTGATGACGATGATTATTACGAAGAGGAAGAGGAGCAGGGAGAGTATAATATTGGTAATGAGTTGGATGAACAGATTGTCAATGGAACGCAGCAGAAGGTAGAACAGAAATTGAGCAACGAAACAGCAAGGGATGTGGAAAGAAAACATGTAGAAAATGTAGACAAAGAGATTGAGAGGCAACGTTTGCTTCATATTGAAGAGGAGGCAAAGAGAAGAGCTGAAGAGGAAGAAAATAAGAAAAGACTAGCTGCTGAAAAACTTGCAGAGGAACAAAGACTCGAGCAAGAAATGTTGGCAAAGAAGATCGCAGAAGAGGAGGCTATTGAGAAAGCAGAGGAGGAAGAAAATAAGAGGAGATTGGCTGCTAAAAGACTTGCGGAGGAGCAAAGACTTGAGAATGAACGGAGATTAGCAGCTGAGAAACGTGCAAAGGAACGAAGACTTGAACAGGAACGACTTGAGCAAGAGCGATTTGAGTATGAATTAATGGCAAAGAAGATTGCAGAGGAGGAAGAAAATAAGAGAAGACTAGCTGCTGAGAGAAGAATTGCTGAGGAGCAAAGACTTGAACAAGAGCGACTTGAGCGTGAATTGATGGAAAAGAAGATTGCAGAAGAGGAGGAACTTAAAAGAGCAGAAGAAGAAGAGAAGAAAAGATTGGCTGCTGAGCAACTTGCAGAACAGCGAAGACTCGAACAAGAGCAAAGACTTGAGCAAGAGCGACTCGAGCGTGAATTGTTGACAAAGAAGATCGCAGAAGAGGAAAAAACCAGGAGGCGATTAGCTGCTGAGAAACTTGCAGAAGAGCAAAGACTCGAGAATGAACGGCTCGAACGTGAATTGTTGGCAAAGAAAAAAGCTGAAGAACAAGCTGCTGAGGAGAGGAGACTGAGAGAGGAGCGATTTGCCCAAGAAAAGAAAGCAATGGAGGCGGCAGCGAAACTTGCAGAACAGCAGAGACAAGAACGTGAGATGACCACCAAACGAGAGGCAGAAACGAAAGCAGCCGCAGATAAGGAGGAGAAAGTACGTGTAGAGCAGTTAGAAATGGAGAGGGTAGAAAAAGAACAGCTGGCAACACTTGAGGCAAAGCATCGTGCCGAAAGGGATAGGCTCGAGCAAGAATTAATTATGGCAAAAGAAATGGAACAATCCAATGCACAATTTGCAGCCGAAGAAATTCAAAGGTTAACAACGCAGATGGAGAGCAATGCCACTCGACTTGCCGAGGTCGAACTTGAGCGGAAGCAACTACAACTCTCCAGCGAAGAGAGCACCATGATGTGCGAACAGCTCAAATCCGATCTGCATCGTGCCGCAGAAACAATATCAACGTTAAGAGAAACCATTGCCGATCAGGAAGAACAAGAGAGGTTGCGTTTTGAAGAAGAAGCTCGCAGGGTCGATAAGGAGGAAGAAACTTTCATGGCTTCTGCGAAACTTGATATGGAAAAGCAATTATCACATGTTCGCGAATCCCTCGAGGGGCAAATTGATTTGCTTGAAAAGGAGCTGGAAGAGGAAAGAAAGTTATCTGCAGAGCAGCAGCATGAGTTGCAGCAACGTCTCGAAGAAGCAACATCACGCCTGGCTTCTTCTGAATCTGAAATGACTGCAATGATGTCAAAGAAAGAATCCAAATTGACAAAACAATTGCAGACATCTGAAAAGGCTGCAGCAAAAGCTGTTGCTCTTCTTGATGACAAGGAGGTTGAAGTGAAGCAACTGCAGGAAATAATCTCTGACTTGCGTGAAACAATGAAGAAGAATAAAATTGAGGAGGAAGAAGCAGAGGAGGAGATGGATGAATTACATAATGAAAATGAAGAGTTGCACCAACAGCTCGAAACATTAAAGAAGGAGAATAAACAGTTGTCCACCAAATTGGCGAGTATGACAGATCATAGTGAGAACGTGTTAGGTCTGAAGGTAAGAGTAATTTGGCAGTGGATTTGTTGACTTTGTATCTTTATTGCGTCTAACCAGCTATGTCTACTCTTTCCCCTATACAGATGGATCTCCAAATGCTAGAGGAAGAACGGCAGAGAGAAAAGGAGGCACTTGAATCAGTCACTGAAAAATCAACCGAAGATTACGCCCAGGCAATATCCCAACGTGACACCGCAAGGGCAGAAGTGCAAGATCTTCAACAGCAACTTGCCGCTGCTCGTGCCGATCTAGATCTTGCCAATACCGATCGAAATCGAGCGCTCATGGCAAATGAGAACTTACAGGCAGCCTTGGAATCATTTCAAAATGAGAGAGATGCAGAGATTGCGCTTCTTGTGGAACAACGTGCAGCTGCAGAGGATGCCATCACGGCTGCACATGAGGCTTCGCTAGAGGCAATGCGAGAAGCCAATGCGCAACAGATGAGGGATGTTCAATATGCAGCTGATAAATCTGTTCAGAACACTTTAACTGAAATGGACAAAATGGAGGTAACTATCCAGGAGTGTCGGAAGGATAACCTGAATCTACGGAAAGCACTCGATGAGGCTATTTCACAGTTACAGAGAAATCAAGAAGATGTCATAGATAGAAGTCTAATCAAGAATGTGATATTGGATTGGCATGGAAAGAAAGGTAAAGCGAAGCGAGATGTCATGATTCTGTTGGGCTCTATACTTCACTTCACAGAAGATGAAAAAGATAAGGCATTCATTGGCGAGGGACACGGAACATTAGGGAAGGTTGTCGATGCTGTCGCTGCCCCATTGCCACCTGCCAAACTCAATGTTGACAAAATCGAAGGAGATACAGTTAGAGAGAAATGGGTCAACTTCTTATTGGCAGAAACAGGTGAGGATGGTGGCAGTGAAGATGCAGCTCCTTGTCACAGCACGATAAAATTTGATGGCGTATTGTCATAAAGTATGCATTATTGATTTAATCATTCTGTTTTTTGCCTCTTTGAAGCTCCATTATCGTCTTGGTCCTCCGAAGACGGTGGTGGTGGTGGCGGCGGTGGCGGTGGAATACTATCACTACTGTCATTCTTGCCAGGGAAGATACCCTTCTTCACCAAGTTCTCAATACGATCAATCTCTTCAGCTGATGCAGCATTTGCCACCATCTCTCGAATCTTCGCCTTCTCCTCCATAGTGAACTGTGTTGCAAATGATTCTTCTGCATTTTTGCCTTCTCCCGGTTCAAATGTATTTGTCTCATCATTGTCGCCATTATATGTTTTTGAGGTGTTTGCGCCATCGTCATTAGCAGTGGACGATGAGTAGGCAGCAGCACGAGCTTCTAATCTACAATCTGCCTCCATGGCAGCACCAGCTGCTGATGATGCGAGTCTTTGAGCACGGTCTCTTTCGGATTGTTTCACTTTTTGAAAATCTAGAACTTTGAGTGTAGATATTTTGTGAATAGTATATAATCGATAATGTTGTCTCCCTATGTTTGTAGTTTTGTCGTCATGGCACAAGAAAGAAGCAAACGATAAATCCAGCCGAAATACGGTGGTTCTCATTGTTAGTGACATTATTCTTTGATAAAAATTGAGCCTCGCTGCCTGGTATATTCAGACATCATTGACGAAATAAAGTTGACAAGCTAAAAGGTTGCAAGCTCAAGTGTGATTAATGCCCATCTTTCATCTATCAACAACACTTCTCAGTATATAACGACATTGAAACAATAATGAACAAAAACAGATGCAAACACAACACACACTCACTCGTCACAGGATTTCCCACCAAACTCAAATATTCCAATTTCGAACACCCCTCACCCAAATCGGCAATCACATTCCATCCCTTCACCCCATTCCCCGTCAAAATCATCGTGTTCAAATTTGGCACATTTTTCTTTAAATTTCGTGCATCGACATAATGGATCTCATTTCCCCCCAGATACAATGTGGTGAGACGTTCCATCTTGGGGAAATTTTCCACTCGTTGGAGATGATTATTGGAGAGGTCCATGGTGTCGAATTGATCGCGGGATACTGCCAGATGTTCGATGGATGGGATGGCGAGGGAGCGAAGGATGATTTCACGTTCTCCTAGTGGATTGGTCCGTTGTTCGGCTGATTGGATTATTTGGGCCGAGAGACGCATGATGTGGATATTATTTTTGGGTTTGTGTATGGCTGTCTGAAGCGACTTATATGCTCAGATAATGAAAAACTGATGAATTAAATGAGTGCTCGACGTGTCTCTCTAGCGATCCATCTGTTGTCTAATAACCCCGCCCGGTCAGCTATCGTCAAACAGGATTGCTAGAGTCTCTTCCTCACTTATTGATTATGAGTGGTGGGGCCCGTCATGGTCGCTGCGGCTATTGGCCTGCGGCTGGGCGCTGTGGGCTTGTTGGGCTGTACGTGGGCTATCTGGCTTTGTCATTTTCACTCAGAAAACGTACCTATCAACTTACGGAAAGATATGGTAGGTACCTATTTATTCCTATGTAGCAAATGGCACGTATTCAAATTTCAAATCATTCAAATTTAGCGCGTTAGTTCGCCATAAAAAAAAGCAAAGAAGGTGCATCTCGATCTCATTTTTTGCAATGCAATAGCAATGCACATCTCTATTAAATGCACATGCACTGATACAGCAACTTGGAAAATACATGCTTGAGGAGAATTATTGTTCACAATCACCGCTACTTAACGCAACAACAACCTAAGAAGTTGAAGATTTTATTTACATCCAGCAAGAGACATAATATAACCTATCCTATCCTATCATCATCATGGAGCAGAAAACTGCCGCACTCAAAGTGCCAATCCTACCCCACAATTCCCCCGCGGCCGATCAACCACCCAAGCTCCACCTCCCACTCTACGCCCACCAACTACGCGCACTGCACCGCTGTCTCCTCATCGAAACTGACGGATCCCTCCGCGGTGAATTTGGCGCGACACATGATTACAAATCATCGGGGGGCTGTCTCGCCGATGCAGTGGGGATGGGGAAGACGGCAACTATGCTTGGGTTGGTATTGTCATCTCCGCGGGCATCGTCGGAAGAGGGGGATACGCTTGTGGTCGCGCCAGGACACTTGGTACAGCAGTGGAAGACGGAAATTAGCAAGTTTTCGGATGCTATTGAAGTGGTGGTCGGTAAAAGAGAGTATGAACGTGTTGCGTCGTATCCGCCCTCTGGTCGGCATACTCATCGAATTGTACTGGTGGACGTTGAGGCTGTGATGAATGAGACGCAAAAGTTTCATTACGATTGGAACTGGAGTCGTAATCCATTGAGGACTCGTGGATTGGACCGGCAAACTGTGGAGTTGTACAAAAAGGCTGCATTGTTTTGTGTCAAATCCCCTCGTGGACCGTGTTCGTACGAGGGGGAAGTGTATACTGGTACACTACACATGCCATTCCGTCCATGGAGGCGTGTCATCTTTGATGAGATTCAAGATTTAGTCAGTGAAGGGACGAAAAGTCAAAAGAACTTGCTGCAGCTTAGTCGGACTGCCAAAAATGTTTGGCTGCTGAGTGCGACACCTTTCCCCCATGGGAATGATTCGGTGTATGCCAATCATGAACTACTTGGGTTTTGTAGATTGCGTATGGATGTTGAAACAACAACTGAGTTGCCCCGTTACCACCCATTTGAAATTATCAAGCGCAAGCTGTACATTAGGTCTCCAAAGCATGTGGCAGATGATGCAGTTGTGGCGTCAAAACGAGTGACGGAGGAAACTGTCATTGTGGAAGCAACTGAGTTGGAGCGTAAATTCTTTGAGCTTGAGATGAACGACATTGCGTCACGTAACATCTTTAGTGAGGAGTATTTCTCTCTGAGGCAAATGATGGTTCATCCAGAGGCAAGCAAGAAGTTGCGTGAGCAGATTAATGGGAAGGATTCAGATCAACGAGGTGGACAACGTGCGAGAGAGGTTCAAAATAGGAATAGGCAAGTTGGAAGATTTGCGACGGTGAACTCCTTTGCGAGAAGATCTCTTGGTAAAGCCAAGAATAGATTCAGTGAGATTGAGAAGAACTTACTTCCTAGTGCAGAGCGTGAGATTTCCATGGTCAGGAGTTCCTTGTATTTGGGTATGAAAGTTCGTCAGGTTAGGCAGTCGGCTGTGCAAGCGAATCCATTTTCGAGACCATCAGAGGAACCACCAGTGTGTCTATTGACGAAAGAGGCTGAAGAAATTCACAATCACTACTGCAAGTGCCCGAATTACAAGTCCACATCTTGTCATGCAGACAATGATGCTTTCTTTCTTCCATGGTACCCAGGTGATAAGAATCCTCCCAGTTGGTTGTCAGGAAGAAATTCGGTACAGCACATCATTGATTATTTTCAAAATGTTGCCAAGCCTGGGAAGAGGATCCCGCTCAGGGAGGGTTTTGATGAGCTGCACGATTTTTTGGATGTGTTTATCTCGAAGAGGGAGAATACACTCAAATCCTCTACCAAAAAGAGAGACGACTTGGTGGTGGAAAAATTGGATCTAAGTACAAGAATTAAGGCTTTGGAAGAGACGGTTCGAGTTGGTAACATGAAAGGAGGCTATAAGACAGAAGAGGCGGAACTTGCCGACCGACATGGCTCGAAATCCGCTGCACTCATTATGCACTTGAGGAAAATTCAAGAATCAAATGAAAGGACAATCGTCTTCTCTTATTGGCATGATACTTTGAAGCTGGTTCACAGGAGTTTGAAGAAGTGTGATCTGAGTGTATCCTTTTGCGACGGTTCAAGCAGATCCATGTCACAAGCAATTACTGACTTTACGTCTGGCGAAACTTCAATTTTGCTATTATCTGCTCAAGCAAAGGCATCAGGTGCCAACCTTCAGTGTGCCACTAATGTCGTATTGCTAGATCCTTCTGGATCATCCGCTGAACATGGCGCTACACTCGAGAAACAGGCTATTGGAAGAGCAGTAAGGATGGGTCAGGAGAACAGTGTAACTGTCTTTCGGTTCTGTGTTAGAGACTCTATTGAGGAGCAATTGTATGCAGATATCGGCAAAGCTGCCAAAAAGTTGGATCAAAGATCCAGTGACAATTCGTACATGTGTGAAGATGCGCACAAGGAAATTGATGTCAGTGTCACCAAGGCGAAATCTACCGAAGACGAAGACGACGTATGTATCGGAGAATCAATCACTGAGCAGGAAAGGATTGCGAGAAACATTGCTGCTGCCAAAGCGAACAATGAAATTATCGTAATTGATGACTCTGACGATGAAGAAGAGGAAGACCGCAAGGAGGACATTGGATCAAATTCAAATGCTTCTATGAAGACTGAAGAAGTACCCCCTGCTTTGCCTGTGGTTAAGAGTGAAGTTAAGAGTGAAGTCTGCGCGGCAAAGACAACGGCCAAGCGCAGCAACGATGAGGTAAATGATGGAAACAAGACGCCCAGTGCTGAAAAGAGAGCAAAAACTGCTCCCTCAGTAGATGTTGTGACTCCCAATAATGTCGCAGAAGGTGAAAATGAAGCAGTAGGTGTCGAGACTTACAATGCCGCAGAGGGTGAAGATGAAGTAATAGTCGTTGATGCACCACCTGGCAAACTAGGATGCACAATCAGGATTGATCGGGAACTGGGCGGAGCTAGAATAATCAAAGTTGACGCATTGTGTGCAATCAGAGATCAAATCGAAGTCGGTGACCGGATTGTTGCTGTCGATGGCAAAGGAATTACCCAAACATCTGACGTCACCGTGAACAAGGACAAAGTGCGCAGATTCGTGATCGCAAGGAAGAAGAATGCAGATGCCACCGTGTCTCCAGTGTTACCACAGCCCCTCGACCAGGTAAAACGTGTGGAGACTGAACCTTGCCAGCAGCAGCAGCCGCCGCAACAGCAAGAGAAAGTTGATAATCCAGCCTCTTCTCTTCCTCCAGGGTGGGTTGTAATGAAGAGTAGAGGAAGATCATGGTACATGAATCGAACGACTGGAGAGGAACGTTGGGATGCCATACCTGGAGTTGTCTCTCCAGAAACAGAGACGACGGCTACGGCGCTTGAGGAAGCAACTACTGATGGGCTGAAAGATCTTCTTGCAGAATGTGCTCTTGAAGAATATCTTTCTAAATTTGTATCTGCCGGCGTTTCATCGCATTTATCACTTGTCGGTAAGGCTGGTGACGCTGCCTTCATGGAGAAACTCGTAGAGAATGTGGGTTTGTCCGCTTCGCAGGCCATTCGATTCCAAATCCTCGTATCCTCTAAGCATTGATGTGTTGACTAGATTGAGTAGAAGTTGTGTTATTCTAGTCTACCAGTTACTTTTTATCATTATTGTAGTCTACCAAGCTGCAAGATTACACCAATTCGGTCATTACCTCTTCGATATACTCGCAAGTGCATCCATTGCGGTCTTTACAGCTGCATTGTTAGTTGATGATTTCAAGGTCGTTAATTCTGGAAATTTGTACGATTGACCATGACGACTGAAAGGCACCTTGATGACAGCATTTGATTCTTGAGCGTGGTCAACGAGGTCTCTCCAATACGGATTCACGACAATGGACGAACAACGAGCAATAACAAATAGAAAGAACTTCGCTCTTGTCAAAGCAACATTCATTCGTCTCACATCGCTAAGAAAGCCAATTCCTTTTGAACCAGCTGCTCTGACGCAAGAGAAAATTACTATGTTCGCCTCTCGGCCTTGAAATGCATCAACAGTGTTTACTTCGATAAATCGTTCATAACCATTGCCAATACTATTTGCAAATGTACGGCGTAGAAGTGCTGCTTGCTGAGCATAGGGTGTTATGACAGCAACCCGAGTTTGAGTGGAAAGACCCCCAGTTGCAATCTTCAGATTGTTGAACAGGTGTAGTGCCAATTGAGCCTCGTTTGTATTGGATAGACTTGTACCGCCACGCTCTTCAGTAGATTCCAAATCTAAGACTGTGAACGGCTGAAACAACTTGAATTTCTGAAGTATGGCCTTTTTCAGTGGACCACCGTATTCTGGGTTTTTGACATTTGGTCCATCCAGTAGCTTACCATCATAAAAAATTCTCCTCGGAAAATCTGATATCCTGGGGTGCATGCGATACTGTGTGTCTAGCATGTGCACTTCATGTCCAGCTTCTTCCAAACGCTGGAAAAGACTTCTATCAAACTTGGTATTTCTTCCAGACATGGAAAATATAGTGGCTGGGAGCTGCTGAGGGTCACCAACGAGGATCGCATGAGAGCTTCCCAATTGTAAGCCCGCGAGAGTTGACGGTTCAACACTTTGAGCAGCTTCGTCAATCACGACAACTTCAAACTTGTTGCATGCCTCTAATGCTCGATTTCCTGCTGTTCCGAGTGTAGTCATTACGATGTGCACAGAGTCTAAAATGTGGCACTCGAGTTGTTGACGGATGGTGTTCATAGCATGAGACTTTGTCCCACCTTTTGATTCGGCTGCTATATTCTGGCACAACATATACCGCTCTGTCTTTGTTGATAGATTATTGTACCTTTCCACAAGCTTTACAACCTGACTTAAAAACGACTTGTACTCAGGCATTGCAGTGACATGGAAGTGGCGCTCTCCATCCATTGGTGGAGGTGGACACTCATACGTTGTCCTTTTATCCTTGAGTGAGATGGATAAATTCAATTTTTGTTTCAGCGATTTTGAATGAAACAGATCAAACTACACTCTTCGAATCTTGCTCACTCACCTTGTGGTTTACATAGAATACACGACAGGCATTCTCATCAATACGGACTTCCCACTCTTTTGCAAGCGGGTAAGGAGTGTATTTCTTCATCGCTGTCATGCGTTCTCGTAACTTGACTATATCCGAGTGTATCCGTCGTAGTTCGGCTTTGTATCCTTCGATTGTGTTCGTAAGCTTCGTCACATCCATCGCTTCCGACATGTAATTGTCTACTTTTTCACCAAGGCATACATCTCGTACAGATATGCTCTGGCCAACGCCAACTCTTACGATGGAAGGATTGTATCTAAATCCATTCCCATCCACAAATCCATCTTCCATTATTTTCATAATGACATTGTCAACTGCAGCATTACTCGGTGCGCATACCAAAATTCGTGGTCGTTTCTTGGCAGCACTAGATAATGAGAGGGTTGCTCGCTTCCCTACCACAGCATCAAATGATTCAGCGAGCTTCTTTACTTCTCCAAAGTAATGATTCATTTGCCGAATGTGAAGAGCATTTAGTAATGCGCAAAGTGTGGTAGTCTTGCCCGTTCCTGGCGGTCTGAAGAAATGTATACGATGAATTGATAAATCAAAACGACATGCGGATTTGACAAAAGGAGATATTTGAACTGTTGCAAAAGCACTTACCCTTTGATCAACGTAAAGCCACCATCTCCATATTCCTGTGCCGATGCAGCAATAGCACCTAGCTGTGATATATTGTACTTTTGACTAGCATGGTCTGCAAAACCCTTTCCCAATGCAGATGAGCCTCCCATCTTGGAAAGGATTTCCTTCTTGGCAACTTTTTCTCTCGAAGCTGCATCCATGGTATTATCGTCATTATCTCCATCAACACAGTCGACGACATTATTGGCATTCAACTTTCGCTTCTTCTTCTTCTTCTTTAGCCGTACTGGCGAACAATGAGACATTTTGGAACCTAGGATGTAGTCTAACAAAGGAATGCTATCCATCCGACAGAGGGCGGTAAATTCTCTTAGTGCAGTGATGTTGGAACCCAACTTGATCAGAGTCATCTCCTTCGAGCCAATTTGTGACCACAGTTTGCGAGAAACCTGTATTGTAATTCCTTCGATTGATCTTCTCGTATATTCAATATGTCCCACTATTCCCAAAACGTTGCATTTATCTTTTGTTGGTACAGATGCTGACTTTTTCGCAGCTACATCAGCAGCCTTGTGTAAATTACCCTTCGATGCATCCCAAACATGTGACTCCTTCTTCAAAAGCAATACAATATCATTCGCAATGAACGATCTATCCTTATAATTCTCCGTCAACACACTCTTCACCTGAACTCCCATATTCTCAGAGGAAGAACCATTCTCCAAATCCTTCTTCAATGGCTGTAGAACCACCTTGAGGGGTGATTTCTCCGGCTTACTCCTCCAATAGGGAATGTCGGATATCGCCTCGGATAATAATTGGGCACGTGCCTCCTCGAGACAGAGTGGTGCCCATAGAGCACAGTATTGACGGTAAGAGTCAAATGTATCTGGGAGTGGCTTTGAATTAGCTGATGTAGGATTGTTAACACTATTGTCCCGGTTTTGTTGTTTGCCAGACACAGACACGGAAGTAGTAGTATTGCACATTTTGTCATTCAAGTCTCTTAGAAAATCCCAGTCTCGAATATTCTTCCAGTAGTCATTTGGTTCAATCTTATTGTAATGTTCCAGTATTTTGGGCGCATTTGGTTTTAGATATTTGGCAGTGTTTGCATTGGACATGAGGAGGGAAGAGAGGGATCCTGTTGCAGCAGCAGCGACTGCAGATGATGTCGTCGATGTTGGAGCTGATGACGCTCCTTTTTTTGCTATCATCGTGGTCGTTCTATTGCTTGTAGCTGCTAGAGATGATGTTGTGGTGCGTCTTACAGTAGGTCGCTTCATTTTGCTACTGCTGCTAGAGGGTGGCTGCTGCTTGGCCGCTGCTGGTTTCTTTTCAGTGTCATTCTTACTATTCATGGAAGTACGTTGTTGAGTATCATTATGCCTTGCAGCAGCTCGTCTACGAGCGTGCTCCAGTGCCATCTCTGCAGTGATTTCACCACCTATTAGAATTGGACTTTTTGTCGTACCAGCACCTTTCGTCGTGACGGATGATTGCTTTTTCGATCTACTTTGTCCTTCATGCTCGGCTGCACCCTTGGCTGGTGGTGGCGGCGGCGGAGGTTTTGCGCGAGCCGCCATCATTCGCTGTCTTTCCAGTACTTCGGCTTCGCGTGATGATGGCGGATTCTTCCTTCTGTTACTATTTGGATTGAACGACATGATTATGAACGATTATGATGGCTAGCAGCGTGCCAATCAAGCGCAAGCAACAATAGCAAAGTATGCAACAGCAATATCTCGCTATCAATTTGTCAGTGTCAATGCGATGAATTTGCTCGCATCATCGTCTATCATCGTCTATTCATCGGCTCGATCAAGGAAAAATCAGGAAGGAAAAATGAAAACGAATGAAAATGAAGGAAAATCGGAAATCAAGAAAGCCATCTCTCTCTCTCTGCTCTCTCTCCCCTCTCTAGAGCTTTGCTCTTGCCAACAAGTAAGTAGTATCCAAGCCAAATATCTACTTCACAAGTATGGATAACATAAAAACATTTCGCTCTCCTTAGAAGTTCTATCTATATATCCCTGATGCTTGACTGTTTGTCCTACGCATTGCATAACCTATCCACATCACTCACTGCATTACTCAAATCGTTCTCATTCAAATTGACAGCTCTCATAATAATCATCAAATACGTACGAATTTCATCTCGAAGCAGGTAACAAAGCCAACGTTGCTCCTGTATGTCATTAACCTTCCATCGTTCCTGTGATACATATCGATGTGACACATTCCTCTCCACTCCTTGAAACGGGGGCACAGCGGGCCAGTTTTGATACTTGGGATTGTCTTTCCCAAGCAAGTAATTGATGTGTTGCCAGTCCTTCCACAAGTGTTCCTGTCGCAAGACGAGCAGTTCCTTTTCGGGGGGCATACTTTGATAATATTGACGATAGTCAAATGTCATGTGATTCACGAATGGATGGGATCCATTTACAATTGATTGGTGTACCTCGGCTGTTGTTTGTATCCTACCAAATGCCATCATGGCCAATTCTGTGCAATTGATGGGTTGGACTACTTCTTGTATGCTTTTGGGACGCTTGTAAAGCTTTCCAAATTGAACAGTATTGGCTTGCTTCGCTTTCTCCCGTAATGCATTAATATGTGCCTTATTCCAACGTATTTCTGCATGCCCCATTGCCGCCTTGACTAGATGAGATAATTTTGGAAAGCAACTGAGTTGCTCCCACGCCTGCCTAGCGTGATTCAAGTTGGTAACACGAGAGTTGATCGGATGCTCGTAGGCAAATGCAGATAGGAATCGTGATATTGGATTTCGTACTGCTGTCACTATCGTTGTGATTTCGTCCAGTTTGTCGTGTGGAATATATTCCCTGTGGTAATAGCTTTGGATACGTTGGGATGCAATGGTTTCGTTGGGTGTCCAACCGTCTATTCGTCCGGTGCAAGCTTGCATACAACAGTCATGGCACCCCCGTCGAATGTTGACGGATAGTGTTGATCCGGAAGTCTTGCCTATGTGTAGAAAGGCGATCACTCGATCATCATCGGGCACACTTTTCTTTCTCGCTTGATGGCTGGCCAAAGTGAGGTTGTACTTTGCGAGGCGGTTGTCGATGTCATGATGTTGTTGTGACCCCGGTGCTGATGCCAAATGGGTAGTGAAGCGATGAAGCAGCACTGCTTGAATTCCGAGCCAGGCCACTATGCAGATTATTGATAGTAACAGCAATGTTTTACGCCGCCAGCGGAGCATGCCGTTGTCCTCTCCTCTTTGTTGCTGTCTACTTGTTAAAGAGAGGGCCCACTACGGCTGAAACCTCCTCTCTCCTTCAAGAGGTTTTTGCTTGCACGTTTTGAATCTATGTAGGAATTAGTATTAGTAATTCCCCCACCTAGATGGAAGATGGAAATCTATCCTCCCCTCCTCGTCGTCCATTTTGTGATATTTTTAGAGATGGGTCACGGAAAAAAAAAATTCACGTGATCACGTGAAACGTGACGAACCATCTCGCGACCCCTCATCACGTGAAGAACGTGACCCTCATAACCTATTAAATTCTCAACTTGTGTGTGTACTAAACACTCGAAGACCCTCTCTTGCGCTCTCAACTGATGACAAAAGTCAAAAGTTACATCACCTCGATGCTGTGGTAGGTCTCTCTCCGCCTCCATGGTGGTCACTCCTGCTACTAGCACTTATTCTACAAATAGCAGCGAGAAGTGTCATTCTGAACTGCAAGCATTCCTCCACATAGTGAATTCTCAGCAGCCCATCAAGAATTCTGACGGAGATTTCAATGACCCATTGGCATGGTGGAGTGTGAATGAGCACAAGTTTCCAACACTTGCCAAATTGGCTCGAGCTTTCCTTGCCATTCCTGCCACCGCCGCAGCTTCGGAGAGAGTTTGGAGTCGTGCATCTCAAGTACTATCCATTAGGAGGTCCAGGATGGATCCAGAACTTGCCCAGCGCATCATGTACACCCGTGAAAACAACCGCCTTCTACACATGTACTATGAAGAGTTGACGGAGAAGCCTGTCGCTGATGCCTACCTTCCTCCATTGAGGGATACTGAAACGGATATTGGTCAACACGACCACTTGTTGCTCTTCTGAGACTTGTTGAATGAGATGATGGGGGTTTGTGGGTGCTGCATGAGTAAGCTGGGGGGCTTATTTGATCGCAACGAGCATTGGAATAAGAATAGATCAACATAATTGCTCTGTTATTACTGCTTTCTCGTAAATCTGACTGCTTTCTCGTAAATCTGCGTTTTTGCTCACGTTGGCTCACGTTACTCACGTCCATCGTCCTGAAAATTTTTGATGATCACACGAGGTGTGATATGATGGAACGTGACCCATCTCTAGATATTTTGTAGAACTACAGTCGTCGTACGGTTATTTTGACACACGCTTATTTTGACATTACAGTTATTTTGACACAGCAGCAGAGAACACTACCTTCTCTTATCGCTGGCTTCCCCGCTTCTCCCGAGGAGGGAGAAGAGGCAGCTCAGCCACACAAACCACCATGACCATGACCATGACATTACCATACACAATACTTACACAATACAGCGAGACAAATTAATAAAGTAAACGACAATGAGTGCTGCTAGATGTGCTGCGGGCGATTATTGCGACATGGAAGGCCTCCCCTTGCCGCCTGAAGGCAGCAGGGATTCGAGACACTTTTGTCTTCGTTGCGGACATCAGAAGCATGCGCCGTGTGGGCACCAATTTGATGATTTGCGAGGTAACGAAGAAGAATACAAAGATATCCTTGATGTCATTGCGCCTAAAAAGGATGGTGATCGACCTAATCCTAAGCCAGCGGGGAAAAAAGGTCCGCAACTTGAAATTTGTTTTAACTGTGTTCATCAAATCCGGTCATCGACAACAACACCGGCAGCTGCACCCGCACCCTCACCTATGCCCGTCGAAACTCCAGCCACCACCACCACCACGAACTCTTCGGTCCAAACCACAGCGAGAAGTTCAGCGTCAGCAAATGCAGCAGATGTTTCAGCGGCAGCCGCTCCTTTGCCTTCCTCTACCGCTTCCGCTGCAAAGAAAAGTAATGGAGGAGGTGTCGTTGACTTAACTGCCGATGCACCAAAGAAGAAGAAATCAAAGCAAACAAAACTAAAGCCCCCTTCTGGAGGAAAAAGAAAGAAGAAGCCGCCGAAGCCAAGGAAGGAGCGAACAAATTATTCAATTCAAAAAAGGCTTGAGATATTGGAGTACAAAGCTAAATATGGTGGTGGGCCAGCTGTGAGGAAATATAAGTGTTCCAGACAAAATCTTAGTTATTGGGAGCAGCAAAAAGCGGAATACTTGAACGTGGTAAATCATAGCGGCAACAAAAATAGGATCGTGAAAAACGATCCATTGTTGCGAATAAAAATTGGTATCAGTGCGTTCTATGAACTCAATAAAACGATGCCAAAAGATTGTCAGATAAACATTACAGGTAAGTTGGAGTCATGAATTAATCTTGGATGCAACACATGAAATATCCGTCGAACCTGACACATATGCCTTCTTTACACATTTTCAGGCGAGGTGATATCTGCTCGAGCTATTGTGATTAGAGATCGTCTTCTTGAGATACATGCGGAATCGAACTTTTTGACTGATCATGAAGTGACGCAGATGAAGAAATGCACATTCTCTCAAAGCTGGAGCAACAAGCTAGCTAGAAGCAATGGGTGGAAAAGCAAAAAATTGCACGGAGAAGCTGGGTCCGTTGATGTCGACAAGGCAGCGCCCGAGATCGAAAGGATTTGCACCCTTATTGCTGAGTATGACCTTGATCATGTCTATAACATGGACGAGACTGGTCTCTTCTTCAAGTGCCTCCTGAACCGCTCCTACCTCAAGAAGGAAGATTACAAGAATGCTCGTGGAAATAAATTGATGAAGGCAAAAGATCGTGTTACTGTCTATGTTTGCACAAATGCTGATGGTTCGGACAAGGTGCCACTCGCAATGATTGGCAAATCCAAAGAGCCTCGGTGCTTTCTCCGACGCCAGAAGAAACTCACGTACTATAGTCAACGCAGAGCTTGGTCTGACACTGTTACCTTCCACAAGTGGTGGAGAATGTTCCTTCATCACATTAGGAGGAGAACAACGAAGAAAGTGCTTCTCATTTTAGACAACTGTGGACCACACGGTGATGAGTTGATCGATCCCGAAGGACAAGTGACAGTCGTCTTCTTGCCCCCGAATTGCACTTCCATGTTCCAGCCTATGGACGCCGGCGTCATTGCGATGTTGAAAAAGAACTACCGCACACAGCTTTTGTTGATCATGTTGCAAACATTCGACGATCGAGAACATCGACGCAGTCAGGCAAAGGGAATGGCTGCTGGAACCAAGGGCTTGGATGAGGGACACCATCCTCACTTACGAGATGCAATGGATATCCTTTATAAGGTTTGGGAAGAAGTGAAGCCAGAGGCTGTTAAGAAGTGTTGGATTAAGTCTCAACTGATTGGTCGAGACGATATCACTAGTTTATCTGCGATCGCTCCTGGAAACGATAGTGTCGATAGTGAAGCAGTTGCTGATGCTGCCACGACTACTGATGCGGATGGTGATGTCAATATGGAGCCAGAAGTCGTTGCAGCGGCTGGAGATGATAGTGAGACTTCTGATGGCGATGATGCTGAAATGGAACGACTCTACGAGTTGGCGAACCAGTTTGCCAAAGACAACAACGATCGGCAACGTTGTCTGGACAACATGTCGGACTACGATGTCATGATTAACGAACTAGTAATGACCATGAAGAGTACACCACCAGAAGATGCCCAGAAGATGATGCGTGATTGGATGAATATGGAGGAGAATGATTACTGCAGAGAGTTGCAGAGGGAAGAAGTTTCAGAACTTCTGGAGGACTGTGATTTGTTGCTTGATTTGCAGAACGAGGATGATGAGATTGATGACGCCGAAGGCGAGGTAGAGGATCAGCAAGCGCCAAAAGTGCCTCCTAAAGCAGAACGACTTAGGGAAATGGCAGCACAAGTGAAGCAACTTTCCATCGAAGTTGACGGATTTGAGGAAGAAATCTTTGCTGAGGTCTTTGGTGAGGACTTTGCGCAGGATTTAAGTGATTTGTCAAACATTTTCTTGTCAAAGTGTCGCCTTTTCGAAGCGAAAAAGTTGGAGAAGAAGCTTGCAGGCAATAAGTTGCGACAACCGAATGTGGCGCCATACTTTAGGGTTCAGAAAGCTGCATCCAAGCCTTACTCACGGCACGACAATGCGTATTGGTTATTGGATCAATGTAAAAAGCATATCAAAGATTCGTCCGAGACACCATTGCTGCTTGCAGAGGCAGCATTAGACGCAATCAAGAAACTCCGTGAGAATGAGAATGCGGGTTCAGAGGAGGACGACGAGAATGACGACGAGGATGATGATGCAGATGCACGGTACAATATCTTCTTCAATTCATTTGGTCATCTACGCTCTCGTAACGTCGAATTGATTATGGTCTTAAACAGCAAATCTGATGAATTGGTGAAAGATTTATCGTTGACTCTGGAACAACTGAAATTGACGTGGGAGCATGAAGACTTCTAAATATGTAAGCAACCTTGCTTTGTCTCCTCCTTTGTCTGAAACCTATGTACATACCTATGTACTGGTATTTAAGCTTATGTACCGATGCCTATTTACTTGCTACACGGATGTTTTGACAAGTACGGTTATTTTGACACGCTGAGCCAGAACACAGTGTGTCAAAATAACTGTACGACGACTGTACATAACCACGAATCGGGCATCCCACACTACAGGTCTCGGTTATCTCTGCTCAGCGATGGTTGGTTGATGGAATGTTTGGGATGATGAGAGGCTAGTGAAAACAAGTGATTTGCAGGTGGTATCTATGATTATGTAAGGAAGACGGGGCATTCACGTGGGCATTATCACCCACAACTTGAACAGTGGCGAGTACGAATCGTCGATGTACTCCATCTTCTCCAAGAGCTCCACACAGATGGCAGAACCATAAAGATGCATTCTTTCGAACTGTCTTTGTATAGAGTATCTCAAGTCATCTGTGAATCCGTGAGTTGCCGTACTTCTTTACTCCCCGTGGTCGGCCTTGCGGACTGGGACTATCGACACGCCCTACACCCTATTGTAAGTATACCCTCCTTGCAATGAATGTTGCGAAAGTCACAAATGGACATCTTCTGTCTCATGTGCCGAAGAATGATGGAGTGATGAAAGCCTCAAAATATTAAGTGCTAAGACATGGCTGACAGGAAACGGAAACCGGGTATTGTCCTCATCAGATGATTGGACACTGGGTGTTGGAGCAATACCGGTGAAACGCAACAGAAATGGAAAGGGCAGGGGAAGGCATCCGTACAAAAACAAGTGGGACTTCGTGCAAAGAGAAAGTAGATGTGTTTACAATCAATAAAGACAGGACACAAGAATCATTGGCTCGAACATCCATACATAGAGTGCCCGAGCTAAGCAGTAGTAACGCTGGTACTTGGGCGCTCAGTCAACACAAGATATTCTTTTACCTTAAGATGGATAATGAAGCATTAGATGATTATATTGACACTGATGATATCATCGGGCCATAGTAAAGAGATCAATCGAAGCTTTAGTTTATCGTGTGCAGTGGCATGCATAGAGAGCGTTTGCGTGTGTATGTAGTTTCTACTATATGTAACAGAAATTTTAAAGTGTACTGTATGTAGTTTCTACTAGAATGCAGTTCCCGCAAAATTCTAGATAGGCCTACGTAGGAATTCAAAATGTAGCGCAGTGGGGTGTCAACTGGTGTCAAGCAAGTGATCACAGGGCTTTTTGGCTTTTTGGCTAACCATTCCACCAGGAGGGGTATTCCGCTAAGTAACCAAGTTGTCAGCCACGAGACATCGGACAGTTACTCCTGTAACCATTTTTGCTAATAGTGTGGCAGCCACGAGACATCTGAGAGTTACACATGTAACGATTTGGCTGACAAGTTTCCCGAGCCACCACCACCGACCATCAAATAAAAATAATAGTGTCCATGAGAGAGAGATTCACCATGGAACATTAAATAGACAACATAGATCATCAACAATATGTCGTCAAACAAAATGAAGTATGATGAATGGGCTGACAAGCAGCGTAAAGAGAGAGGGGACACAGTAGAAGTAGGCTCGAAACGATTGAGGAAGGTAAATCCAAAATATGTCGACAACCAAAAAAGTCACAGCAACACCTCCATTGCCCAAAACAACATCAATAATGAAATTGAGTCGAATGCTGTTTCGTCCAAAGAGGTACAGGTGAAGAAATGACGAAGGCTAATGACAGTGGGAAGAAGGGAAAGGATGATAATGATATTATTGTACTGGGGGGTGATGATGAATTGACAGCTGAGGATCAAACGCCCTTCACTTCTACAATCGCAGGTTCAAAGAGCCACGCAGAAAAGTTGATGTCGAGCTTCCGCAGTATGATTGTTTCCACTTCAATAGAAGAGTTGCAGGATTGTGTACTGACTGCAAGTGCAAGCCTTGCTTGCACAGAACATGTTATGGGTTCTACAAGCAAAGAAAGGAAAGTGAAATCATTGGTGCAGCGTTGGATAGCTTCTCCGCCCGAACGTATTAAATCAAATGAAGATGGTGAAGTAGTTGCTGAGGATATTCTCATCGAGAGGGATGTTGTTATTATTGCAAACGTGAAGATTGGAAATGGAGCAAACGCTACTACGGTGCAACGACCATTTCGTGTCATGGTGATTCATGATAAACATTACAACAAGTGGATGATAAGTCAATCGTCTAGTAAGAAGTGGGGGAAAGAAGCAAAGCCATACAAGGTAGACATTCGAATGCTCCGGAAGAATGAAGTTGGTGAGTATGAAGATGTCGAATTATATGATGCAGATTACAACAAGGAAGAGGTTGCAAAGCGTATTGGAGAGAATTTGATTCTCGATGTAGTTGGAAAGTTGCATGTAATTGGTTGAGTTCATTAATAATGGGGTTATTTCATGTTAGACTTTTCGTAGAGGTTCAGCCTCCCTACCCATGTAACCCGATGTTACAGATCCTAGTACAAGTTTACGTAGGAATTAAATTCCTACGTCATCAGCGAGGAAGCCAGCAGTTACACATGTAACGATTTCGCGGACAGGTTGAGGCCACCCCTCCTATTCCACCATGGCCGACGAGATGGAGCAGCAGCTGCGGGCCAAGATTGCTTCACAGAAGGCTGCACTTGCTGAGCTTCCCTCACTAAAAAGTATAGTTCATGAGACTGGTCTGATGTCGCCTGAGACCAAGGCAAGGGCACAACAAATCAAAGAGCTGTCAGACATTGAAGAGCAACTCGAGCTACTCATCGAATCTAAGCGGGTGGAGGCCGTTATCAGTCTTCAAGACAAGCTGCATCCTCCTAAAACCCCTGAGGATTGCCCCATATGTCTTGAAACAATCAAACACGTCAATAACAGGACAATAAGTCGATTGTATTGCTGCGGTGGTTGGATATGTGAACAGTGCTTCGAAGAACGCAAAGCCAAGGAAGACAAAAAAGGAATTGATGAGATGTTCTCTAACAAATGTCCTCTTTGTCGGGAGAAATTTGTCAATGGTAAGGAAGCTGGACTCATGGTGTTGGAGCATTCAAAGAAAGGCAAGGCCTGGGCGCAGTATCTGATTGGGGCATGGTGCTTGAATGCGACGTCTGCGAAAGAAGTCGGCCTTTCTTTCGATGGAAAGAAGTGTCGGGATTTGATCGAACGAGCTGCGGATCAAGGTGACCCGCATGCGTTGTTCTTTATGTCGAAGCAGTATGGTGATGAAGATATGAACAAGCTGCATTATTTGAAAAGGGCTGCAGATCTTGGACACCCAGAAGCGCAAGACGATCTGGCTTCAGTTTACAGGAGGAACAATGAGAAAGAAAAATATCTTCATTACCTCACACTCGCGGCAAGTCAGGGATATGCCAGGTCGTGTGGTTTATTGGGAGGTATGTTTCTAGATGCTGAATGTGGTCTGACGCAATCTCACATCCTTGCGAAACACTACGCTGGAAAGAACTTAGAAAGAGATATATCCGCCTACAACTTTTCAACTGTTTCATTCTTCTTAGTAAGGGGGCGTTATGAAGGTTTTATTGACATTCCTGGGCATAGTCCCATCCCAAAGTTTTTATTCTCGGGACGAAGAGTGTTGGAGGGAGATTTGCCCGCGAAAACAACAGATTTGTTGACCAAGCGCGATTTGTTGACCAAGCGCATATCGATATTAGAGGACCAGGTAAAGAGTCACTGCGCAAATTGCAGAAAGAAGGTAGGATGCTCTCCATTCAAGCGTTGTGCGAGGTGTTCAGGAGTTTGGTACTGTGGAAAGGACTGCCAAGTCCAACACTGGAAGGCTGGACACAAGATTGACTGCATCAAGATCAAGATGAAATGACCATATTTATTACACCTGAAGAAAAATGCAGACTCATTCAACTACATGTACGACAATGATTACTACCCTACCATACTAAACATAAGGGATAGCGATCATTTGGTACCATTGTAGTAAATCTTAGGAAAGGTCTAGAGACCCTTTTTTGTCTGCCTTGTGCGTCTCGAATCCATGTAGGAATTAGTACTTGAAATTCCCCCAACCGAGGCCGTCAGCGTGAGCAGTGAGCTGAATGCAAGGGCTGATATGAGCAAATAATAAAGACATCGCATACATACATCGCAGACAATTATTCAATTATCATACATAGTAGAAAATAGGAAGTGGTGCATGCTAGAGCAGTAGCAAGCTTTAAAGCGTAATAACATGAAGACAACTGAAGATCGCAACAGCACTGAAATAATCGACGTAGATGCCCCCGCTGCTACGAAAAAACGAAGAAACTGGCTTTTGACATAACTGGCGAAGAGTCAAGTAAGTAGTTGCAGTAGTTTTAATAAACGACACCCGTGGCAACGCGACTCCTCTCCATGGCAAGCAGCCTTGTGCCACCGCCCCGCCTGGCGGCGGATGTTCTTTCTCTTCCCGAAATGAAGCAAGCCAACGAATCCGAGATCAAACAATCACTCATCGCAAATCCGCCCACCGGAGCCACCGTAGCTGATGGAAAGCAAGCCCTCCTAATCCTACAAAACCACCCTAGTCACTGTATGGGAGCCTCCTACGATAACCATGTAAAAGTCTTCTGGGGGTTTTCCACCGTACGTTTCCCGGGGCACCACTTGGATGGGAAAACGATTTGCATCGAGCACGACGTCACCTACGGTGGAGCCGTAAACATCATCAACCCAGAGGAATCCGACTTCGATGTCAGTAGAAGCGAGGTGGCTGTTTATTCTGTTGATGAGACCATCGCTTTGTTCCAGGCAAACACCAATCTGGAACGGCTCGACCCACCTCCCAACACCCGATCGGAGAAGCGATCCCTTCGCTTCCGGAAGTACTTTCACATCCCCCATGGCTCATCCTCTACCATGATGAAGCACACCGAGGGAGTCACCCCACGCATTTACTTTTTGGAAATCTATGCCACGTTGGATACCGAGGAGAAGAGGGAGGAGTGGAAACCGGTGACGGAGCACTTCCAAGTGTTAGCTGTAGCTGAAACAACTGGTGGGGACACGTCGGTGGCTGAACTGATCAGCCCTCCCGCCCTGGTGAGAAGAGACAACGTTGTTATGAGGTGCATCAACAATGCACTGTACCAAGTCCTTCCCGAGAGGAGGGATGGAGGAACAGCCAATGGGCTCCACAATCTGAACGTAACTTTGGGAGGCGGCCTAGATGCCATGGAGCGAAACCAGCAGGAGCAACTGCAGCATAGAAGTGGCCCAGCCACCAAGGCCGACAAGTCGGAGCAGAAGCTGCGGGAAAAGATTGCCTCCCAGAAGGCTGCACTTGCTAATCTTCCCTCACTTGTAAGTATAGTTGATCGAACGGGCCTTATGTCGCCAGAGACCAAGGCAAGGGCACAACAAATCAAAGAGCTGTCAGACATTGAAGAAGAGCTCGAGCTACTAATCGAATCTAAGCGGGTGGGGGCCGTTATCAGTCTTCAGGACGAGCTGCATCCTCCTGAAGACTCTGGCGATTGCCCCATATGTCTTGAATCAATCAAACACGTCAATAACATGACAATAAGTCGATTGTATTGCTGCGGTGGTTGGATATGTGAACAGTGCTTCGAGGAGCGCGAAGCCAAGGTAGACAAAAAAGGAATTGATGAGATGTTATCTGGCAAATGTCCTCTTTGTCGGGAGACATTTGTCAGTGGTAAGGAAGCTGGACTCATGGTGTTGGAGCATTCAAAGAAAGGCAAGGCCTGGGCGCAGTATCTGATTGGGACAATGTGCTTGGATACAACGCGTGCGAAAGAAGTCGGCCTTTCTTTCGATGGAAAGAAGTGTCGGGATTTGATCGAACGAGCTGCGGATCAAGGTGACCCGCATGCGTTGTTCTTTATGTCGAAGCAGTATGGTGATGAAGATATGAACAAGCTGCATTATTTGAAAAGGGCTGCAGATATTGGATACGCATTGGCACAATACAATCTGGCTTTATTTTACGGTATGAACAATGAGGTTGAGAAGTTCCTTCATTATCTCACACTCGCAGCAAGTCAGGGCTATTATAAAGCGTGCAGTGCATTGGGAGATATATACCTAAATGCTGAATGTGATCTGACGCACTCATACATCCTTGCAATACACTACGCTGGAAAGAGCTTAGACTACGATTTATCAGTCTACAACTTGTCATTTGCATCGTATGACCAAGAAGTGGACCGTTTTGAAGGAATTACGGACATTCCTGGGCATAGTCCTATCCCAACGTTTTTATTCTGGGGACGCAGAGCAGCAGAGGGAAGTTTGGAAGTGGAGATGAAAGATTTTTTGACTAAGCGCATTTCAGAGGTAGAGGACTACGCGAAGAGTCGCTGCGCAAACTGCAGGAAGGACGCAGGATGCTCTTCATTCAAGCGATGTGTGCGGTGTTTAGGAGCTTGGTACTGTGGAAAGGAATGTCAAGTCCAACACTGGAAGGCTGGCCACAAGATAGACTGTATCAAGAGAGGAAATGACAAATGACCACCGTCAAGAAGAAGTGAAGATTCATTCAACTACATATACGACAATAATTACTACCATACTAAACATAAGGCTACTATTAAGAGCGATCGTTGGATTAAATCTAGAGAGCCTCTTATGTCTGCCTTGTGCGTCTCGAATCCATGTAGGAATTAGTATGGTACATACTTTCATTTGAAATCCCCCCAACCGCGAGGCCGTCAGCTAGAGGTAGCGTACGTTCAGCGTGAGCCTGAACAATTGACAGATAGAAGAGATTATTGATTATCATGTTGTTGTTGTGGCAGTAGAAAGTAGGAAGTGGTGTATGCTTGAGCATAGCAAGCATTAATCAAAACGTAACAAGTAACATGAAGACAACTGAAGATCGCAACAGCACTGAAATAATCGACGTAGATGCCCCTGCAGCTACGAAAAAACGAAGGAGCAAAAAACGAAAACTCAATGCTGACGATGATAACAATGATGCAAAATGCACTGCCTCTACTCCCTCATCCTCGCTTCTAAACAACCATCCACATTCTCAATTGCCGTCCTTTCTATCAGAGGCATTTTCTGATCTGTATGCTCAAGATGGCTTGGTGGTCTTGGGTCGCGGGCTGGGCTGGCTGAGTCTATTGGCCGCCTTTGTCAGATATTATGGTGATCCAGAGTGTAATGGAGTAAATGATATTGATGAGGACGACTCTGTGGCAGAAGCTGCTGTCAATACAAAAACGTCATTGCCTCCACCTAAATATTCAGGAGATGATATCAATGAATGCAAAACACAAAAAAAAACTCCAACCAATAGTAAGAAACCACCACTAATATTTGTTCTCAATCTACGCGACAATGAGCGGCAAGTTCTCTTTTCGACATTGACATCCTGGGGATGCCCCCCGGATCAATTGCCCACATTAATCACCAATGAGGCGGGGCAGAATGAAGAACGTGCAGTAAAGTATGCTCGTGGGGGTGTTTTCGTCATTACCAGTCGGATATTGATTGTCGACTTGTTGAATGGGACTGCGAATGCCAAGGCGATTGATGGGATGTTGGTAGCTCATGCGGAGAATGTGGATGAAACTTCGACTGAAGCGTTTATTTTGAGGATATTTCGAAGTCAAAAGTACTTTATGGAGAATACAAGTGGATGTAGTAGCAACCAAAACAATCATGGATTCATCAAAGCATTTACTGACAACGCGAATCAACTCGTTGCGGGGTTTGCAAAGACTGAAAAGATTTTGAAAGCACTGCAGGTACCGAATATATACTTGTATCCACGATTTCATTCTGCAGTGGCTGAAGAATTGGAAGTGAATCCACCATTGGTCGAGGAGCTGCACCAAACTCTGACACCAAAAATGAAAGATATACAGGATCACTTGAAGATGGCCGTGAGGGCTGTCATGAGAGAGTTGAAGGCCAAGAGCCCAATGGTGGATTTCTCTGTTTTTCATGGTGGAAGTGATGGCAGTAAGAAACGAAAGAGGAATGATTACACAAATGTGGGTAAAATGGGCAAGAACGAAGACTCAAAAAATGATTTTGCCATCAGTCTGGAACAGTGTATAACCACAAATTTCGATCGTGTCATCTCAAGACAACTAGACGGGGACTGGCATCGTCTCAGCTTCAAGGTGAAGCAGCTTGTCAAAGACTTGGGAAAGTTGCGACAACTATTCCACCATTTGATTCACTACGACTCGATAGATTTCTTGAACTTTCTTCAAGGGATCAAGGCAATGAATGCTGTGAGCATGGAACCTTCCCTATGGATTGGTGAATACAGTGGAGAAAACGTGTTTCGTATTGCAAAGGAGAGAGTGTATCGCGTATCGCAGAAGGGGAAGCTAATTACATTGTTAGAAGAGAATATGAAGGAATCTTTGCTGCAACAAGTACTAACTGAAGTAGAGAATCGTCGGGAAAAGAAACTACGAGACGCCGAAGAAGCTAAAGATGCGTCGGCAATGGCTACAATGTCGAATAATGTTTTACTCATGGTCAAAGATGAACGAGCTCTCAAATCAGTTCGTGAGTACTTAGTAGAGGGCGGTAAGCGATCAATGGCGACCAAATGGTTGAGGTACCTTGAAAGAAATAATGAAAAGACCAGATCACTTCTAAACTCAATGGAAGGAGGCCTCAAGTCGCTGTCTGGGGAACAGCGTTTGTTGTACGAGGAGGAACCTGTCGTGCGCAACACTATCTTTCCACGGGACGGTGACTCCTCCCGTGCACATCTGCAAGAAGTTGACTTTGGTATTCGAGATAAAAATTTGGCTGCTTCGCGAAGGAAACGCAGGAAGATTGCGGAGGAGAAATCTCGGGGCCGTACTAATGCTGATTTGTATGAAGACCAGGCATTGTTTGAAGAGAAGGTAGAAGCATCAAAATTGCCAGATGCGCATCCGCAGTTCTACAACAATGATTCGGACGATTCTTCAGCAATGAGCTGCTCGTCAGAAGACGAGGATGAGCGTTTGTTCAAGGTTGACCCAATCGAAGGTATGAGTCTGTTCATCCGGGCTTTTTCGCAGATAGAAGAAGGTGAAGCAATGTTATTGCTTCAGGATCTTCAACCAGACACTGTGATTATGTACGACTCGGATGCTAGTTTTATCAGAACACTAGAAATATATGCAAATACAATGGCTTCGACGGAGGACGAGAAGAAGCGTTTGCAGGTGTTCTTCCTCTTGTACGAGTCTTGCGCTGAAGAAATTGGCTTCAACAAGATGCTCGAGAGAGAAACTGATGCATTCAATCGTTTGATCGACTATAAGAAGAGAATGCCGTCGTTAGTGTCAACTTTCAACACGTTTTCTACACAAGAGATGCAACAATCTCATGGCGGTGTTGGGGGGTCATATGCTGGCGGAACTCTCCCTTTGTCTATGGACACTCGCACTGGACGAGGAAAGCAGAGCGCGTCGAAGGAGAGAAGGGACATTGCTGTGGATGTGCGCGAATTCCGGGCTAAATTGCCATCTGTGCTTCACCAAGGTGGAATGAGGATTGCTCCTGCCACCCTAGTTGTAGGTGATTACATTTTGAGTGACGTGCATTGTGTAGAAAGGAAGAGTATAAGTGATTTCTATCAGAGTATGGACAACTCCAGCCGTCTCAAAGAACAAGCCGAAAAGATGGCGAAGTATTACAAGATACCAATCTTATTGTTAGAATTTGACCCTGACAAAACTTTTCAGTTACAAAATGCAAGTGACCTTGGCGGCGAAATCAGAAAGAATAGCATCACAAGCAAGCTTTGCATTTTGGTCACGGCATTTCCAATGCTGCGCATCTTATGGTCTCGCTCGCCTCATGAAACGTTGAAAGTATTCAAGAAGTTGAAACGCAATCACCAAGAAGTAGATGTCGACAAAGCCATTGAAATTGGCACGAATGATGCAATGGATGAACTTCTGGGGGGTGGTCCTGGAGGCTGTTACAATGAAGATGATGACGAAGGTGATGGAGCAAATGAAGCTGCGGTACAAATGTTACTCCGGTACGTATATATGAAGAGACTGAATTGATCCTGATTCATTTGCCTTTGTAACACATATTATTATATACTTTGCCCCGACTCCCAATGTACTCACTCCCAGTTAATCGCCCTTGTGACACTCTGCGCAAAAGACTACCTGGAGTCACTCCAGGTAACGCGAGGAATATTATGAAAGAATGTGACTCGATTGCAGAGTTGGCTGAAATGTCCAGAGAAAAGTTGAAACAGATTGCAGGACAAAAGGCTGGGCAAAAGCTCTTCACCTTCTTCCGGCAGCCCTTTTCGGGATAGACATAATAAGACATACATTATTTATCAGTATTTACTTTACATCAAAGTCTTCTTCTTTATGCATGTTTGATCTTTTTAGGTGACGATGAAGGCCGAAGGAGGAGAAGGCAAGTGACGATGACTGCAAAACACACCCAATGGATAAAAGAGGACATGAGCCATCTTTCGGGAGTTGGATCACCAATCATAGCTGCATCGTCATCATCATCCGCGATTGCTTTGAACAGAAATGTTCGATAGAATGGCACTGTTACAGAGAGTGCATTTGAGAGAACATCTAGTGCGGCTAAGACTGATCCTAATGAGTCCTTGTGAGTCTCAAGTGTTGTTAGAGATCGAAGCGATACGCCAATCATTCCCACTGACGCTGCAATCAGCGGGCAAACAAACAAGGCAAATATATTGAACGATGCGTAAACTTCGCACAGTGTAGCTAGTGCCACAACAAATGCTCCAATACAAGCAGCCCGTCTTTCTCCACCTGATGCAGATAACAGATACCGAAGGAAAAAGGTCTGTATGGCAAAGCCAAGACATTGTTGATACGACTTGATGTACCCTCTGAAGTGAGGCTCGATACCATACTTTTCTTCGTAAAAGCTTGCCATGTTGGCATAACTTGTGGTCCTCGTGACCCATCCAAAGAGCAGCGAGGATGTAACCACCGAGGCAAGCTTGGGTGATACAAAGCATGCTTTGAGATTCTCGAGAAACGATGAATACTTGCCCATCCTACTGCTGCCAGAGTGCTTCTTTTTCATGTTTGTATGTTTATCCAAGGAGTCATTATCTTTTGGGAGCAACACGGCAGCTAACATTGAGTTGAAAAGAAATAGGCAGCTGGCAACAATGCATGGACTTGATGGACTAACATGTTTGTAGAGTAGTGCTCCCAAGCTGGGTCCTATGATCCAAGAGACTGTCGTGGAAGCTTGAAGTCGACCCAAGTAGATCCCTCTATCATGCTCGGCTGTATAGCTTGTCAAAAGGCCAGTAGAGACTGTCATGGTTTGTTTCACGAGGCCGACCAAGACCCTGCTGAAGATAATGGATTTTAATCCACCAACAACAATCAGAGCATACGAGACCGCACTGCCCAGGAATGATAAAAAGAGTATGTTTCGACGACTGAGGATGCCCACATCCGACAAAGCCCCTATTATCAATCCTCCGACAATTTGTGAAGATGAAAACAGTGACGAAAGCAACTCTCTTTGCTGTGCAGATTCAACACCTGAGGTTTTGTAGTATTGATGTAATAATGGCACCACGATTGAGACGCTGAGCATATCGATCATGACTAGTATGCATAAAGTTGTTGTGGGATGGATCATGGGAGATTTCTGTAGTGATCTGTCATCATTTTCATTTGTTGCATTTAGTGAAGCGTAATCATAGCCTGAGTCCTCCTTTTTCTCATCCTCATTGCTACTGCTGCTGCTGGCGATGCTATCCTTACTTGACCTCATCATGATCTTTCACAGGCTTCACTTCATTGTACTGCCATTTTGTGCCTCCACTTTTCCATCCATTCCACATTCCACATCAAAATCGAAGAACAAATCCTCGCCAACTTCATTTCAAGGGCTAATGGATATGAAAGAATTATTTGCAGCTCCTCCACGTGGCAATGAACGAATGACTCACGACTCGCGCGACTCCCCTGCATAAATAAGACACCATTACCATGATCATGATGCAACTACGTCTCCTAACCGTTCTAGTTGCAGCAGCCGCTACTGGTAGCTGCAGCGCCTACAGCATTAATACCAATAATATCAGACCTTTCTTGAACAAGAGTCATCTTGGCCGCTCATCAACGCTCTCAAAATTAACCACGAATCATGAAGCATCATTATCACTTACAACAGCAACAAAATCTACCACTACTACCACCACGCGAACTGATTTCCTTAGAAACATGTTTGCCGCCTCAGCTGCCCTTCCAATGCTAGCATTATCATCGCCTAGACCATCCAATGCAGCACCTCCATTTGCAATAATGGCAGAAGAATTGGGTTATTTTCCAATCAATGATGCATCTGGCGAAACTGTCATGGTTCCGGCGAAAGCCAAGAGGTCGAGTTCAGATCAAGCAGTGGAACTTGCGAAATATTTACAATCTACAAAAGCCGTTATGTACGGTGCGTTTTGGTGCCCGCACTGCCAGAGACAGAGTAAGTGACGTATTGTATTCTATGACTTATGTTATGATGTGTACATTATGAATTTCATCGCTCAAACATACTCTCAAATACTCATACTCTTGTTCCAGAGGAGTTATTTGGCAAAGAGGCATGGAAATACGTGACCTACGTTGAATGTAGTCCCAAGGGCTACAAATCACAATATGCAACATGTTTGAGCAATGGAATAGATGGGTATCCTTCTTGGAAGTTTGGTAATGGGAAGGTCCAGTCGGGAGAAATGGAATTGATAGACATTGCAAAAACTAGTGGATTTAGTAAAAAGTTCTCATTTGATGGTAGCTTGGAGGAGGGCCAGGTTCCATCACTTGGAGGTGGAGGATGCAAATAAGGAGGGAAGAATCGCAACTCGAGTCAAAGCTTACATTTAATTGAGTCTCTCTTCTTCCACTCGAGTAAAGAAACTCCTGACGATCTGCCCTCCTGTACCTCCAGATCTCCATTTAATATATTCATCAATAGTCATGTACTATCTTCATTTTCCAACGAGTGGTCATTCGATTGAGATAGTGTTGTGGCAATATTGGGGATTTGGGTCAGCAAATAAGCTATTGATCTCCTCTCCACGCGGTTTTTTTTGTTCACAGCCTGTAAAAAAAAAAAAACAGATCAGTTGTGGGAGTCGTGCTTCCGATTGATGCTGGGCCTGCAACCCTATGTAATGTTGCTTTTAGATCTTTGTCTGTCCATTGTTCGCTGAGGATGCTACCGATGTTAACTATTAGGGGCTCCTTCGACGTATGGAACTTGTCTCCATTTTCCATCAACAAATGCTTCTAATCCTCCGACTCCATCTCTGTTAGCACGAGTTAACGTACCGTAATCGGAATGCTCTTTACACCGATTGGCTGTATTAATATCACCTTTTTGATAATTCAAAAGTCGAATGGTATCATTATTTTCATCATGCAGTCGAGAGAAAAAGTCTTTATCATCCATCCCAATCCCTGATGCAATCGATTGCAGTAGAATATCTCTAATCTTGCGCAGAGATCTGTAATACTCTCTTAAATATCCACGTCTTCTGAAATTGTTGACAAATCATCGTATAAATCATCAAATGACAACATCATGTACTGTTTCGGGTCAGAGGGATGTGTCACTGTCTTGGATGACGATTCAAGGATTCTTGCAGATGCCGCCAAAGCATTTTGTTGTAGTTCTAGTGATAATAGCGACGATGTAACTACAAGAAATCCACTTTCACGCAGTGCTGGCACAACCTGATCGCACTGATTCTCATCCAAATTGACGAGTGGAAAGTAATCTTTCTTGAAAGGTATGACACCTTGGGCAAGAACATTATTCAGAACGAGCGAGCAAGCATGACATGAGTGTTGGCGTGCGTTAGGTGCTAAGCATGGCGTCACTTTTTCAATTTTATAAGCCTTTACCTTCACCAATCTGCATGCCTAACGCAAGCGAATATAGGGCAGCAAACACTTTCACCCCTTCTTTCTGTTGCATATCATGAAGCGCACCAAGCATACCGACCCTTGGGATCATGAGCTTTTTCCAAGCCTCGATCCTGTTCACATCCTTCTAATCCTTCATGCAAGCTTTGATTTTCGTAATTCTTTAGATTTGCCTCATTTGTCATGTCCACTTCCAATCTTACCAAGCAAGCACTCTCATTGGTGAGACCAGGACTAAGATAAGATGCAGGAGACACGTCTAGAACTTTCCCCATGTAACCAGTCTCTTCATAGAATTCACGAACTGCTGCCTTTGCTGGTTCCTCACCGGCATCAATCAAGCCTGCTGGAAGTTCAATTGTATACGCGTCAACCGGTGGACGATACTGTTTGACACATACAATTTCATCACGCGAAGTATCTTTGGCATCGTGTCGAAGAATCGCAAGAATTACAACTGCATCGATGCTATCTTCGGACTGCTTCGTTGTACGGACAGCACGATCCCATTTGCGCACGGAGCTGCCACTCCCGTCGGTGGAATTCTCGTCGGCTACGTGATAGGAAAGTGTCTCGAGACGCATCCACCGTGTGCTGCCGACGGTTTCGGTTGTGTCGAAATCTACGCGGGGTAATTTTTTGGCTGAATCCGAGGACATGGCTAGTCTTGTAGTGTGGCCAACAAGGTTGTTAGGAGGCCAAAGATGACGTGATAGTCGGGATGATGGCTTGTAATATCCAAATGCCAGCAGTGGGTGAAGGCGCATTTGATGATGCTATCTGCTTATATCGCTGATAGTGAGGCGCCCGCCGGTGGCTGCTTATATGAAGAGTGAAGATTTTAGTGTAGTGTGGAGGCATACGCAAATAAAAATCCTACATAAAATATTATGTTCATGTAAATACTATCTCAGTCACGGGCTAATCACTTGATTCATACGATTTTGTACTATTACTACTTTAATTAAGTCACGAATTAAAAAAGATAAAAATGGAACTATATCTGTAGGATTTACTGTATACTAATATATCTTCACAGATCTCAAGAAGTGGAAGTAGATACAAAAGTGGCACAATGGAACAGTAGGCGAGATAAGGGCATCAAAGAAAAAATAGAGTCAAAGATCCCAACAGCGAAACTTTCGAAGGCAATACCATACAGACATTCCAATCGAAAGTGCTTCGTTTGTCGAGTGATCACCCCTACCTCTCTGTTGGTCAAATTGTTGCCAGCGAGTTCGCACCTAAACCAATGCTTATTCCGGTAGTAGAGTTATCTGAGCGCTTAGGCATCGAAGTGAAATTTAATGGCAAGCCTAAAATTGAATCAGAGAGATTCAACGGACGTCCAAATAGAAGATTCTTCATCATCCGACATGATGTGTACCCAACACTTGCCTACGTCTACGAAATCACAGGACAGAGCCCCTACAAATCATGTAAAATAAATGTTGTGTTCGCATTAACATCATTCGTATCAGCGCCTCTTGCTGCCACTCTCAATTCGCACGTAGAAATCATCCAAATACGCTGTCCCACGGTATTTATGCAAAGACACACATTACACGGTTAATTTCAGTACATAGCATCTTCGTCGGCTACACCAAGTCCCACCAATTCAAAAAGAAAGTTTGCACGACCACTTCACCTGGGCTCTCCACCGTCAGCATCACCGGTAACCATCAGCGGAAGTATTCATGCCCAGTTGAGTCAGTTTTTTTTTTCATCGGAAGGCACCATAACCATGTGCATTCAAAGAAGCAGCATCTAAGAGCATCTGTACCGATCGACTGATGATTGCAATCAACTACAAGTGCCTGCCCGCCCCCAGATTTCACACGGACGGTTTTCCGTACCTTCTCATTCCCATGTTTTTCTTGCCTTGTGATGGTGTAACGCCAGGAAGAGCCATGAGATAACGTTCACCGTTCACGTATTTCAACACTTCCTCTTCAGCGATTGCTGCCATCCTTCTCTTCGTCTCCATAATCGTCTACAATCCGTTTTCAATCTCAGTGTCAAAGATTGCACCCACCTCGAATGGCTATGACACACTACTATTCCGACCATCGGAGACGTAATAAAGCGGCCGCGGCTGATCTACTATCATATCGCCCAATATAGTTTTTTGTGACAAATCTTTCACGATCACTGTGCTCAATCCCCAATTCTTCGATACGAGTAATGATCTCTCTAAGCGCCCGGTTCGTCGTCTATGCATGTATTATTATGATGACGGCATCGGGTCCATAATATTATCATCATATTATGTATGGAGTTGCGGTTAGGTTCAGTATTGTATTCAACATTATTATGATGATGTGTGGAATAGTGTTTTGTGGCGACTCGTGACTTGACCTGACGACTCGTGACTACACCTGCAGGTGTAGTCACGAGTCGCCAAAAGAACCAGTTTGAATGTGTACGACAGAGGACTTGTATGGCACCGATGAGACGGCTCAAACAGTTATCGCTACCACAAGCTACCATAGCAGTGGGAGTGGCCATTGGCTGGCTAGCTCGGCTCGTTTGCTTCATCCGCTACCTGCGATCACTGGCAGTTGTAGCGACTCGTGACTCGATTTCATGACTCACGAGTCCTCAACTCGAGTCATGAGTCACCACAAAACCTCCACAATACAAAACCCGCAGTTATCATGATAGCACATGACGGCGGGAGTTGTACCGAGAAGCCGGCCAGCTTTGTATGCAGAAATACGTCGAATATGACAGATCGTATGCAGATATGACATACTATTTCCAAATCCTAGATCCAATCCCTCGCGTAAATCTGTCAAAATTCGAGTATTTGTACTTGTACTTTTTGGAAAAAGTATGTCAGAAAAAAGCGAGAATGCATACGAAAGCTCTCACACGAGGATTGCGCTACAAAGCTAGGAAACACACATAAACTGATGAGCCCTACTACCTCCTACTACTCCCTTCGACGAACAGTACGGAGTACGGCCATCACTTCTATCACATGCCATCCCTCCCCCGCTCATCAATATCTCCTCGTCACCCCCCTTCTGCATCTCTGCATCCTGCATAGAGCGGCGCAGCAGTGAAATAATAAATAATCCCTGCGTCGACCATTGACACAAACAAACCCCCGCCGGCGACACTCTCCATCACCGCCGACCGCCGTCATCTGTATTGTTAATCATGGTGCGGAGCAACCATGGGTCTTCCTTTGAACCTAGAAAGAAGAGGAAAAGCAACGACGCCAGCAGCAGCAGTGATGATGACAGCCGCAGCGAAGAGGCAAAGCAACCAGCGAAACTGAAAGTCCAACACGCCGATGCTGTGGAGACAACAAACTCATTCACTGTTCAATGCATGCCAGATTATCGTCGGCGTGTTAAGAAAGTGCAGGAATATTTGCAGACGGAGTACCCTGATGTTTATAATGAAGTTGTGTACGAACTCACCTCCGAGGAGAAAGCAGACAAAACTCGTCACTATCACAACGCGACGCATAGCTTCTTCTACGATCAATTTCCCACCAAATTTCTTCAATCCTTCTTGAGTAATCAATGGAAAGATGAAGAGAAGGAGATTCGTTACACATACGATCAAAGTTACTCAAAGAACTGGAGAAACTTGTTACATTGGAACCGGCGGGTACTGTGAAACGCCCGACAGGCGTCCCGCCAAGTGTTTTGATCCGCGACGAAATACGTGACGCAATGAAGCTTCTACGCAAATATCGCCGTGATGTTGAGTGGCTGAAGGACAATTTAGCGGGAATAGTGAAGAATGCAATGGAAGAACGAGCGACTGAAAATGGGAACATCACCGCAACTTTCGTGGCGGAAACAGTTGCTGCTGCTACTGCAACAGCGACTGCGCCGATTGCGCAAAAAATGGTGGAAATGGAGGAACGGATTATGGCTCGCATTGGGGCATCTTTTTCAGTTCATACCAATGGCGGTGTGCCAGCTTCCGCTTCCTTGCCTGAGAGACTGGAGGCACGCCTCTATCCTTCTTACACGTATCAAGATCCTCATGCAGCGGCAAGTAAGAAGCATCAGTCGGATTGGCTTGTTCCGTTAAGCTTTGAGATGCCATCAGCAGATTTATATTCTGGGTGGACAAGATGGCTGCAGGGGTTTCCTTCCTATGCTATTCTAGATGGCAATGGCGAACAGATTAATGCACCAGTCAGGCCTTTCCGCCTGATGAAGAAAGGCAACTTGCCACGCAGGTTGAGGAGATCCTACGACAATAATTGGAAGCCAATAATGGAATTGATGGAGAAAGAAGTTGAAGACGAGATTCGCACTCGTCACGTCCATGATATGGACTTTGAGTTCTTTAGAAGCACTTATGACAAAGCTCTGAAAGCTATCCAGGAGGAGTATCCAGAATTTGCAAGTCCGAAGAGTACCTGGAAAGTGTCAACTTACTGTAGGAAGTTGAGAGAGATAAATGTCTCGCGTAAGAAGGAGGAAGACATGAATATGGTGTAGCTTAATTTCATTAATTATTTGTCACGTTGTTCCAATACATACACGTCCGTCAAGTTGTGTGATAATGTTGATTGTGCGTGTTCGTGTGGATGTTGGATGGAGGTTTCGGATCTTGGCTGTACTTGGCTGCCCACGCGACGAACTTGCCCACGTCCAGGAACCCGTTCGCTGGGCACATAGTAGTTTTATGCCCTTATTCTTGACCCTGCATACTTCTGCATACTTTTTCCACTAGCAATAAAGTAATAGTACACTTTGCCTACTGCTTTGCAAATAATAAAGATGGGTGCAGACACTTGGCAGACAATATCATCATGATATTATTATTTGAATTTGTGCGTAGATACTGAGACAGTAGTGAGACCCCCGATATGCCCGTGATCCGTGGTATTAGAGTCAGCGCTGTTGTGCAAATAGAAAATAGACAAATAAACCATCAGAGACGCGATTGCACTGTGCTCGAAAGCCGCCCTGCACTATGGTGATGTGTTACGGTATTTACGTGGCGGGGCTGATTTTCTGTTGGAGTTGATGAATCATTCGGCTGGTGATGGTTCATCATCATCGAGACCGAGGAATCTTCATCGTCATCAGCTGCATGCTGCTTCTCTTGGTGATTATTCGGCAGCAGTGTCCACCATACCCATCATCATGATCCGTCGGCTCCAGCGGCGATGCGATGTACTACAGCACAACATCAAATGGATAGACTTCGTAGATTACGAACTGAAGCTGATTATTGCGGGCGGCACCATCTTGTTCATGATACATGATATTGATCCATCACGATTGGTTCCAAGATTGTTTTTGAGGAAGATTGTTGGGGTAGAGTGGGCCAATGTTATATTGCTGTGGAGAATGGAGGCGTGAACGGTAACAACAACAATCATGTAGATACGTACAATTAGGAGACAGACTCTAGCAGGGAGAGAGTTCATGGATGCTGTAAGGAAAGCATTTTTCCAGCAGTTTGAAGCCAGTGCGGTAAAGCATCTGGAAACGCAATGGACATCGGATGCGTTGCTCGTGATTTGATGGGCGGTCATAAAGTGTTCAAGCGTGAGATATTTCGCTGGCTACAAGCTTGTGAAAATGGCATGCTAGAAGCTGGGACCTTCGATTTTTCAAACGAAGAAGTTGAATTAGAGAATCTAAAACAATACGGTGTTGCGCATACTAACTGTAAATGTTGGTGAAGCCATGCGGTACCTGACACAAGGAGCTAATGCGACTGAGATACTGAAGGATCCACTCATTCAAAAGCACAAAGACCTCCTATTCAAGTCACTTGTCGCCGTTGAAACGGTGGATTTCTTCGACGAAGATACGTGGGATGGTGAGAACTATGAAGCCTCCTGGATCTTACTCACGAGTATATAGTTCCTCATGCATCCAATCAACAGAGGATCGAATGCTTTGTGCAGATGATCAATATTATGGCCAGTCTAACGTCAAAGGAGCTCGTCGAACTGCACTCGTCGAACTGCACGCCTGATAATATTTTCTATGCTCTTCCATCCATACAACCGTGTGTCTGTCGACGAGAAGCAAAAGGAAAGAGCAGCTATTACGGAGAAGAAGAAAGTGAAGCGAGTGAAAGGAGCGGAACGCCAAGCAGGCCTCTTGCCACATCTTCGCGACGAAATCCTAGCTGCACAACAATTAAAGAAGGATCTCCCTGGTGATGGAGTTTACACTGAAGTTTTCAAGCACTACAGAACGGGCAACAAGATGAAAAGAGCCGAAGTTGTCGAAAAGAAGAAGAAGGAGATGGAGGCTGCTCTAGCGAAGCCACGTAATATTAGCAAGAATCAGCGAAGTGCAAATCTCTATTGGTGGCTCAATTGAGTTTAGATGGTTCGCCGCAGTTCGTAAGAATGAAGCTCCTCCCAGTCTCCTTCGAGCGGAGATTGCTCATCGAGGCATTCAAGTCGAATATGAACAAGAGAAATTGACTCTCCAATCAACGTAGAGCCATTGGCCTCCATGTCGCTAGAATCAAATGAAGGAATTGCTCAAGAGGGACGAGCTTGCGAGGATGGGTCGAGATGACAACGTGTAAAGAAGGCGCAAAACTCGATGATATCAACTCATTCAAACCGCTATGTCAAGAAATGAAAGCAAAGATTCCAGCCTTCGTCGAATGGAAGTCTAGCAGTTTCAAATAGAGTAGAAATAACATGTATAGTAAGAGTATATAGTAAGAACGGAGCTTTTCAAGACTTCTTAACCGATGAAAAAATCCATTTCTCTAAGTAACGTTCAGCGATCAAAACTATTTGTCACCTTCTTGCTTCATGATTACATTCATAGACATCCATATTTATGATACTGTCGGTGCGGATAGAAGTGCCACAAATGCCCTCACAAGAGCCCGTCAATTAGACATTCCGTGTTTTACAATTGGCGAACTTGTAAAAGTAGCTGACTATCGATAATGTTCAAGTTCAAGAAGGCCAGCATCATCAAGCACTTATTAATGAGGAAAATGTCGATGACAACGACGTCGACGTCGAAGAAGACAACCAAGAAGAACGACGAAGGCTTCAAGACCGGGGATATTGTCCGCGATGTTTTGATCATGCGATGGCACAAGAGAATGCCCAGCCCTATTGGTGGGTTGAAGGATGTCCAAGTTGTGATCGTTAGGGAAGAGACCATACACTTACGACCGTTGTGCTCTGTCGTGGGGTGCCCAAGAGGACATTATTTGTCGATGCTTAATAATCTTGGCCATGTAAAATTGTGCTCAAGATATCGCCTTCCAAGCAAAGGAGCCCCTACAGTTCATGTAAAATAAATGTTGTGTTCGCATTAACCTCATTCGCCTCAGCGCCTCTTGCTGCCACTCTCAATTCGCACGTAGAAATCATCCAAATACGCTGTCCCACGGTATTTATGCAAAGACACACATTACACGGTTGATTTCAATCAGTAGCATCTTCGTCGGCTACACCAAGTCCCACCAATTCAAAAAGAAAGTTTGCACGACCACTTCACCCGGGCTCTCCACCGTCAGCATCACCGGTAACCATCAGCGGAAGTATTCATGCCCAGTTGAGTCAGTTTTTTTCATCGGAAGGCACCATAACCATGTGCATTCAAAGAAGCAGCATCTAAAAGAGCATCTGTACCGATCGACTGATGATTGCAATCAACTACAAGTGCCTGCCCGCCCCCAGATTTCACACGGACGGTTTTCCGTACCTTCTCATTCCCATGTTTTTCTTGCCTTGTGATGGTGTAACGCCAGGAAGAGCCATGAGATAACGTTCACCGTTCACGTATTTCAACACTTCCTCTTCAGCGATTGCTGCCATCCTTCTCTTCGTCTCCATAATCGTCTACAATCCGTTTTCAATCTCAGTGTCAAAGATTGCACCCACCTCGAATGGCTATGACACACTACTATTCCGACCATCGGAGACGTAATAAAGCGGCCGCGGCTGATCTACTATCATATCGCCCAATATAGTTTTTTGTGACAAATCTTTCACGATCACTGTGCTCAATCCCCAATTCTTCGATACGAGTAATGATCTCTCTAAGCGCCCGGTTCGTCGTCTATGCATGTATTATTATGATGACGGCATCGGGTCCATAATATTATCATCATATTATGTATGGAGTTGCGGTTAGGTTCAGTATTGTATTCAACATTATGATGATGTGTGGAATAGTGTTTTGTGGCGACTCGTGACTTGACCTGACGACTCGTGACTACACCTGCAGGTGTAGTCACGAGTCGCCAAAAGAACCAGTTTGAATGTGTACGACAGAGGACTTGTATGGCACCGATGAGACGGCTCAAACAGTTATCGCTACCACAAGCTACCATAGCAGTGGGAGTGGCCATTGGCTGGCTAGCTCGGCTCGTTTGCTTCATCCGCTACCTGCGATCACTGGCAGTTGTAGCGACTCGTGACTCGATTTCATGACTCACGAGTCCTCAACTCGAGTCATGAGTCACCACAAAACCTCCACAATACAAAACCCGCAGTTATCATGATAGCACATGACGGCGGGAGTTGTACCGAGAAGTAATAGTACACTTTGCCTACTGCTTTGCAAATAATAAAGATGGGTGCAGACACTTGGCAGACAATATCATCATGATATTATTATTTGAATTTGTGCGTAGATACTGAGACAGTAGTGAGACCCCCGATATGCCCGTGATCCGTGGTATTAGAGTCAGCGCTGTTGTGCAAATAGAAAATAGACAAATAAACCATCAGAGACGCGATTGCACTGTGCTCGAAAGCCGCCCTGCACTATGGTGATGTGTTACGGTATTTACGTGGCGGGGCTGATTTTCTGTTGGAGTTGATGAATCATTCGGCTGGTGATGGTTCATCATCATCGAGACCGAGGAATCTTCATCGTCATCAGCTGCATGCTGCTTCTCTTGGTGATTATTCGGCAGCAGTGTCCACCATACCCATCATCATGATCCGTCGGCTCCAGCGGCGATGCGATGTACTACAGCACAACATCAAATGGATAGACTTCGTAGATTACGAACTGAAGCTGATTATTGCGGGCGGCACCATCTTGTTCATGATACATGATATTGATCCATCACGATTGGTTCCAAGATTGTTTTTGAGGAAGATTGTTGGGGTAGAGTGGGCCAATGTTATATTGCTGTGGAGAATGGAGGCGTGAACGGTAACAACAACAATCATGTAGATACGTACAATTAGGAGACAGACTCTAGCAGGGAGAGAGTTCATGGATGCTGTAAGGAAAGCATTTTTCCAGCAGTTTGAAGCCAGTGCGGTAAAGCATCTGGAAACGCAATGGACATCGGATGCGTTGCTCGTGATTTGATGGGCGGTCATAAAGTGTTCAAGCGTGAGATATTTCGCTGGCTACAAGCTTGTGAAAATGGCATGCTAGAAGCTGGGACCTTCGATTTTTCAAACGAAGAAGTTGAATTAGAGAATCTAAAACAATACGGTGTTGCGCATACTAACTGTAAATGTTGGTGAAGCCATGCGGTACCTGACACAAGGAGCTAATGCGACTGAGATACTGAAGGATCCACTCATTCAAAAGCACAAAGACCTCCTATTCAAGTCACTTGTCGCCGTTGAAACGGTGGATTTCTTCGACGAAGATACGTGGGATGGTGAGAACTATGAAGCCTCCTGGATCTTATTCACGAGTATATAGTTCCTCATGCATCCAATCAACAGAGGATCGAATGCTTTGTGCAGATGATCAATATTATGGCCAGTCTAACGTCAAAGGAGCTCGTCGAACTGCACTCGTCGAACTGCACGCCTGATAATATTTTCTATGCTCTTCCATCCATACAACCGTGTGTCTGTCGACGAGAAGCAAAAGGAAAGAGCAGCTATTACGGAGAAGAAGAAAGTGAAGCGAGTGAAAGGAGCGGAACGCCAAGCAGGCCTCTTGCCACATCTTCGCGACGAAATCCTAGCTGCACAACAATTAAAGAAGGATCTCCCTGGTGATGGAGTTTACACTGAAGTTTTCAAGCACTACAGAACGGGCAACAAGATGAAAAGAGCCGAAGTTGTCGAAAAGAAGAAGAAGGAGATGGAGGCTGCTCTAGCGAAGCCACGTAATATTAGCAAGAATCAGCGAAGTGCAAATCTCTATTGGTGGCTCAATTGAGTTTAGATGGTTCGCCGCAGTTCGTAAGAATGAAGCTCCTCCCAGTCTCCTTCGAGCGGAGATTGCTCATCGAGGCATTCAAGTCGAATATGAACAAGAGAAATTGACTCTCCAATCAACGTAGAGCCATTGGCCTCCATGTCGCTAGAATCAAATGAAGGAATTGCTCAAGAGGGACGAGCTTGCGAGGATGGGTCGAGATGACAACGTGTAAAGAAGGCGCAAAACTCGATGGTATCAACTCATTCAAACCGCTATGTCAAGAAATGAAAGCAAAGATTCCAGCCTTCGTCGAATGGAAGTCTAGCAGGTTCAAATAGAGTAGAAATAACATGTATAGTAAGAGTATATAGTAAGAACGGAGCTTTTCAAGACTTCTTAACCGATGAAAAAATCCATTTCTCTAAGTAACGTTCAGCGATCAAAACTATTTGTCACCTTCTTGCTTCATGATTACATTCATAGACATCCATATTTATGATACTGTCGGTGCGGATAGAAGTGCCACAAATGCCCTCACAAGAGCCCGTCAATTAGACATTCCGTGTTTTACAATTGGCGAACTTGTAAAAGTAGCTGACTATCGATAATGTTCAAGTTCAAGAAGGCCAGCATCATCAAGCACTTATTAATGAGGAAAATGTCGATGACAACGACGTCGACGTCGAAGAAGACAACCAAGAAGAACGACGAAGGCTTCAGGACCGGGGATATTGTCCGCGATGTTTTGATCATGCGATGGCACAAGAGAATGCCCAGCCCTATTGGTGGGTTGAAGGATGTCCAAGTTGTGATCGTTAGGGAAGAGACCATACACTTACGACCGTTGTGCTCTGTCGTGGGGTGCCCAAGAGGACATTATTTGTCGATGCTTAATAATCTTGGCCATGTAAAATTGTGCTCAAGATATCGCCTTCCAAGCAAAGGAGCCCCTACAGTTCATGTAAAATAAATGTTGTGTTCGCATTAACCTCATTCGCCTCAGCGCCTCTTGCTGCCACTCTCAATTCGCACGTAGAAATCATCCAAATACGCTGTCCCACGGTATTTATGCAAAGACACACATTACACGGTTGATTTCAATCAGTAGCATCTTCGTCGGCTACACCAAGTCCCACCAATTCAAAAAGAAAGTTTGCACGACCACTTCACCCGGGCTCTCCACCGTCAGCATCACCGGTAACCATCAGCGGAAGTATTCATGCCCAGTTGAGTCAGTTTTTTTCATCGGAAGGCACCATAACCATGTGCATTCAAAGAAGCAGCATCTAAAAGAGCATCTGTACCGATCGACTGATGATTGCAATCAACTACAAGTGCCTGCCCGCCCCCAGATTTCACACGGACGGTTTTCCGTACCTTCTCATTCCCATGTTTTTCTTGCCTTGTGATGGTGTAACGCCAGGAAGAGCCATGAGATAACGTTCACCGTTCACGTATTTCAACACTTCCTCTTCAGCGATTGCTGCCATCCTTCTCTTCGTCTCCATAATCGTCTACAATCCGTTTTCAATCTCAGTGTCAAAGATTGCACCCACCTCGAATGGCTATGACACACTACTATTCCGACCATCGGAGACGTAATAAAGCGGCCGCGGCTGATCTACTATCATATCGCCCAATATAGTTTTTTGTGACAAATCTTTCACGATCACTGTGCTCAATCCCCAATTCTTCGATACGAGTAATGATCTCTCTAAGCGCCCGGTTCGTCGTCTATGCATGTATTATTATGATGACGGCATCGGGTCCATAATATTATCATCATATTATGTATGGAGTTGCGGTTAGGTTCAGTATGTATTGTATTCAACATTATGATGATGTGTGGAATACATAGTGTTTTGTGGCGACTCGTGACTTGACCTGACGACTCGTGACTACACCTGCAGGTGTAGTCACGAGTCGCCAAAAGAACCAGTTTGAATGTGTACGACAGAGGACTTGTATGGCACCGATGAGACGGCTCAAACAGTTATCGCTACCACAAGCTACCATAGCAGTGGGAGTGGCCATTGGCTGGCTAGCTCGGCTCGTTTGCTTCATCCGCTACCTGCGATCACTGGCAGTTGTAGCGACTCGTGACTCGATTTCATGACTCACGAGTCCTCAACTCGAGTCATGAGTCACCACAAAACCTCCACAATACAAAACCCGCAGTTATCATGATAGCACATGACGGCGGGAGTTGTACCGAGAAGTAATAGTACACTTTGCCTACTGCTTTGCAAATAATAAAGATGGGTGCAGACACTTGGCAGACAATATCATCATGATATTATTATTTGAATTTGTGCGTAGATACTGAGACAGTAGTGAGACCCCCGATATGCCCGTGATCCGTGGTATTAGAGTCAGCGCTGTTGTGCAAATAGAAAATAGACAAATAAACCATCAGAGACGCGATTGCACTGTGCTCGAAAGCCGCCCTGCACTATGGTGATGTGTTACGGTATTTACGTGGCGGGGCTGATTTTCTGTTGGAGTTGATGAATCATTCGGCTGGTGATGGTTCATCATCATCGAGACCGAGGAATCTTCATCGTCATCAGCTGCATGCTGCTTCTCTTGGTGATTATTCGGCAGCAGTGTCCACCATACCCATCATCATGATCCGTCGGCTCCAGCGGCGATGCGATGTACTACAGCACAACATCAAATGGATAGACTTCGTAGATTACGAACTGAAGCTGATTATTGCGGGCGGCACCATCTTGTTCATGATACATGATATTGATCCATCACGATTGGTTCCAAGATTGTTTTTGAGGAAGATTGTTGGGGTAGAGTGGGCCAATGTTATATTGCTGTGGAGAATGGAGGCGTGAACGGTAACAACAACAATCATGTAGATACGTACAATTAGGAGACAGACTCTAGCAGGGAGAGAGTTCATGGATGCTGTAAGGAAAGCATTTTTCCAGCAGTTTGAAGCCAGTGCGGTAAAGCATCTGGAAACGCAATGGACATCGGATGCGTTGCTCGTGATTTGATGGGCGGTCATAAAGTGTTCAAGCGTGAGATATTTCGCTGGCTACAAGCTTGTGAAAATGGCATGCTAGAAGCTGGGACCTTCGATTTTTCAAACGAAGAAGTTGAATTAGAGAATCTAAAACAATACGGTGTTGCGCATACTAACTGTAAATGTTGGTGAAGCCATGCGGTACCTGACACAAGGAGCTAATGCGACTGAGATACTGAAGGATCCACTCATTCAAAAGCACAAAGACCTCCTATTCAAGTCACTTGTCGCCGTTGAAACGGTGGATTTCTTCGACGAAGATACGTGGGATGGTGAGAACTATGAAGCCTCCTGGATCTTATTCACGAGTATATAGTTCCTCATGCATCCAATCAACAGAGGATCGAATGCTTTGTGCAGATGATCAATATTATGGCCAGTCTAACGTCAAAGGAGCTCGTCGAACTGCACTCGTCGAACTGCACGCCTGATAATATTTTCTATGCTCTTCCATCCATACAACCGTGTGTCTGTCGACGAGAAGCAAAAGGAAAGAGCAGCTATTACGGAGAAGAAGAAAGTGAAGCGAGTGAAAGGAGCGGAACGCCAAGCAGGCCTCTTGCCACATCTTCGCGACGAAATCCTAGCTGCACAACAATTAAAGAAGGATCTCCCTGGTGATGGAGTTTACACTGAAGTTTTCAAGCACTACAGAACGGGCAACAAGATGAAAAGAGCCGAAGTTGTCGAAAAGAAGAAGAAGGAGATGGAGGCTGCTCTAGCGAAGCCACGTAATATTAGCAAGAATCAGCGAAGTGCAAATCTCTATTGGTGGCTCAATTGAGTTTAGATGGTTCGCCGCAGTTCGTAAGAATGAAGCTCCTCCCAGTCTCCTTCGAGCGGAGATTGCTCATCGAGGCATTCAAGTCGAATATGAACAAGAGAAATTGACTCTCCAATCAACGTAGAGCCATTGGCCTCCATGTCGCTAGAATCAAATGAAGGAATTGCTCAAGAGGGACGAGCTTGCGAGGATGGGTCGAGATGACAACGTGTAAAGAAGGCGCAAAACTCGATGGTATCAACTCATTCAAACCGCTATGTCAAGAAATGAAAGCAAAGATTCCAGCCTTCGTCGAATGGAAGTCTAGCAGGTTCAAATAGAGTAGAAATAACATGTATAGTAAGAGTATATAGTAAGAACGGAGCTTTTCAAGACTTCTTAACCGATGAAAAAATCCATTTCTCTAAGTAACGTTCAGCGATCAAAACTATTTGTCACCTTCTTGCTTCATGATTACATTCATAGACATCCATATTTATGATACTGTCGGTGCGGATAGAAGTGCCACAAATGCCCTCACAAGAGCCCGTCAATTAGACATTCCGTGTTTTACAATTGGCGAACTTGTAAAAGTAGCTGACTATCGATAATGTTCAAGTTCAAGAAGGCCAGCATCATCAAGCACTTATTAATGAGGAAAATGTCGATGACAACGACGTCGACGTCGAAGAAGACAACCAAGAAGAACGACGAAGGCTTCAGGACCGGGGATATTGTCCGCGATGTTTTGATCATGCGATGGCACAAGAGAATGCCCAGCCCTATTGGTGGGTTGAAGGATGTCCAAGTTGTGATCGTTAGGGAAGAGACCATACACTTACGACCGTTGTGCTCTGTCGTGGGGTGCCCAAGAGGACATTATTTGTCGATGCTTAATAATCTTGGCCATGTAAAATTGTGCTCAAGATATCGCCTTCCAAGCAAAGGAGCCCCTACAAATCATGTAAAATAAATGTTGTGTTCGCATTAACATCATTCGTATCAGCGCCTCTTGCTGCCACTCTCAATTCGCACGTAGAAATCATCCAAATACGCTGTCCCACGGTATTTATGCAAAGACACACATTACACGGTTAATTTCAGTACATAGCATCTTCGTCGGCTACACCAAGTCCCACCAATTCAAAAAGAAAGTTTGCACGACCACTTCACCTGGGCTCTCCACCGTCAGCATCACCGGTAACCATCAGCGGAAGTATTCATGCCCAGTTGAGTCAGTTTTTTTTTCATCGGAAGGCACCATAACCATGTGCATTCAAAGAAGCAGCATCTAAGAGCATCTGTACCGATCGACTGATGATTGCAATCAACTACAAGTGCCTGCCCGCCCCCAGATTTCACACGGACGGTTTTCCGTACCTTCTCATTCCCATGTTTTTCTTGCCTTGTGATGGTGTAACGCCAGGAAGAGCCATGAGATAACGTTCACCGTTCACGTATTTCAACACTTCCTCTTCAGCGATTGCTGCCATCCTTCTCTTCGTCTCCATAATCGTCTACAATCCGTTTTCAATCTCAGTGTCAAAGATTGCACCCACCTCGAATGGCTATGACACACTACTATTCCGACCATCGGAGACGTAATAAAGCGGCCGCGGCTGATCTACTATCATATCGCCCAATATAGTTTTTTGTGACAAATCTTTCACGATCACTGTGCTCAATCCCCAATTCTTCGATACGAGTAATGATCTCTCTAAGCGCCCGGTTCGTCGTCTATGCATGTATTATTATGATGACGGCATCGGGTCCATAATATTATCATCATATTATGTATGGAGTTGCGGTTAGGTTCAGTATTGTATTCAACATTATGATGATGTGTGGAATAGTGTTTTGTGGCGACTCGTGACTTGACCTGACGACTCGTGACTACACCTGCAGGTGTAGTCACGAGTCGCCAAAAGAACCAGTTTGAATGTGTACGACAGAGGACTTGTATGGCACCGATGAGACGGCTCAAACAGTTATCGCTACCACAAGCTACCATAGCAGTGGGAGTGGCCATTGGCTGGCTAGCTCGGCTCGTTTGCTTCATCCGCTACCTGCGATCACTGGCAGTTGTAGCGACTCGTGACTCGATTTCATGACTCACGAGTCCTCAACTCGAGTCATGAGTCACCACAAAACCTCCACAATACAAAACCCGCAGTTATCATGATAGCACATGACGGCGGGAGTTGTACCGAGAAGTAATAGTACACTTTGCCTACTGCTTTGCAAATAATAAAGATGGGTGCAGACACTTGGCAGACAATATCATCATGATATTATTATTTGAATTTGTGCGTAGATACTGAGACAGTAGTGAGACCCCCGATATGCCCGTGATCCGTGGTATTAGAGTCAGCGCTGTTGTGCAAATAGAAAATAGACAAATAAACCATCAGAGACGCGATTGCACTGTGCTCGAAAGCCGCCCTGCACTATGGTGATGTGTTACGGTATTTACGTGGCGGGGCTGATTTTCTGTTGGAGTTGATGAATCATTCGGCTGGTGATGGTTCATCATCATCGAGACCGAGGAATCTTCATCGTCATCAGCTGCATGCTGCTTCTCTTGGTGATTATTCGGCAGCAGTGTCCACCATACCCATCATCATGATCCGTCGGCTCCAGCGGCGATGCGATGTACTACAGCACAACATCAAATGGATAGACTTCGTAGATTACGAACTGAAGCTGATTATTGCGGGCGGCACCATCTTGTTCATGATACATGATATTGATCCATCACGATTGGTTCCAAGATTGTTTTTGAGGAAGATTGTTGGGGTAGAGTGGGCCAATGTTATATTGCTGTGGAGAATGGAGGCGTGAACGGTAACAACAACAATCATGTAGATACGTACAATTAGGAGACAGACTCTAGCAGGGAGAGAGTTCATGGATGCTGTAAGGAAAGCATTTTTCCAGCAGTTTGAAGCCAGTGCGGTAAAGCATCTGGAAACGCAATGGACATCGGATGCGTTGCTCGTGATTTGATGGGCGGTCATAAAGTGTTCAAGCGTGAGATATTTCGCTGGCTACAAGCTTGTGAAAATGGCATGCTAGAAGCTGGGACCTTCGATTTTTCAAACGAAGAAGTTGAATTAGAGAATCTAAAACAATACGGTGTTGCGCATACTAACTGTAAATGTTGGTGAAGCCATGCGGTACCTGACACAAGGAGCTAATGCGACTGAGATACTGAAGGATCCACTCATTCAAAAGCACAAAGACCTCCTATTCAAGTCACTTGTCGCCGTTGAAACGGTGGATTTCTTCGACGAAGATACGTGGGATGGTGAGAACTATGAAGCCTCCTGGATCTTATTCACGAGTATATAGTTCCTCATGCATCCAATCAACAGAGGATCGAATGCTTTGTGCAGATGATCAATATTATGGCCAGTCTAACGTCAAAGGAGCTCGTCGAACTGCACTCGTCGAACTGCACGCCTGATAATATTTTCTATGCTCTTCCATCCATACAACCGTGTGTCTGTCGACGAGAAGCAAAAGGAAAGAGCAGCTATTACGGAGAAGAAGAAAGTGAAGCGAGTGAAAGGAGCGGAACGCCAAGCAGGCCTCTTGCCACATCTTCGCGACGAAATCCTAGCTGCACAACAATTAAAGAAGGATCTCCCTGGTGATGGAGTTTACACTGAAGTTTTCAAGCACTACAGAACGGGCAACAAGATGAAAAGAGCCGAAGTTGTCGAAAAGAAGAAGAAGGAGATGGAGGCTGCTCTAGCGAAGCCACGTAATATTAGCAAGAATCAGCGAAGTGCAAATCTCTATTGGTGGCTCAATTGAGTTTAGATGGTTCGCCGCAGTTCGTAAGAATGAAGCTCCTCCCAGTCTCCTTCGAGCGGAGATTGCTCATCGAGGCATTCAAGTCGAATATGAACAAGAGAAATTGACTCTCCAATCAACGTAGAGCCATTGGCCTCCATGTCGCTAGAATCAAATGAAGGAATTGCTCAAGAGGGACGAGCTTGCGAGGATGGGTCGAGATGACAACGTGTAAAGAAGGCGCAAAACTCGATGGTATCAACTCATTCAAACCGCTATGTCAAGAAATGAAAGCAAAGATTCCAGCCTTCGTCGAATGGAAGTCTAGCAGGTTCAAATAGAGTAGAAATAACATGTATAGTAAGAGTATATAGTAAGAACGGAGCTTTTCAAGACTTCTTAACCGATGAAAAAATCCATTTCTCTAAGTAACGTTCAGCGATCAAAACTATTTGTCACCTTCTTGCTTCATGATTACATTCATAGACATCCATATTTATGATACTGTCGGTGCGGATAGAAGTGCCACAAATGCCCTCACAAGAGCCCGTCAATTAGACATTCCGTGTTTTACAATTGGCGAACTTGTAAAAGTAGCTGACTATCGATAATGTTCAAGTTCAAGAAGGCCAGCATCATCAAGCACTTATTAATGAGGAAAATGTCGATGACAACGACGTCGACGTCGAAGAAGACAACCAAGAAGAACGACGAAGGCTTCAGGACCGGGGATATTGTCCGCGATGTTTTGATCATGCGATGGCACAAGAGAATGCCCAGCATATATTTCGTCAAAAGGAAATGAAGACTTATTCAAGTACAACATATTATATGATGATAATTAATATACAGCATTCCGGTTGCAATTAATCCACAACACTCAATCTATTGCTCTGAGACGATATCGTCGATCTGCAGCTCGCTTTTCATCGCTATTATCAGCATCTCAAACTGCAAACTTAGTGACTACAGACTGACTGGATCAGAACTTATATGGATATGTATGTAATCAGTAACCAACGAATGGCATGTGCATGCCCGTTTGTTTGAGTCTACGTGCGTAGAAAGATGCAAAGCTCATCTTCTCACGAGGATTCTATCTGTAACTCACTTTCACACTATTTAATTTATCACTTTACCACATCATAACAATCACTGTCAGGATAGACCTCTATTCAATGCAAAAGAATACAACAACCTACGCAGCAACTGCATTCTTCGCCTTCGCAGCCCTTTCTTCGAGAACGCGCTTGTAATCATGTGGGAAGACCTTGACAAAATTCTTGTACTCAGATTCCCAGTTCTCCAACATTCTCTGTCCTACAGGAGATCCAGTAACTTCTACATGCTCTTGGATGAATCCAAAAACCTTCTCCTTCTCTTCAATGGAGTCAATTTCCTCAAGAGCTACAAGACCCATGTTGCAACGCTCGGGGAATTTGTTTTCAGGGTCGTATACGTAAGCAATTCCACCACTCATTCCTGCACCAAAGTTTCTTCCAGTTTCGCCCAAGACGACAAGGTCTCCGCCCGTCATGTACTCAGCGCAATGGTCACCAGTACCTTCTACCACGGCCAACGCTCCAGAGTTCCTCACGCAGAAACGTTCTCCTGCCTTCCCGCGGAAGAATGCTTTGCCTGATGTTGCTCCGTAGAGGCACACATTTCCAACAATGACGTTGTCCTCGGAGACGAAGCCGTCGTCAATAACTTCTTGTGATGGGAAGACAGCAATTTTTCCTCCGGAAAGTCCCTTGCCCGCGTAATCATTTGCGTCTCCCTCAACAGTCATAGTGACACCCTTTGCAAGAGTGAAAGCAAATGATTGACCCGCATGTCCCTTCATATTAATTTTGATAGTATCGTCTGGTAGTCCCTCTTTTCCATAACGCTTTGAGATTTCATACGAGAGCATAGTACCGCACGTACGATTAAGGTTATTAATCTCTTCATCAAATTCAACGGGAGTTCCATTTTCCAACGCTTCTTTAGATTTCTCGATCAACACATTATCCTTGGCCTTATCAAGACCATGGTACTGAGTAGTCAAGTTACGGATGCCTGCAGAGGGGTTCAGTTCCGAAGCTGGGGTGAGAAGTGGAGATAGGTCTAATCCACGACTCTTGTAGTGAAGTCCACGTCTGTTAACTTCCAAATGTTGAGTTTGACCAATCATTTCTTCCATGGTTCTGTATCCCATTTTGGCCATGATCTCGCGAATTTCTTCGGCCATCAAGAAGAAGTAGTTCATCACGTGCTCTGGTTGACCTGCAAACTTCTTCCTCAACTCTTCATCTTGAGTAGCAATTCCGACAGGACATGTATTCAAGTGGCACTTTCGCATCATGATACATCCCATCGCAATCAGAGGCCCAGTGGCAAAGCCAAATTCTTCTGCGCCCAAAAGACAAGCGATGACGACATCACGACCAGTCTTGAGCTGACCGTCGGTTTGAAGTTTGACTCTGTCACGCAGCCCGTTAAGAACGAGGGTCTGCTGTGTTTCTGCAAGACCGAGCTCCCACGGAAGTCCAGCGCCTTTCAGTCCAGTCCATGCGGCAGCACCAGTTCCTCCGTCATGACCACTGATAGTGATATGATCAGCAACAGCCTTTGCAACTCCAGCAGCTACAACTCCCACACCGACCTCAGAAACCAATTTAACTGACACTTCTCCAGTTGGTTGGGCATTCTTCAAATCATGGATAAGCTGCGCCAGATCCTCGATAGAGTAAATATCATGATGGGGTGGAGGAGAGATGAGACCAACTCCAGGTGTTGTGTGACGATTCTCTGCAATATATTCAGAAACTTTGAAACCGGGAAGCTCTCCTCCTTCTCCAGGCTTTGCGCCTTGAGCCATTTTAATTTGGATTTGGTCACTGTTGGCCAAATAATGTGATGTCACACCAAATCTTCCAGATGCAACCTGCTTGATAGCGGACCTTCGATCGTCAAGGAAACGTTTCGGATCTTCGCCTCCTTCTCCTGTGTTTGATCTGCCTCCAATAGCATTCATCGCCTTTGCCAAAGTCTCGTGTGCCTCCTGACTAATTGATCCAAGAGACATTGCACCTGTGGCAAATCTCTTGACGATTTCCTTCGCGGGCTCAACCTCGTCTAATGGAACAGCACGTGAGGGATCAAACTTGAATTTCAATTGACCTCTAAGGGTGACCTTCATGTTCTGCTCATTGGTGAGGCGCGCAAACTCCTTGTAAGCTTCACGAGAGTTAGTGCGTGCTGCGACCTGATTTGCAAAGAATAGGGAACGAGGGACAAGATTAGTACGCAGCAACACACAGTAGTGGTGAGTGAATAGCAGACACAAACAAGCTTACCTGCAAATTGGCCATTCCTCCAGGAGTGTTCAAGTGAGCTTCTCCGCCATCGCGGTAGTGCAACTGCCCATCATTTTGTACTAGGATAGTCTCAATGTTTTGGTTGTCTGGGTAACCAGCCTGGTGGAGACGTTCCAAATCGCGGTAAAGGGCCTCAAAGTCAGTACCCTGAATACGAGTTGTTGTGCCTGTGAAGCATCGATACACAATTTCGTCAGCAAGACCAACTGCCTCGAAAACTTGCGCACCCTTGTAACTCTGAAGTGTTGAAATACCCATCTTACTCATGACCTTGAGAAGACCCTTTCCTACTGCCTTCCTGTAATTTGTCATGATTTCGTCATCAGAGTACTGGTTTTTGGACTTGGCCTCCACCAATCCATCACTGTTCATTTTGCAGAGAGCCTCGTATGCCATGTATGGACAGACACCATCGCAGCCATATCCGAAAATTGTAGCATAGTCATGAACTTCTTTGCAGTCACCAGCTTCGGCAAAAATGGCAGCCTTGGGTCTTTGCTTCGTCTTCAACAAATGTTGATGAACAGCACCAACAGCAATCAAAGATGGAAGGGCCATACGATCTGGTCCCACCAAACGATCCGACAAAATCACTGCCTGTGATCCGCTCTCGCCAATACCTCCTTGAATGGCGTCCGCAGCCTCGTCACAAATCCTTTCGAGAGCCTGAAGCATGCCATCAGGACCAGAACCTGCGGGGAAAGTGCAGTCAATCACATGTGATGCAAATGCCTTCTTTCCGTCCTTATCAACATACACCTTACTCTTCAATGTCTCCATCTCATCAAGAGTCAACACGGGGTGACGAACATTCAACCGCTTGCAGTGCTCTTTGGCAGGATCAGCCAAAAGATTACCCTCTGGGCCGACAGGACAAACGAGACTCATAACAATCTCTTCTCGAATAGGATCAATTGGGGGATTGGTCACCTGGGCGAAGAGTTGTTTGAAGTATTCATTCACCTGACGAGGTTTCTCCGAAAGGACAGCGAGGGCGGCATCATTACCCATACTTCCTAGAGCTTCTTTTCCACCGATACCCATTGGTAAGAGAAGCATCTCGAGCTTTTCTCCAGTAAAGCCAAAAGTATTGAGCTTGCGATTCGTCTGAGAGTAGTTAAAGGGCGCACGAGAAATTGCCGCGTCATCTGTCCACTTCTCCAAATCAATCATGGTTTCTTCAACCCAATCACCATAGGGGTTCATAGCAGCAATTTGCTCCTTGATTTCATCATCAGGAACAATACGCTCAGTGCTAAAGTCTACCAAGAACATCTTTCCAGGTTCAAGACGATGCTTGATCTTGACTTCAGAGTCCATCAGTTCAGGAATGACACCAATTTCCGAGGAAAGGACAACGTGGTCATCCTTAGTAACATAGTATCGCGATGGACGAAGACCGTTCCTATCTAAAGTGGCGCCAATATAACGCCCATCGGTAAAGGCCACCATGGCTGGACCATCCCATGGCTCCATCAAACAAGAATTGTACTCGTAAAAAGATTTCTTCGTCTCAGACAAGTTCGGGTTGTCCTGCCACGCCTCAGGAATCATCATCATAACTGCTTCTGGCAAACTTCTCTCAGAGGCCTTGGCCATTAACTCCAACACACTATCAAAGTTACCTGAATCACTCATATTGTCAGATGTGGCAGGCAAGAGCTGATGTGTATCATTTCCGAAGTAATCCGACGCCATGAGTCCACCGCGGCTGAACATCCAGTTCTTGTTTCCACGTAGAGTGTTGATCTCGCCATTGTGGCACATCATTCGGATGGGTTGGGCACGCTCCCAAGAAGGGAATGTGTTGGTTGAGAAACGAGAGTGGACGAGGGATAAATGGGTAATGAAAGATGGGTCCTTAATGTCAAGGTAGTACTGGGAGACTTGCTCTGGGGTAAGTTGTCCCTTGTATGTAATAGTCTGAGAAGAAAGTGAATTGATGTAAAATCCACTTTCTGGTCCAAGCATGGCCGCAGCCTCCTCCTCGGCCATCTTGCGAACACGGAACAATTCACGTTCAAAGTCACGAGCGGAGTATTTCGAATTATTTGCAACAAAGAATTGCTCAGTATCTGGCTCAGAGTCAAGTGGATCCTGTCCAAGCATTGAGTTATCCACTGGTACAGGACGCCATCCCAATACTTCCAATCCACGTTGCTTTGTTAATCGTTCTAGTACGGCCTTGCAATCTTTTAGAACATCTGGATTTTCGGGGGGAAAGAAGACATTGGCTACAGCGTACTCTCCCTTGGCAGGAAGATCTATACCGAGTGCTTCCTTGGCCTTGGCTCTCATGAAGGCGTCGGGCATACCAAATAGCATACCTGATTGTTGAATATATTGATGTAGAATGATTAGTTGAACATGAATGAATGAAAGTACATAGATCAACATGATGTCACATGATGTGTTAATGATATGATATGTCAAGATATGGAACTCACCAGCACCATCTCCACTAGCAGGACAGCACCCAACACCACCACGATGACTCATACGAATCAACATCTCATCAGCATCTTCCACGACCTTTCGACTAGCCACAGATTTCAACGATGCAACGAGACCAACACCACAATTTTCCGTCTCACGCGACGGATCATACACAGTTTTTGGAAGGATTCCATTCTCCTTCTTTCCCGTACGAAGATTTAGTACGCGTTCCGTGCTGTAGAATAGAGCTGGTATTTGAGAGCGGAATACGGGAGTAGCGATGGCTCCTGTTGCGGCGAGACGGGGGACTATCCTTGTGGCGGAGCGGGAAGTTGATGCCGATGAAGAAGATATTGCAGAACGTCCACCGATGGTTCTTCGCGAGGAGCGCGCTCCAGATGAGAGGCGGCTGAGCATGGTGGTAGTGATTTCAGCAGACAGCACACACAGCAGCTGTTACGATTATTTGCTATTTAATGGTTATTGCGTCACCGCTGCCAATTGCAGTACCATAGGGGCCTCTATGCTATCAATGGGAGAAAGCACCGGCACTTCAGCGGAAGTCATGCAAATTCTTTGCTGCTGTGCATTTTGCAGAAAAGATTTGCCCAGATTTTTGGATCTGATGGCTGGCCCAGTCCGTCTTACATAGAAGACACCTGTCTGTCTCTTGGTGCTAAGTGCAACGCAAATGCACGATGGAACGAGTCTACTTTAGATAAGTTATGCTCTAAATAGTATTACATTTTCTCACTGCGATCCTCTTCCTCTTTCTCCTTGTGTCATCGGTCTTCTCCATAGCGTGAACAAGCGATGGAATGAGACGAACAATCTCGTAAAGTCTAGCTGGCTCATACTTGTCAACATGCTCAAGCACTCGCGGAAGCAACCCCATATTCATTAGACCCACCTCGTGTAGATTGTTGTCCTCGAGAAAGTAATACTTGATAATTTTTTGTCTCGCAACCTCGACTTTATCATCATTTTCGTTCATCTTCAAAAGTGATTGAATTGTTGAAGCGAATGATAGAATGGCGAAGGATAAAACCGATTCGATAGCGCATAGGGTATGATTGGAGCTGAAAATGCTTTCGACACTTGTTCTATCACAAAGGGTGCTCCAAATAGCTTCAATCGTACCCGCTCCGTGTATCTCCTCATTCATACTCATTTTACATTCCCGGAGGATCGTATTGTTCTTCAAAAGACGGAAAAAGATGGCCCAACCGGAATCAGTAACGTCGTTGCAATTCCAGAGATTCACAGAAGTAAGCGATGGCATGGAGTTCAGACATTCCACCATTGAAGGGATGGCATCATCCGGTATGTTGTTGCCTCCAAGTTTCAGCATATGCAACGAGCTATGCTGAGTAGGTGAAAGAATATATCCCAGCCCTGTAGAGATGGTGCGAAGCTACCAGAATGCACCGCGCAAGTGAGGTCGAGCTCCTCGAGCATTAGAGATGAATTGTTTGAAATAGCCTCAGCAAGAAACAACCCCCCTGCAACTCCAATTGGAAAACGACGAAAGTCAAGAATTTTCAAGGTAGAATTCTGCAAAAGACCCTGTGATATTGCCTCCATCCCAGCGGGAGAGATCGATCCATGTTCCATCTCGTAGTCTCCTTGGAGAGACAAACTTTTTAGACTTACAGTGGCCAAAGCATCCCCCAAAACGGCAGCAGCGTCATCATTGATATCATTTTCATCAAGAATGAGATGATCAATGCAGGACTTTTCTTTCAATGCATTGATGATCTTTTCCATCCTCGTCCCGTAAGATTTTCGCAGCGCTTTAGCCCAAAGCTACGCAGCGATCCAGCGCATCGTGAGAGAGCAGACGCAAGTATTTGAGGTGTCCTCGCGTCCAATGTGAAGTGACCCAACATCAAAGAACAAAGTTTGTTGTTATTCTGCATGAATGGGCTGAGGATAGCCACTGTATCCTTTATTTCCGAGCCATACGTGATATTCCCCTCAATCGAAAGATTTCTGCACGATCTATTCGCAGCCACAGCGCGGTAGAATGCCTTCGCATTCCTAATTCTTTCCTCTTGATTATCTATACATTAGAAGTAATGTTCATCAGAGTCTTGTTGAAGATCGCGTATTTCCAATAATTTGACATGCTGACTCTTCGATAAGGCATTCCCTTCCTCCTCCCAATCGATGAATAGAAGATCACATGAACAGTTAGGGTTTGTGTTCCAATTGAAGAGAGCATGTACGACCACACAGTCGGGATCATTAGATTCAATACAACCTAGCGTTTCGCTATCAAGATACAAAGAATCGTATTGAGAAAGATTGGGTGATGACTCGACAGAAGCATTGTCGGAATTGTCGTTGCTTGTCATTTTTCTTCGGCTTCGGAGCGAGAGGAGTGAGACGCGGCGGCGGCGCGAGGACGATACACTGAATATGCAGAGCCGACGCACTTGATGTTCGGCCAAGAATTGAGTGGCTATGGACAAGGATGATTTCTCTCTCTCTCTTCCTCGCTGGTTCTTGGCTTACCCTTCGCTATTGGCTGTTGCTCGTGCTGAAGTGAATCATAATAATACGATAAGCGTACGAACATAACAGGAAATCCAGCGGACCGTTTTTATTCGCCCAACCGGTTTTCAGCGCAAACAACAAACAATCTACGACATAACGAGCGACAATGGCAACTGTATGGTACTTATGGTGGTTGACATTTGGCGAATGGCAAAAGTAAGATAGAGAGCTACTCCTATCATCTGTTGGGTATACGAGCGCAGCGAGTTGAGCACTGCCATTGCGAACAGTAATCGACTGCTTTGCAAGTTCAAGTGTTCCTTTCAACTGCTAAGAAACTGAAGCAGGGTTATAGCTCATCAGTAGGGCGGCAACGTTATTATTTTATTGGGTTCATCATCATGGATCCTCCACCTCCACGGCGGAGATCTCCACGCAATTTGAGTAATAACAGCAATAGTAATTTTTCGGCACAAGGCAAAGCAACCAACAAAAATGACAGCAGCAGCAACAAAGCAACTGAAACCAAACTCAAAATCAAAATAAAGCGCTATCACGGAGTAGCCAAGTGGACATGGGGGGTGTCTGGATTCAATAACGATGATGACGACGATGAAGATGAAGTTTGCATTATTTGCCAAACAGCATTTGAGGGATGTGCTCCTGGTGTCAAATATCCGGGTGATGAGTCTCCAGTTGTCTTTGGAAAATGGTGAGTATAATATAGAGTAGACATGTTGTTTGTAGTTCATTCTCTTCTTGTCATTTCTATCTCGTACCTCTAACATTGATCTATGCATTCATGAACAGCAAACATGCGTTTCACTTACAGTGCGTCTCGACATGGCTTCAGAGTCAGAACAGTAACAATCCGACTTGTCCAACTTGTAGGCAGGAATGGGAGTTTGGTGCAGAAAGAACAGTGGATAATGATGGAGGAGAATCGGTAGAGGTTTGAGAGGCAATTTTCAGTTTTACAATAAAATGAGTTTCATACACTGCATCAACTTCTCATTTATTTACTAGTTAATGCTCTGTATCCGCCCCAGTTTTTAGGAGCCACTCCACCGCGAGATTTCATGTAGCCCATGAGGTTTCGACACGGACCGTCACCGCTATCTTGCAACTCTTCACGATCATCTGAATTGTTGAAATTACGATATGACACATCGGCTTCATAGCCCTCTTCCAATTGCGATTCGTACATGAGATTATCAGCTTGCGAGAGTAGTTCAATTGCTTGAGGCCAGTTCCCGGCAAGATATTCATCCCTCCCTTGAGTGAAGGTGGCAATGAACTCGTCACTGACGTGACTGCGCATGGCACATAAATCTTGATCGGTGTGCCAGATAGATGTCGAATATCTTTCAGCATCGAGATCAGCTTGACTCTCTGTTCTACTGTAAAGAAAGAAATCATGACGCACTTTGGCGTCGTAGGTGAAAATCTTTTGCTGCACGCTGCTACCTTTGACAGTGACTGTGTCGAGATGTCGCAGCGTGCCCTTGGCATTTTCTGAGAGTAACTTCTGCACCCTCTCGCTAAGAAGAAAATGTACTCCGTATTGCTTCGTTGCACTCATCATTCTGGATGCCATATTGACATGAGGTGAAAGATAGGTGGCATCAATCTTGTATTCGCTGCCGACAGCACCTTCAACAGCCCAACCAGCATCCATCCCAAAACTCAAGTTTATCGATGCGGCACCAACACCTGCGCCTAAACGAAAGTCATCGTTCCATTCTAATATAGTTTTATCGCGATGAATCCCAACAAATGTTTTGAGCAGTCCCAATAGTGCTCGATCAGTAAATGTTTTCATACCAGGAAGAGATGACAAATCGATACTGTCCAAATGACTTCCAGACATTCTATTAGCTGGCGTGCGGGTTAATGTAGAGGATGCTCCACTAGCTCTCTTGGAGGCCACAGTAGACCGACGAGACCTTCTCCGTCGAACCTTTGTGGTCCGTCGTGAGAATATGACGGCTTCCGCTTGCTCAAGCTTCTCAATGACCTCTTTGACTGCACCAATTTTGTACACCATGAGGAATGCACCGCCAAGATTCTTGTTGCACTGCCCAGAATCCTCATAACCCCAACGATAAACCTCTTCGTGTAGAACTGACGCAATGTCATTGATAAGAATCATAATTTCATCTTTCAATGCGTTGACGTGGTTGTCGAAATTGTTGATGCCGATAAATGCAAAAAGAGCATAAGCTGCTTCTCCGGGAACGGTAGGGTTGAAACTTGACGCAAGTCCCCCTTCCTGCCTAGCAAGATTGGCTGAAATGATGTTAGCACCAGCCACGCCCCAACATCTTCTCATGAGATCTGTGATCGTTGTCACAGTATTTACAAGAGCATCTGTTTCGAAATTCCCAAGCTGTTGAGTAGTCTCGTCGTCGTCTGACTCGTAATAGAGTTCATTTTGTGTCATAATTGATTGACGCTGACGCGAAAAAATAGATGATCTTGTTACGCTTGCACTCATTTCGTAGCTTCGTTCTCGTTCTCGTTTTGGTAGTGGCAGAAGAGGATTTTTGGCATCTGTGAAAGACAAAAGGGTAAGAATTCAGAACAGCACAGATAGAAATGTCAATTACTCCAACTGCTCAGCACTTACACCAAGCAACAATTTTGAGCATGCGACGGAGTGGGCCGAGGACAAATCGACCAACATCAAATCGCAAAATTGAAAGACCAAATAGGATAAATATTGTAACAGTCAATTGGAGACAAAACATGCTGATATTGCTGTAGAGTGAATGAGTAAGAAGTGAATGTTAACGACTGGAAATAAGCTCGCGTTAATCAATTTCAGACAGAGGACAAAAACTTACGTTTTTTGCACTTTGCCCCCCTCGTTGAATTGAGCCTGGACAGTAAAGTTAGCTTCAACCACAGTTCCGTTTTCAGCTATGTAATTGATTTGCTTATCGGTTGATTTCACCGAATAAATACTATTTGGGCGATAATGAAACTTCTTTTCGTACCAATCGAAGCGTTCAACCTCCGAATCTTCAAACATACCAACACAAGCGTCGCAGTTCAGCAAATCTTTATGAGGGTCACAAATTTGCGAACAAATTTGCGTCTTGTTAAGAACATCGCATCGCACAGGCTCGAGTTTGAAATGTAGGAGATGAAGATGTACACCTTTGTTATGTTCAACAAAGCCGACGCTTGCTACCCAGTCCTCAACTGTTTCACGCAAGAACTCGCACTCAGAACTATCGGTGGCATTTGTGGCTCTAATGTTATTTGCTTGCAACAAGTCCACAGACTCCTGCCAAACTGTATCTATCCCACCAAGAGGTGTGAACATAACATATATTAATGGGCTTAGGCCGATCAAAAACCTGTAGTGGAAAAAGGTGACGAAAGAATCCAAAGTTATTTATAATGGAACAACATAATTGGTGCGAAATCTTGCACGCGGAACTTACATCCACATCAGAGCGCGCCTAGCGTTGGTCATAAAAAGAGCGGTCCCAATCTTGGATGCATTTGTAAGATGATAGTCGTCAGAAGTAGCATGTTTCTGATCTTTGATGTCGTGCGCCTCTTTTATGCCACTCGCAGTACTCTTACTGTGTGCTAGACTACTGTCATAAAGCCCCGAATCTCCGATTGCGTATGCTTCCTCTCTTGGGCGAATGTGTTTGCCCTGTGGGATTAAAAAACCGTTCCCCCTCTTGATTTGCCACTCTCCATTATTACCTTTTTCCAACACAAATGTGGAATTCAACCACATTTTAGTCCAATGGCGAACCAATCCAAATATACGAAGTCGCAGCATGCAGAGGTAAGCATTTCCGAAGAAAGATTTAGCTTTGGTTGGACCGAAGAGGGCTTTGATGACTAATTCTCCGAGTGTAAATCCATTTCTTTCGCCGCCACAAGTTTCGCCAGTAAATAAGCAGAAGAATTCCGGAATGAATAAAATCAAAGCTACCGTTTCCGCGATAAGATGAAACGTGCTAAGGTATCGGCATGTGGAAGGGAGAAACGCCTTCTCTGATCGCATTAAGGCTCTCCACTCACTCGGCCGTATAAAAACCTCCATGACGAGCTCAATAACTAAAACGAACCACACGATACTACATGATACGAGCAAGGATGGGTTAGCTTGAGAGATTAATAATATGGCACACATTTGTCATTCCATACTCACCATGAGATGATTGCGCATGTATAATCTGCATCGTGCGGAAAGAAGGCCAGTCGCATCTGGTCAATGTACAAGTACCAAATGGAGCAAACCACTAGAAAGTTGACCCCCGTAAATTTGAAAGATATTTTGTACGGTCGTCTCCCATTCAAGAATTTTGTTGCTTGTTCCTTCATTTTTCTCTGTATCAATGATGCTCCTCTGTACATTAAATGCATACAACGCTTTGAACTTTTTGAAATCGATTCAAGAAATATGCGATCAGAATGGCTTTGAACATGTGTCGATGTGCCAGTAAACAATTTTGTTGCAGCTGTCTTTGCAGCCTCAATCCCAATTGGATTTGTGATGGGTTCCATACATACTGCATCTGCGCGTTGATCCTCTTCATTGTCAAATCGAGACACAGTGTAATATTGTGCATTTTCACCAAAATGGACACTCTTAACTTGTGCTAATACGTATATGTAGGGCCCTCTACGTTGTTCGGGAGTAGTAGCACCTCCCCCCCCTTCTGGAAATCCATATCGATTCACTAAACAGCTTGATCCATCGGACAGGTTGTGATTGGATATCAATACGTATTGTCCTACTCTATACCGACGAATTGATTTCGCATATGATTCATATCTACTTTCATCAGCCTCAGTCCTGTCTGTAACTGCACTCATTCGTCTGGAAAAATCCGTATCTTCGTTGGAAGGGACAGGAGATGCTTGAGATCGAAATGGCAGCTTAAACGTAGTCTTTGTATCCCTTCGACGATGTGTCATCTGAGAGTCTCTCCCTGAACCACCGCCACCGCCAATATCACTACCGCTCCCCACACTTCCACTTCCGCCGTTACTATCCTTTCGTGATAGATATTTTCTTCCATTGCTGTGTCCAGCATCATCCGCATATGGTGATTGAGAATAATTCCTATCAGCATTACGCAAAAGGCTCGATCTCAATACTGAAAATACATGTTGTGGTCGAGAGCGTGACTTCCGCCTTTCCTCCATCATGGAAGTTGCGTTTAAAGGTGCGCCGGAAAATGTGTCGCTGGCCACGCTGGACGAGTCGTCTCGTCCTGAAGATTGCTCACTGCTCCAGGACGGCTGTCTTCTCCTTGATCGAATTCATAATTATTCTGTTAACTCTATCTTCCGGCGCTGATTACCAAAGCATACTTATCACCACAGCAGTTACAACATATTATGTACATTTCACGTTCAAATCATGCGAAAGGGGGTAAAAGGATGAGCGATCGACAAGTATATACAGAATGAAGATGTAACTGTGACAATTGACATGACGTTATCAAGCTATTTCCTCTGGAGGATCTTTCTCACTTCTCCTTCCCAAGCATCTCTAAGATAGAGAAGTAGTATGCAAATGTGTAATACATAGTTCACGCTGGGAGGGGAAGTGAGTATCATTCAGTAACATCCCTCTTCCTTCATCTGCATCTCATTCGAGCTGACATCATTAGTTTATCTTTTCATTCAATATCATTACTTCTTTTCTATCAGTAGCTTCTTTTCTCTCTTTTAGCTCGCAGCTAGCTAATGGACAAGCAGGATTCACTTTTAACACGCCTACTTCTTTGTTTCTTCGATCTTTTGTTGCACGGTGTCAACAGCTTTTGGAACTTCGACCTTTGCCCAGTCGTAAAACTCAATTAGCTTTTCCTTGCTCCACGTCAGTGCGTCTGTTAAGCCTGTCGATTTTGGATATCCAGAATAAGCATTGATAGCTTCCGTCCCGTCAATAGTAGGTAAATCTGTCCCCGACTCATCCAGAGCCGCTTTGGCACAAGCAGCTGCCACACTTTCAACGCAAACAGGTGGACGCAGAGCCACCTTGATCAGACCTGGCGTCAAATCAGCTGCGATTTTGAATGGAGGTAAAAATAGCAACTCTTCTACACCTGCGCCATATTCAAAGTTGACGCGAGGCGGGTTGATGCCAAATGAAGTCCCCTCCATAAATGAACGTAGGCTTAACGAAACATACTTTTGATGTGTCGCCTCCAACAGAATCAATTGCTGCCTTCTCAGCAATTATTTTCCCTTCAAAGTAACTTTTGAAGAACTCGGGTAGCTATGTGGAATGTGTACGCGTTAGTGACAAAGAATAAGGGGGTTAGTGTTCAGATCCAAGCCCAATGAAGTAAGATTGCAGAAAAGTCAACTAGACATAGAGATAAAGGCTAGAATGCAGATAGATCGAACTGTGGCTCTCTCGTATTGCATCTTGAGATTCTCACCCAGTTCTCCTTGCAGGCATCAACTTCCGATGACACGGAAATATATGCAGCACGTTGCAGTTTGCCTCCACGCATAGCACTTGCAAATGCTGCTTTGTTCGCATCTCCATTGCCCTTGAGAAGAATCGACGGATCAGTGCCGATGGCACCTACACAGCTAACAACTGCGTCTGGTGTTCCAACCACTGCATCTAATGCTTCATCATTTGAAGAGAGTAAATCTGCGCTTTTCCATTCGACTTGTTTTGTCCAATCTTCATCTTTCGCCCACTTCGGAACAGCACCAGATTTGGATATGCTTGAAACGCTGGCTCCTTTGTCCACGAGAATTTTACACACTCTTGATCCACAGAAGCCACTTCCTCCGAAGACAGTTACCGATAGCGACCATCCTTGAGACAATAAGGCTAAGAAGGAGACTGTTTTGATCATTTTGCACCAAGATGAGATGTACTAACTCAGCAGAACCTATTGAGATTGCAAGATGTCATCATCTGCACCATTTTTCACAAAAAAGATCTCTTGCTGATGGATAATAATAGGAGTACAATTCTATTGGTACTGTTAGCATCTATCTACGGCAAAGACGAAGCTAGATCAGGATGCGATCCATCTCGCTCAGCTCATGTGAAAGTGTGATGTAATGTACGCGTGCTTCGCGCGTGCGTGGACAAAATATGTCAGTTTTCCCGCAATATTGGTGACGTACTGGTAGCTAATTTGATATCTATCACTTCAACTTATCAACTGTGACGACAATCTTCTGTCTAGTTTAGCCCAAAAAGCAGATGCAAATTTTGCATTGGATTTCACGACGGTTCGGGAGAATATACTCAAATTTAGCGACCATTTTTTTCTTAACAAATATTAGTTAAATATGGCATTAGCGATGGAGTCTATTGCGATTCTCAGTTCAAAAAAAAAACGCGACTCTGCTGATGTGGTAGCTAACCTACGTGTCCTACTTTGGGAGTCCACGACAAAAGGGACGGAATGTTACATAGGAATTGGTTGTTTTGATCTTGCCTTCTGTTGCCTTCCTCGAATCACCTCCCCATCACATCACATCATGGATTCGCCCAAGTACACACCGAACTTGGTAGCATTGCTCGCTCGTTGATGGGCCCGTGCACTGCAGTCATTACCAACTGAAGAATCAATCAAAAGAACAGAACCATCAGTGCATAATAACCATCATGGCGTACAGCAGTAACTCTACCTCACCAAGCAAAGGAGCCGTCAAAGGCGGTAACAATCGCAAGTCATCTTCCCTTCCTACCGAGACAGTGGAGTACCTGAAGGCATGGATGATGTCCCCAGAACATGTGGCCCATCCCTACCCTACCGAGCAGGAGAAGGCCCAGATCATGGCTGACACCGGCATCGAACTCAAGCAGCTAACTAATTGGTTTGTGAACAACCGCAAGCGATACTGGAAGCCGCGCGTTGAGGCCAAGCTGCAGCAACGCTTTGCCTCCGCAGCTTCGTCTGAAAGTTCTTCTTCTAATTCCTACTCGCCGGTATCTGTGCCTACAGCTGCAGGTCAAGGAGTTGCTGGTGGTGCTCTCCCCTTGTCCATTAGTCAGGCTCATCAAGCTGCCTTGCTTCAAAATGCAGCAGCCGCAGGTGTTGCCAGAAAAAGAACAAGTGAGTACGAGGCGCATGCAATTAGTGTTGGCTCTGCCTCTTCATCTACTTGCAACAGCGATGACGAGTCCATTGAAACTGGCTGTGGAAGCTCTCAATCTTCTGCGTCCCGGAATAAACGTCTTGAGGGAACCAACCCGCTTCATGCTTCTGTAATGAGCGCTGCTGCTCCATTACGACGGGAGGAAGTTGATGTGTATGTGTTGCGTCCTGAAACCGATGATGCGAATGCTCTTCCCACCATACGTGATATGACCATCAAATCAAATGCTCCTGCTGATCGCATTCTGGCTACCTTTCCCAACATTGGTATCCACTACACCGTTCCTAAGGAGATTGAGCATGATCGAAAGAAGATCCAAACTCGTAGAGATGGAGAGGTATTGCGTGTGAAAAAGCATTACCTCAAATTGTACTTGGCAACGAGAGGTATTCACAGTGTTTCTTCTCCTCTGGGTGCTAAGTCTGTGTATACAGAAGACAAGCCGAACAATGTGAGTTTACCAACGTCACCCTACCTTGCGGAGAATTTAGGCATCAACACATCTCCTTCTACGCCTCCTGATGCAGCAGTACTTTCCTCTAAAGTCAAACCATTCTTGAGCAACTATGGTGAAGATGTCACGTCGGCTCTGCACACAGTGTCACCGCCTCTAACATTACACAAGAATGCATTTGGACGAAGACCTCGTGCATTCACCTGCACAGCTATTGAGGATAACAACAACGAGGCGACTATCCAACGAAAGCGAGCTCGCACTTCTTCTGCCATCAACGGTGGGGAAGAAGAATGGAGGGAGCTTTGCCTAAATGCGCAAAGTCTCCATTGTGATAGCTTACCCGGCTTGGAAGAAGCTACCAGGATGTTCGGCTATGCATGCTAGAGTAGTAATCTTGCATGCTCAAGGCTCAAGAAAAGGGGAAACTGACACCAGATTGGCAGCACAGCAACGTACTTCGACTGCCCGATGCATTTGTGTCAATTAGATACTACACGATGAAATAATATCAAGGTCTCCAGAGTTTTTGGCAGACTGGAGGAGACTTGAAGATCGTATTCAGATCGACTACAAGAATAGAATGGTGCCATTTGTGCCTTGCTCAGTACCATGGGCACGAAGAACAAGCACCTTGCACAAAATCAAATGATTTGAATTCAGCTAAGCTAAATACGCTAACCTGTACTATGACAGGTAACTCAAAGGAATATAGTTGGTGTTGTAGGAGATCGACGACCTACTTCAAAATGTATATAGCGTCAGAAATTTATCTAAGAGCTGTCTATCATGATTACACTATATCGAATCATACTCTCCGACTGAATCATAGCTTTGTTCATCAGCTACTATATAACTTCCTCCTACTTATTATATTTATCTCGCTCTAAGAGCATGCTACACTATATTATAATATACTTCAGCCGCTTGATCTGCATGCTTTATTGGCTTAGTGACTTTTTCACCTTTCAACAGCTTCCTGCTTGAGGAGGCATTAGCGAAAACGTGACTAGATTTCGCAAGGGGTTTCAGACTTCTGAGAACTGAGATTCAGGACCAAAAAATAAAGCTCGTGCAAGTCCTGCTTCATCTGTTGGCCGTTGCAGTTGTTTCCAGAGAGGAGTATTGTAGTTGGCAAGGTGGTCCACAAGAGAGAGTAGAGGGAGAGAGGAGGCAATAGGCTAGCTGGAGCGGGTGCTTAGTTTGGTCGGCCCAATCATGCGTTGCGCCGTCGTGGTAGCTTTGGGAGTGGCTGTTGTGAGCGCCACCAGTGGATTGACGTCGCTCGGATCAAATTTCTTCGACGGGCTGTACAATGAGAAATTGAAAGCAGCACCGATTGCTGACTCAAGTTCTTGGCGATATGGGGTGGATAAATCTTTCCCAATGCACAGTCTAGATGGTGTGAATGTTGACAATCCTCTGGGTGGAACGGAGAAGAGCAATTTTTACAATGTTTTCATCAATGGGTGTCGTGAGAATTATGCACCAGACGGCCATCTATGTGACAATACAGAGGATGAACGGATACGAATGAATTTGAATCAGCCAGCGGGAATGGTAAATTATACTGAGTTGGGCTATGCCAAAGTCAAAGCTCCTGATGATCTTGTCGAGATGCTGAATAGATTTTGGAAAATGAACTACAAACCACTTCAGCATATTCCAAATGAAACCTGGGCTCGGGGAAATACATATACAAACCACTGGCTGGCACCGACGAAGATGCTTCAGATGGAGGTGCTTCCTGGTGGAGGCGAAGAATTACGCAACAAAATATGGGATGTTTCCAAGGATGTACTGGAGATTTGGACGGGAGTTGAGCTGTCTCCTAGTTCGTTGTATGGAGTACGAGTTTACACTGAGGGCTCCGTGCTAGCACCTCATGTTGATCGATTGCCACTGGTGGTCAGTGCCATTGTCAATGTAGCACAAGACGTAGACGAGGATTGGCCGCTGGAGGTCATTGCACATGATGGTACTGCTCACAATCTTACATTGGAACCAGGAGAGATGATCCTGTACGAGAGTCACTCGATAATTCACGGTCGACCTTTCCCATTGCAGGGTAGATATTATGCAAATGTCTTTATTCATTTTGAACCTTTAGGCCATAGCCGAGAAAATGAGCAAAATGCGAAGAAGAAGTTAGATTTGAACATTCTGTATCAGCAAGCGTGGGAGAAACAACAAGCTGAATGCTCAAAAGATGTGAATAATGATTGCAAACTCCAAGTAGATTTCAACATTGAAGAAGTTAAGATTCCTCCTTATATTCTGCCCGGATCTGAAGAAGGAATGCGGTGGATTCAGGCAAATTCACACGCCAAACTTACCAATACCAAAGACAGAGTAAAAAAGGTGACAGATAAACTTGATGCCAATTTCGCAGCTGCAGCTGGTGATATCAAGCTCCTAAAACGTATTGTAAAGGACGACCCAAAGGCATTGCATCGAGTTGACATGAATGGATGGTCACCACTCACAGAAGCCGCCAGAGGTGGCCATCAAGAGGTGTTGCAGTGGTTATTGCAGGAAGGAGCCAACATTAACCAGCGAACGCACAAAGGCAACGGGGGTTCACCTCTCTGGTGGGCAAAAAAGTTTCGCGGAGAGAAGCATAAGATTGTAACGTATATGGAAGTGCATGGAGCTATTGAAATACCTCCATCAAGTCATACAACAATCAAATCCTAATCGATACTAGTCATAATTTCGCCCCTAGAGGGCTAATCAGACGTACTTTAAAATTTCTGTTATATTATTATTATTATTAATTACTTATCCTTATCTGGAGCAATGAGCTTCGCTCCTCTGCTCTCCAAATAGTACACCATCTTGTGTTTTTCTCCGTGTATATGCTTTGCCCACCAAAGAGGAGAACCTCCCGTCTCCTTGTGAGTGCGAAAGTTTATAGTCAAGACCTTTCTGAATGAGATACTCAGCTACATGGATATGTCCTCCGCGAACGGCCTCGCTGGAGACGGACAAGGACGAGAGAGAGAGGTCATGAGTTGAGCAATGTGCAAAAAATTGACTCAAGTCAAACACAAATGCAACCAATCAAGCACAACATGACAGCGACTGCTTTTGTCACGGAAGAAATAATAAAAACTTACTGCAGCGCTGTCCAGCCATTTTCATCCACAAAGAATATTGAATCAGAGTTTTCTTTCTCTAATGCTTTCAGTGTATCAAGGTCACCTTCTGCAGCAGCTGTGTGAACTGTAACGGTTTTCACTCCTTCAATATTCTGCAAGAACATGTGGAAACAAAACTTGTTTTAGAACTATCATATGAGACATGTCTCTTTTGCAACAAAAAGCTTCAATCGTGACTTACCAATTTTGCCTTCGGGTGGTCTTGTTTCCATCTTCCGTATGCATTATCCTCCCAAGAAGAATTGCCAATATACGGGGGAACTACTGTCTTGTCCATAAGATCCTTCCTCTCTGCTACTTTGGCCGAATCCTGCCAAGAATTCATGTATAGCGACGAAAGCGATGACTCATTATGCTGTTGATCATGTTGACGAGAATACCCCAGTGGTTCAAAGCTAATGAATATCTCTGCTTGGTATTGCCCTTTCATCGGGTACGGCCGTCCCATTATGACTGATTGACCTTCATAAAGCAGCATACTACCAACCTCCAAAGTCACGTTTGTTGCAATCCCATCGTGTCCATAAACTTCAATCGGCCAAGGCTCATCAATTTCATCGGCCACATGAATAATAGCATTGATCACAAATGGCAGCGTATCCAATCGATGTGGCATGACCGCCTCGTTGGTGTAAATTTGCAATCCAGACAATGATGAGGGAGTCAGCTCGACCCCTGCCCACTTCTCGAAAATCGGTTTTGCCTCATCCCAAAGCAGCCCCCGGAGATGTTTGCTTTGATATTGTTCATCATCGATATTCATAGTGTAATGACCCGCCGCCCAATGATTCAGGTACGTTGATCCAATCTCAAAGTTCGATCTATATGGTATATGGCGCTCATGAGCCTTCCAGAAGTGTTTTAGTGACTCCGCTAGCTTTGTTGGGACAGCCACTTTTTCGTAACCCACTTTGGTATAATTCTTCATCCTTGCGGGTTGGTTTAAATTCGTGGCAATCCGATCTGCCTCGGCTTGATTGCATCGTCCTTTTTGAGTAATTGATTCTCGTGCTCTGCATCCATCCATGAAGAAATGATAAAATTTCTGCCTTTCGCGACGATTAAGCGGTCCATCGTCAAGAAGGTTGGCATGTTGTATGGGGAACGATCGATCAACACCATAATATGAGTGTGAAGTATCATCGCCGGCAGCAGCACTGGATGGACCGTTCTCATGATTATTTTTTTGTATCGGCGCTTCGTCTTCATAGAGCGATCCCAAAGAAGTCAAACGCAAAGCTTGAGAGCCTGCGCACAGCAGCTGAATTATCACCAACGCCGTCGTCGTCCGCATCATTGTTGTCGGCAGCTATCACCTACTTAGTTATTATTTATTTACGGAAGATATTGATACTCTCAACAAAGCGGCAGCGGGCAGCGGCATGCAAGCGGATCTTTTTTGTACAATACAATAGCACAGTTGTTGAAGGTTGAGGCGCCAGGCGACACAACTCGTGTCACACACACAAAAGCGTCGACAAATTATTGTCGATTGGTTCCCGTGCGTGGTCGATTCGATGCGATGAAGATGGCAAGTTTTCTAGCCGTTATTCATGGGTACATGTACCGCCCGCCCATAGCCAGCCACTGCCACAACTACCTACAACTACACTTCCATAGAGCATTGTCATTGTGCCACGCAAGCATTGGCGATTATTGACAAGAAGGAGAGCTGGAGAAATTCATCGAATCAAGCACACGTCCGATTAGCGCTTCCCTCGCTAGAGAGAGATCACATCTGTCACTGAAGAAGGCATCAGAACTATAATAATGAGTGGTCCACTACCAACTGATCCACCGATGCGCCAAAGGCAGCATCAATCGGCAACATCACCGAGACAGGAGACAAGTAAACGATCCAAGCCGTCATCTCCAAATAATGTTACCCCAGTCAAAACTGCACGAAGAAATTCCAATGCGATGATAATAAAATACGGAAGTCTGCTCTTATTAGTAGGACAAATGGTCGGATTAGTATTATTGATGAGATATTCCAGAACTCGACGTGGGAATGATGGGGAACTATACCTGGCCAGTACAGCCGTCTTCATGATGGAGATTCTGAAGTTTTGTCTTTGTCTTGGGGTTGTCTTCTATCAAGGGAGTTGTTCTATTGCAGCACTACGATCAGAACTGTACAAACATGTCTGGGCGAATCCATATGATCTGATCAAGCTTTGTGTCCCCTCATTTTTGTATACTATTCAGAACAATCTACTGTATTTAGCTTTGACTAATTTGGATGCGGCAAGTTATCAAGTTCTTTACCAGCTCAAAATATTGACCACTGCCATTTTTAGTGCAACCATGTTGGGGAGACGATTCTCGGCAACTAAATGGGCAGCATTGGTGATACTTACATGTGGCGTGGCAATAGTAGAAATATCGGGTAGCAGTGATAATGATGCTTCGGAGAATAAAGATCAAAACCGCTTTGTTGGTCTGGTGGCAGTGATTTCTGCTGCATGTACATCAGGCTTCTCGGGAGTTTATTTTGAAAAGATATTAAAGGGGTCGGAAGTAACATTGTGGATTAGAAACATCCAAATGGGTATATTTTCCATCGCCATCGCATTTGTGACTGCGATAGTGGAAGACTCGGACGAAATCTCGCAAAAGGGATTTTTTGTTGGGTATTCTCCAATTGTACTTACTGTGATAACAGTGCAGGCAGTAGGGGGTTTGATTGTGGCCGTGGTAGTCAAATACGCAGACAATGTTTTGAAGGTCTTTGCTAGCTCATTTAGCATCCTTCTTTCATGCTTAATATCAGCTCTGGCATTCGACTTTCGACCAAACAAGTCTTTCATGCTTGGTGCGTCTCTTGTATTGATCAGCACGGTAATGTATTCCAAACCAGAAAAGAGTCCTACGCGAGATGTCTTACCTGTATTTCAGCATGGGACGCGGAAGTCAAGCCTAGTGCTGTAACGTGATGGAATACTTTGTTTCGATCTTACTTCTTGCAAGAGTGAAGTTGATTTTACTGTAGCAGTACAATGGTCTTACTTAATTACATTTTTATCGGTATCCCTGAGCTTCTTATGTAAGCTATGTCCAAGAAGTTCGCGCAATTTGAGAAGCCCTTTCTCTCAGAGCAAAGGTAAGCTCATTTTGGGAACCCTGTAGCCTGACATCATGCCGATAGATGCCGATAGTAGTGCCAACCATCCATGATCTCTTTCCTCTTTCATCCTCCTGTGAAGTGTGAACGATAACACACCTTTGAGAAGCCATTCACTACCTACTAGAGGCAAAAGCGAAACCGCCCAAACAACGCTGTAGACCGGCTAATCCAAGTGCTCATGTGCAGAAAAGAATCTGATAGCCACGAGCGTCGACCCTTTCTGAGCAATAGGCAAGGGTTGCATGCAAAAAATGAGTTGGCGCAGCAAACGCAGAAACATGCGGTTGAGCCTAAGATACGACGCTTGCTATCTCACCGGCTTGTTCGGTCTATCAAGAGGAATTTGGTTTCGGTTGTATTCACCTGCTTATTCTTTGTCTGCTTGAAGATTGGCTACCAAATTGGCACAAATCGTGCCAGTACCGACGAGGATGGATCAAGAAGTGCATTACGACAGCCTCAACTTATAGAACTTAAACAACAAACTCTTCATGGGAATAGAAAACATTCGCCACGTAATCAAACTAAGATTGACACTCAGCAGCGTCAACATAATGAAACTGCTCAACAAACACTTCGAGGGAAGAAAGAAGAGAATCTAACTCAAATAGTCAGCAAGCTCGTACATCCGTACGAGAGGATCTGGCCGGGGCTGAAACTTCCAGACTACATGATAAAGGACCCTCAATATGATATAGAATCAGTTCCAGCAGACAGCCGCAGTTGTTTTGTGCATGTAGGCAAAACGGCAGGATCAACCGTCGGATGCTCTCTTGGCTTCAACTTACACTGTGCCACCAAAGTACAAGCACCTGGCGTGTTGCCGCAGTACACTACCAACATGTTTCACGCGCAAATGTACGATTGCGATGACGAGACGACAACTTTCTTCATCTTTGTAGTCCGCCACCCACTGGATAGGTGGATCTCAGCCTTCAACTACGATAATCCATCGAGAGATTGGGAGGGATTTCGAAGGCAATTTGGTGAAAAGCACTTCAAGTTTCGCTCTCGTCTCTATGCAGAGTGCCCTTTTACTACAGTTGATGACGTAGGAGAAGCTTTGTCGGCAGGCAGCAACGTCACAGATGTTTGCAAGAGAAGGGCTGAGGCGAGTATAGATGGCACTGAGCACTTTGGATGCCATCACTTTTTTAATTATCAGTTTCATCTCGAGGCGATCCCGAAGAATGCGACAATAATGACTCTTCGAACAGAACATCTCAGAGAAGACTGGAACTCAGTGGAATACAATCTTGGAGGAGTGGCGGAAGTTCTTGGGGAAGACAATAAAGTTATCGCCCATAATAACGTCAACAAGGCCAGCGATAGTAAATTGAAGTATTTGTCTGAAGAATCAAAAAGGTTGATATGTGCGAAACTCTGCAATGAAATTCAAACTTACAAGAAGATACTGCGACTATCGATTAACTTGAACGAGACGCAAGTGCAACAATCTGTTGATGAGTTGATGAATAGCTGTCCGAATGAGGCATTGGCAACCACGTGTGATGTTCCAATGCCTAACATTACTGAAAAGCTGATTCATAGTCGAGGTTATATGTCTTAGAATTAGGTATGGTTGTTTCGTTTCTGTGCATGTATAGACGTAGAAAATCACATAGATTCCATAGGCAAGGTCTTAGAGATAATTGTTTATGGAAGACCAGTATGATCATTTGAACTTCTTCATTCTGATGAGAGGAGAATGAGACAGGTGATGAGGTACACATCATCAATGAAAGTGATGAAATAGCTCGACTTGGAGTATGGTTTTTAACTTCTACTTATTACTTATCCGATCCATCCTATGCACGACCCAAGTCAATGCCCAACCAAAAAACCATCGGCCCACGACCAACTTTCAAATTCCTATGCTACCGGCTGCTACCGGGCGCCGCGCTTGTGGAGGCCTGTATCTAACATCTAACGCCAGCTACTGACAGAGACCAGATAGAGACACCTGCTACAATACCTGCTCCCTGCATTACTCCTATTAAATTCCGCCCACAGCAAGCATGGGCAACTCATCATCGGCAAACCATAGGCGCCGGCAGCAGCATGGCACCAGCGCCTACCCAGCACAGCGAAGTCGGGCATCCAGCAGTCAAGTTAGCAGGACCGTAAATTCTAGCACCGAGGCTGCTACTGCCGCCTCACGATCATCCGCATCAACCACAGTTGCCACCACCGCCCTCTCTAGACCAGGCGCTTACTCTGTAACGCGCTCTGATCAAGGCTCTCAAGTTTTTCGTGTTCAAATTCCGCTAGGGGTACAGCCAGGGCAGATCTTTGAGGTCATGTGTGGCGGACCGGGCAATTCGCGTTCAGTTCGAGTCCGATGTCCCGCTCAGTCTCGTGGGGGGAATTATCTCCAGCTCACTGTCCCACCCGAGCCATTAACGCGAGCACAAATGGGGGGAATGGCAGAGCTGACAAGTGCTACTGGGGAGGGCGGTGGAGGACAGGTGCGAATGCTGAGCGAGGTGCTACAGAGAAATAATGAACAACAACAACAAGAATTAGAGAGAAGTAATAATCTGAATAGCAGTAGTACAGCTCCGCCTGCACCACCTACAACTTATATGGTAACTGTACCGCAGGGAATAAGGCCAGGAATGCAATTTGCAGTGGATGTAGCAGGGCAAAGAATGATGGTGACCTGCCCGGCTGGCGTGCAAGCTGGGATGAACTTGAGAATTCAAACTCCTGAGCAGCAGCAGCAGCAACAACAACAACGACAATCTCTGCATTCTTCCGGTGGGCTAAATTCTTCAAACGCATCATCGTCCACATCAATGCAAATGTTTGAAGTCATCGTACCCGCCGGAGTGTTGCCTGGTCAATCGTTCAGTTTGTTGGCAAACGGACAAAGGGTATTAGTTACTTGTCCGCCAAATATTCGTCCAGGTCAAGCGGTAAGGTTTAATTTACCAATCTCAGACAACTCATCACCACCAATCAAACATTTAGAATATGAAGATATACCAGATGGGTGGGCAAGAACACTACGCGTTACTGATATGAAGATTCAATGGGTGAAGACGAAGCATGATGGAGATAATGACAACTTGGTCGACCCAAAAACAACATTTGACGTCAAAAACTCTGCTTACACACGCAAATTGCGTTTCTTAGAAGGAAATGATCCCCGAATGAGAACTGGTATCTTGGAATTAGTGCCTGCCAACGAATCGTCCATCGATTCCAGTGTACAAAGGAATGGCAAACAAATCGTGGGCTATGCTGAAATTGCAGCAGCGCACGACAAGAAGAAATTTGAGGAAAAAGCGGAATGGTTTCAAATGATTTGTCGAGACAGATTAAAGATTGAATGGAATGAGGGACACATGAAAATCAAAATACGGAGGGCGCATTTGCTGCACGATTCGATTGAGGCGGTTATGAGTTTATCCCCGACTGATATGCGTAAGATTTGGAGATTTGAGTTCCTAGGTGAAGTAGCCATTGATGCTGGCGGATTGCAACGTGAATGGTTCCAGTTAGTAACAGAGCAATTATTTGATCCAGACATGGGTTTATGGCTTCCCAGTGCATCGAACCAGATGGCCATGAGGATCAACCCTGCATCTGAAATTTCATGTCCTGAAAATCACTTGATTTACTTCAGATTTCTGGGCAGGGTCATGGGGAAAGCCATGTTTGATGGACAGATTGTTGCGGGGCACATGGTTCGTCACCTTTATAAGCACATCCTCGGCTGGCCCATTACCTTTGAAGATCTGGAAATTCCAGATGAAAGCTATTACAACTCTCTGAAGAGTCTGCTCAAATTGGAGAACATTGAAGACATGTGTTTAGATTTTACATTTTTAGAGAATGACTTGGGTGAGAATAGAACTGTTGAACTCATTGAGGATGGGTCAAATGTTGATGTTACGAATGACAATTTACCTCTTTTCCTTGAGGCAAATATGAAGTATCACATGATGGAAAGGGTTAAGCCGCAACTGAATGAATTGTTATTGGGTTTCTTTGATGTTATACCAGAGCCTCTGCTGACAGTATTTGACTTTCAAGAGCTTGAGCTGCTAATGTGTGGACTACCCGAGATTGATATCGAAGATTGGAAGAAATACACTGATTACCAAGGACTCTTTGAGCAAAAAGGCATCGGTGACAGAGTTGTTCAGTGGTTTTGGGAGATTGTGTCTGAGGAATTTGACCATGAGCAGCGGGCGCGTCTGCTACAATTCTCAACGGGTAAGCCTTTTCTCCAGTTCACCATCTTCAAACGTTTACTTCGTGTATCTAACTTCTTAATGTTGGCTCAATTCTCTCTACGCTTCAACAAAATTTCAACGCAACAGGTACTTCGGGAGTTCCCTCAAGAGGCTTCTCAGTCTTACAATCAAATGATGGAAAGATCCGAAAGTTTTGCATCAATGGGATCAAGAAAGATATTTCTCTTTATCCCAGATCTCAGTGAGTGCAATACTTGTGTGTTTTCATCACAGTTGTTTGGTCAATTAACTAACGACACTCTACCCTTTTCTGTCTCAATTACAGCACCTGTTTTAACCGGATAGATCTACCAGTGTACAGCTCCAAAAATGAACTGAGAGAGAAGCTGAAAGTAGCGATAGAGAGCTCCGCCACTGGCTTTGATATAGAGTGATTTGATTGATTGTGTATGTGTACTGTGTTAGAATTAGGTGTGTACATTCCTTGTGCGTCATACCTGATGTTGGATTGATTCAACTCTGTTTGAAAAGATGCCAACTCTTCATCTTTGACTGTAAATAATAATACTAATACTTATCTACCAAAAGGCAGAAGAAATGTGACTCTTGGAAGTACAACATATGATTATATTTCAAAGAATCTCTCTCTTTCTTTGTATTTGCAACTTTCTTTACTTCGATGAATAAAAATGTATAGTCACCCCACAACATAAAATTAGCACAACACAAACTATTATCCAGGCTGGTCGATTGATTCCCCTTAACAATTAAACTTTCTTCTTCTTTTCTCCCTTGACCTTCACTTGGAAATACCTTGCAACGAAGAACTGAGCAAACAAATAGAAGTAACTTCCATACATAATAAAAGCCGCAACATTATTCTCCTTTTGTATGTGGCACTTGCCTCCCTCAATAGGATGAGAATAATAATAGAAAGCCATAATAGTCACACCAACTCCAATGAACATTTGACTGAGCTGCATGAATGTGACAACGATGGGGTTGAACCACTTAGGACGCCACTTCATCGCCATCAAAAAGTAGTATCCGTACATGACCGCGTGAACAGAGTAATTCATAACGACGAAGAAAAGTCCACTGGGGCTGGTGGTGACGTAGGAATGCCAGCAGTAGAGAAGGACTGTGATGTGATGGTACCAATGTAAGAAGATTAAAGGCTTCTTGTGCACCACGATAAAGAGCGTATCGATTAATTCAGGGAATTTGCTGAGGATGAACAATTGCACCCACAGGCCGGTGGATCCCGATCCGAACAGCGCCGCAGGATCATCGCAGAGGTTGTCACGAAGAGTGTATGTGGTGAGGTTGTAGTAGAGCTGAGGAGCTGTGCGGAAAGCCCCGATCCAAGAGAAGAGCGACAGGCCGAAGTTCCATACGGCCAATGCCCTACGCCAACTGAGAGGATCGCGATTTTTGAAGTAGTGTCTGCCCGCCATGATACCGACAACGTAGATAATGCATGCCCAGATGGGCACCATGGGGCGATCCTGCATGTAAGTGAGAATGGCAACTGGATCATAGTTCTTTTCAAAGCCAAAGTACGTTTTGCCGAGCGTGGGGGATATGCAGGAGAACTCAACATACTTTGTCCCCAGGCCATTCTCACCAATGCATCTCAGCGGAACATTTTCTAAAACGTTCGTCATTGCCATATTTCTAATTGTTTTGTTGCGTCTTTTTGATCTTCAATGCTCGATATTATGGTACCAGCAGCGCTTAATGTCGGCGACCTTCCTCTTTTTGAGAGTTATGGTAATTGGATGAGGTTGGATGCTGGATCGATCTTGCTTGCATGCTGCTTGCTTTTTCCGCTTCAAGATAATTACGATAGCCAGTGCATGCAGCATTGGCGTTGGGGGGCGAACGAAGGCAGTGGAGAGGAGACAAAACGCGTGGCACCGCATATTGATTCCTACGTAGATGAAGATCTAGTGGCGGGATTGGTTGTGGCTGGGCCACACCCAACTTTTTCAGCCAAACCAGCTACCGCGCAAAAAAATTGCTCCAGGAGCATTTAGGTCCCGAGTTCGCTAGTAAAAAAAGTGATTAGCAAGCACTTTAGTCACGAGTTCAACTCGAACTCGTACAAAATTCCTAGTAACCATGTCGACATATCCACTCCGTAGCCTGGTAAGTTTCTTGGTATACTTGTGCACTAGAATAACCAGGTGTTATGTGATAGCACACATTATTGGCTGTCGATAGAGCCACTGGTCAACATTGTAACTGCTGTATTCGTCCTGAAGTGGTTAATTAGCATGGGTCAGATGGGTTGTTTAGGCGATTTTACCTAGTGATTTTAACTAGTAAAAATGTTGAAAATCACCCAGGAACAATTGAAGATAACTCAATGAGGACTAGATATAGATGGGTCATCCAAGGAATAATTATATTCGGATAGTGTTTAGTTTGGCATTCCCAATCGCCTTTTTTGTCGAATGTGTATTATTGGCCATGGTGGAGGGGGTGTGCTGACATGGTTGTAAGTTGTAAGCTACTTTTGTGCGTGAGAGCGCGCTGGAACAATTTTTTGCAGGGAGCAATTTTTTTGCGCGGTAGCCAGTATCAAAATCATCCTAACCATGACGGTTTCGGCCGTAGTAGACACCATTAACAATAATATTCACGTGTCATCACCACCTCTCTCCCTTCTATAATACCTCTTGATACATTCGGGGTGCGGTCGGCGTTTTGTTGCATTCGATTCGCCCGCAATTGGCAGCAAACGGCTGCGGCACGGCCAAAGGCAGAATATCGTGCTATCGCTTCTAGATGGTCATTCATCTTCTGCTCCTCTTCCTCGATAATCATCGTCACGTTACTATCAACTGACTATTGATGCGGGGGGTGCAAATTATTGCCGAATATACTCATATAGGACAATACTTGGCCGAGCATGTGGGTGTGGTGGTAATTATTATTTTGGGAGTGGGGATGTATCCATCTCAGAATTAGAAGAGGACCCACAATGCCTTGGTGCAGAGGGTAGAGAACATTGACGAATCTTTGTTAATGAAGGTTGGCTTACTATTCTAATTTGGGGTTGGAGTGCTCTTTGCGACTGTGCTGTGGAGAGAACTGCAACCAGTTGAGTGGAAAGACTCTACTGCTGCAATGACTGGGCTGAATTGTTCTGAGTGGAACGCCGGATCTAATATCTGAGCATTCAACATTAGGTGAAAGAATAAGCCAAACATGCAACAAACTAAAATCCATTACTTCTCTTTTGATCGCATACGGCCTTTGCGCTCTTTCGATTCAATGTAATGAGCAAGATCGAAGTTAGATAGAGGGCTCTACCAAGGCGAGCACATTGTAGGTACATGAGGATGGCAAACATCGAGGCAATTACTATCACAATCATTCTACCATTGAATAATAGCATTGCAGCCGATAGTAAAGATGATATCCACAGTCGCGGTGGCCGTGGCTGAAATCCTCGTCGTCATGAGAGAGAGAGAGACTGATAGAGAGCGAGACTGATAGAGAGCAGCTCACCACCTTCTCATGGCATGAGGGCGGGAATCTAAATCATTCTGATCCCACGTTGAACACTCCGGCGATCGCAAGGAGTTGGTCGACTGGTATTACCACTTTGTTAATCGCTGCCATCAGTGATTGAGATTGAGATGGTCAATCGATTCCTCTTGTATCTGCAATTCCGCCAATGCCAACATGAGAGTTGACAGCTGTATCCGACGAGGTTCTTATAACAAAATAAACTTCAGTTGCTCATAGTCGCTCAGCACGGCATTGTATGTTGTCATCGAGATCAATGAATGACGACGTCTTGTCAAGTGATCTGTTCACAGAGATGTGCAGTCGAGCCTACGCTGTAGACGTGCAGCCGGGCCTACTCCACGGCGAAGATGTTGAGGAGATGGAGCGATTTTATTGAATGCCCTATCATGGTGATACCACGTTCAGACTTCCTCCTAAAGTTGGATTTGATCTCATTGATCCTGCCTCATTTTGCGCTTCCTCTGTGACTTCTTCGTGGATGAGACACTTACTGTGCTCGACTACGCTTCTCGCACAACGAACGAGCACAATGCTACAAAAGCAGTCGAATACAGCTTTATAAGTAAAAGTAAAACTAGATCTAAGTGGCACAAGAGTTGCTGAGAGCTTTCTAGTATGGTAATTATGGAATGGTTCGACTTTGATCACTCCAGAGAAGGATACCAAAGAAGACAGAAGAATGGATGATAGAAGAAGTTATAGTCAAGATTCTTCTTTGTGGCCCAGTCTACCTCGCCTGTCATTGGTTGTCAATATTGGTATGTACGGTTGAGAAGATTGAGAGCATCTCTTCTCTTCGTTTTAGCGCCTAAATTTGATACGCAAGTGTCGATGAATAATCTACTCCTTCTACTACCAATGTACATCAAATATTACCGATGAGTTGGCCGATTTATTCTCTTCCGTCACTGTTTCTCAGACAGAGAAAGCCCAACAAACTCACAAGTAGATCTACGCCACATTGACATTGAGCATCGTCGAGTGAACCGTGGAAACATTCAATTCTTCGCACACTCAGTACTCAGTCTATTTGTTGTAGAGCTCTTCTACTACTTCCTCCCCAGCCCCACATTGATCGAAGCGGCTGCAATATACTCCTTCTGCTGCTACTTTCGTTGTTGTAGTCGCAGTATCGATCGATAATATCACGCCGACGTCAGTCGCGAAGGGGTGGACGCCGCTCGCCGAATTCCATTGGAAATTTGTGGTCTTCGCGGCAAACAGGGTACCAGCATGAACGCAGCAATAACAGGATTACACTAGAGTGTAAATTAATTGCTATTGGCGAATATTTCTATGGCATTTGAGTACACGGAAGCAGCGACTTGGTGTGTAGTGGTTTGACGATTTGTTGTGGTTTGGCTCGGAGCCGAACCACAACCGTTCCCCCGCCATAATCATTCCCGCCACTGGAGATCCTGTAGGAATTTGGGGAGCGAGAAAGTTTAATCTTATTTGCACATGTCGGCACTCCAACTGGGACTCCTCGAGAAAGTCCGAAGTGGTCGTTTGATTTTTTTAAAACTCCATCAACGACAAACGACGAACGACAACGACAAACGACAACCTCATCGAAAAAGCAACAACAACAGTGATGTTGTGGAAGTAATATTATGATCACAAAAAGTGAGCTCGGATATCATGGCCTTTCATCTGCTGCTCAGTCGAATGAACCCATCGGCTTGTATCTTTGGAAACGCCGACACGGTTCTCCCTGATTATGAAGGCATTCCATCCGACGAAACCTCCTCCTCGTCCGTTGATAGTCCCGTAAAAAGCCTTGGAGGTGGATCAAAATTCAGCTTCGGTTGTCTCTCCACCAGTCCAAAATCATACATCCCAAACGATTCGGTACAACCTCTATCCAATAATGCAATCTTACTGTCGCTAGAAAGGGTGGTGCCAGAGTGTCTTGCCATTATTGCCTCCCGGCCGCCATCCTTTTCATCTGGGGCATTCTCTGAAAAGGAAATGCGTAAAATGAACAAGCAGTTCAACCGAAACAAAACTGCAGCATTACAAAAGTTGCATGATTTGACAATCAAGGCCCACGAATACAATCGGATACCGCTGCTGCAGACGGATAAGTGGGATATTACCGCTGCACTATCGACGGCTCTTATGGAATCATGTCAACAGGTAATAGTTGGCACTGACAATCAAAGCATGGATGAAAATAGACGACTGATCTGTTGGACAATCAACAATTTATCTATCCCATATGAGAACAAAGCGACAATTGTACAGGGCAATCTATCTCTTACACTACAAGCATTGATGGTGGTAATTCAATCCAACCTTCCTGAGTCTTACCTGGCATGTATAACCCTCAACAATTTGACTTTTCTTGCCGACGCTATCGAACCGATAACATTATATGTCCCTCCTGCAAATGATAGTGACAAGGCGCCCTTGCCATCGCTCCCCAAATCGCGATCATCGAGACAGAAATACCATCGATCAAGATCCACGGACAGGACAAGATCATTCTCTACCAGTGGGCGTAGTAGGAGTGGGTTATCAAAACGCTCACGATCGCATTCTTCCAATGGATTAACGCTCTCTGGTGAAGGTGAGGGGTGGGATTCTGAAGTTATCGATAACGTGCTCGGTAATCCCTCGTCTCTCCTGCGTACCATTGAAAGAATGATGGTCACAAATGCTCCCTTTCTATTGAGTGATGTGAAATCGGTCCAAGGAGAAGCAATTCGTTGGGCGTGTGGGTTCATACGTAATGTCACAAATGGAGAAGAGAAGACCACTACGCCTGATTCCAATGCTCCTAGCCCCCGAGGGAGAAAAGGGAGTATAAACGATGACAGCATTCAGAATATATGTCTACTCATCTCACGGACAGAAATTCCACGTTTGGTGATTCAGTTTGTTCGAGAGAGTCCACACCCATCCGTCAAATGGACAAAAGACTCGCTGGAAGATATCTGTCTAGGAATAATATGCAACATTGCACGATTTTCCTCACGGGATTCACTCCTTCGGGCCGGTGCAGCAGAGTGCTTGGAGAAACTTGAAGCACTGCCTGGTATTCACGGGTATCGTGCACGTGCCGTTCTTGTGTCTTTGGGTGCTTTGCCTAAGCAATTCTGAAAAGTTTGTTTTATCTGGTATTGTCATTTTAGTTGTAGTCGTTCATACATGTTTACGAAATATTATGTTACATACGTTGCCTATCCTCGAAATGTTGCTCGTGCATAGATTAGACTTCCAGCAATGGAAATATTAATTCCTAGGAAGCTGAGCCAAGAGAAGATGTAGTCACCTCCAATGAACATACCAAGATATGAGGTTAGCACATTTTTGAGGCATCCAACGACAGTTGTGGTCAAAGCAGAGTTTGTACTTGTGCAGAGGAAAATGGCTAGGTTCAAAACGCTTCCCAAAAGACTAGCAAACACAAGATAGAAGACGAAACTTGAGTTACCCCATTCTGCGAAGTTTTGAACCTTTTCCACTTCTCCTGGGACGAACATGATTATAATTCCAACTCCAATCGCGCTAAGGAACGAGTTGAGGAATAGCACTGTCATCTTACTCTTGCGATACTCCTCAGCTGTCCTCTTCATAATGACACCATTCAATGCTGTGAACAAGTCGTTGAAAAAGATCACAATGTAGCCCATCATATTAAACGATAGGTCTCCTAAAGCTGCCACCAAAGCTCCAGCCAGCATAAGCCCCACAGATAATTGAACAGTTTTCGATGGCTGGGAGTTGAGCATCACTTTTTCCAAAAGCATTGTCATAAGTATTGACGCCCTTCGAAGAAGCACCATCATTGGTAACGACAGATTTTGGGTGGCACTCAGCCCAGTTAATATGTTAAGGAGGTAGCATGTACTTAGTGGTAGGATTGACTTGATCCCGTTCCAGCTGATTGGGAGTAGATTGACAAAGCCAAGCATGGATGCGACTTTCAACGCTATAGTTGTTGATGTGAATTGGAAAAATGCGAGTGTTTGAACTGAAGGGAAGGAATACGTTGAGAGGACAATTTTATTGGCAAATATCACTCCAAGGGATGACACCGCGTAGAACAGAGCTGTCCCGACCTTCTTGGCTTGAGATGGAGGCGCCGGGATCTTCTCAACTTCAGTGGTGGTGTGAAGTGGCAGCAGTTTTTCAGATTCGTCGGAGGTCATCTTTGATACTGGCGATGTCTGATTTTTTCGACTATGCATGATAATTTTTTTACTTGGAGGACGGAACGGCAATGAGGTAGCGGTCCAGGGCAGAGGCAGCAGTATTAGTAGTAATAATAATTTGACGTTGCTCTTGTCCATAAGAAGTCAATGGTCGCTGTGGTTAATGCATGCACCAATCCAAGCACCTCTCTAAGTAGACGGTACTGTCGATACATTACAACATTCACACACAAAAACAATAAAGGCCGTGCGCGTCGATTTTTTGGAACCGGAGCCTTTCCCGCAATTTTATTGTTAGTGAAATGCTCTAGCTTTGGGCCATGGTCATTGTGGCCCAAAGCTAGAGCATTTCACTAACAAAAAAAATTGAAAAAAGGCTCCGGTTCCAAAAAACGAAGATTTTGGCGCGGCGCACGGCCTTTATGACCGAACCAAAAATCTCTAAGTAGAGAGGTTGGTCCCGTCCCGTCTCGGCGGGATCGCGACGGGATTTTTTGGGTCGTCGAGACTCGAGACTCGAAGACAGGAAGATCCAGGATGTCCCAATTAAAAAAATCCCAGATACAAGCTTTCTCAAAAATAAGACACCCATCTCCTCCTGCCGTTGAGCGCGTCAATCCATTACAAAATTCAATAATACATTTATCATTACACTCATCACATTCCATTACATTTCATTACATTTCATTACATTTCATTACATTTCATTACATTTCATTACATTTCATTACATTTCATTACATTTCATTACATTTCATTACATTTCATTACATTTCATTACATTTCATTACATTTCATTACAGACTCATTACAAACTCATTACAGACTCATTACAGACTCATTACAGCCTCATTACATTTCATTACATTCCTTACAAATCCAATACATTGCATACATCTCGACAATCCTCTCCAGGAGGTTGCACATGAGTAATTTTACGATGAACATGATTGAACTAGATTGGACATGATTGAACATGATTGAGATCATAGAATGCGACGCTAGATGTCTACTTGTGGTTTGCAAACGTATAAAATAATGATGTGGATGTGTGCAATCTGCCACGAGTCCTGTTGGAATACTTCGTTCAAGAGGAGACTTATGATCAGTATGCATTTGTCGTTTTTGACAGAGATATGCGAGGAGCTGGGGTTCGCGTGTATGCCGGTGATAGATTCTATGCCCTCAATGAGGAAGGAATGAGGATGAACACTATTCCAATTCTCTTCGAAGGTCACAACATGGCAGGGCACTACATGCCTTTGTTTCCTCCGTCGGGAAGGATCAGCGACCGTCCCACACTGGATGAAATTGTGGATGTGGCAATAGCGGGTGGGATTACCATCCAATACAATGGTCACGTTCAAATTCGTGAGGGTGACAACGATGGCGAGGAGAAGGAGAGTTGAAGTAAAATAATGTTAAAGTTCTTTAATTGTTTATACCATAGTTGCTTATATCACCGTAAATGGGAGCACATTCAGGCATTAGTTCGCCCATGACTTGATAATGAGGTCTATGCCACTGGTCTGCACTAATACATAGATCAGAGTAACATCTAAAGAGATGGTAAGGTGGAAGAAGATGATGATGAACCTCTTCCCCTTGAGTACTTTGTAATCCTTGGCTGTTCACCCTCTTGATGCGTCCGAGGAATACGTGTGTTGCCTCCACTGCTTCTGCGATTGTTCCTTCCACCGTTGCTTCGACTTCGACGATAGTTGCCATTGCCACGGTGCTGTTGCTGTTGACCACTGCGATTATCGGGTGGGGACTGCTATTTGAGCTTGCTCCTCTTGCATTCTTCTCCGAAGCGCTCTGTGATGGGGAAAATGGCCCTTCGCTATTCTTGTGCTGCCTCAACAAATAGGAGAGATTATTCTTCGTTTTTGTTTCATCAAAGTTGGCAGCATACTTCCTCCAAATTTGTTCCTTTGACATGAGGTGGATGTCACTCAGTGGATCCTTCAAGTAGTTGATAATATGCTGTTTCTCCCTAGAGTATCTCCACCCTCTGGGAGGGTCGTTGCTCTTCCGCTCGTATTTGAATCGGAAGAGTTGCAATCCGCAGTGTTGGTACGAAATCTTCGCCGGCCTCCAGGGAGGGGAGGACGGTGCGATGGGGTGCTTCTTCTTCTTCTAGCTGTAAATTGTGATTTCATTGTATTGTCCGCTCTTCTTCAGTCGGTTCAGAAGACGCCCGATGTAGGTGCTGGTCAGGAGATGAAGGAGGAGGAGGATAACTTCTTGTATTGCTTTGAGTCATCCATTGCAATCATTACAAAAGCATTACATCCATTACATTCCATTACATTTCATTACAATCTCATTACAATCTCATTACAGACTCATTACAAACTCATTACAGGCACATTACATTTCATCACATTTCATCACATTTCATCTATCACATTCCTTGCAATCCATGACAGTGTAATTTTTGGCGACGAACTCAACGCTTGATTTGAGATGTGTTTCTCATTTACAAGAAAGGATATTCATTAATGGGATTCCGTCACAAATGAATATCCTGAATCTTCCAGTGCCGAGAAAATGGATTAGCGAAAGGCCCACGATACTACCCATGCTATGCCCACAATACTGCAGCGCCCCGTCACGAAAACTAGTTTGTGCTGGTGGAGACCCCTAGGACATAAGGTACCTATTCCTTCAGTAGGCTTATGTCTAGGGGTCTACATACGTACGATGGAATAAGTATCTTATGTCTAGGGGTTACGAGAAAGTCCTGAAAGGAGTTTTAAAATTGAGAGTTCCTTAAAACTCATCCACCAGTCAGAGAAGCCACGGCTCCACTGCGCACTTACTGCGCTGGTTTCATTTCAAATTTCAAATTTCAAGAGAACCTACTATGGTACTTCACGTCGGCACCGGCCCTTTCACTTGCAATAATTGCATACATAATACCATTTGAGATTCGGTACCTCTACATATTAAATCATCACCATGGCAAGAGGGGGAGGAAGACCCGTGGGTGTCAAGAACGGCTACAAAGCCAAACGCAAGCAGACTTCGTCTCAAAAGAAAAAACAAGCAGAACGCTGCGCAGAGACGAAACAAAAGAATAAAAAGAAGAAGGAACAGCAAAAGGCAGCGGTCGAGAGAGCTGCACGGATGAATTTCTTTGCCCCGCGAACGAATCGATCATCTGGTGATTCTACTGCTGCTCCCATCAATAATGATACGACAACAACTGCCGCCGCTGCTGCCGTGAACACGTCGGCCGATGACAGAGCTGATGCTGCCGCTGAAGAGAATTCAACCACAACAGCGGTCACAGCTGTCGACAACAATTCCGCCACTCCTGACTACGACGTTGTTACTATCAATAATCCGGAAATAAACAATGTCATTGATCCTGCCAACGCAATTGCAGAGCTGGACTACAGCGAAGAAGAAGCAACAAAGAAGCATTCAGACGACTTTGAAGATGATACTATTCCAGGCATCCAGCAACGGTACGTGGCAGCCGTCCAAAAACGAGTGCAAATTGAGGTGAGCAAAGATAACAAAAATATCAACAACAAATGGTTATTACGTCATCTGCAGCAGAACGATTGGTGGCTTCGAAAGGAATGGTACACGTGGTTTATTAAAAAGTACAATGCAAGTGTAGAGAAAAAAGAAGACAAACTTGATGAAGAGTATAGAGCTTACTACAGGGATGTGCACGTTTGGCTACCTGATGTAAGATGGGAAACTACTGATAAGAGGTATATGCCACATTGCCCGAACTGTAAAACAAACGCTAGAGTTGGTCCCCACTGCTTCCGTGACAACCATGCCGGCCGTGTTATTGTTGGGAGCGAGCGAAGCGAGCGTTTCTTACTTCTCTCTATAATCAATATATGAACCAATATCAGATAAAGTGGTATTACTATATTACCGAAGCGTGGATGACTACGCTTTCGAATTAACTTCTTCAGCGGATAGCAATAGTAATAGTGAGAATAGGCGGCTTTGTCGATGCAAAGTTGCGAGTCATTTAGCTCTCCCTCGTTGACACGAGTTTTCTCCTTAAATGGATACGTGTCTCTGTGGGGTCATTCCTCGTTATCTAAAATAGGTAAGTTTGTACAATTGCTTTCCCTCAGCAAGTGTAGCTGCCGGGTAGGCAGCGGAACAAGCTGAGGGAAAGGAAGGGGAGGACTACGATTCTGTTGTCCTCCCCAGGTAGGTACTTACCTCCTCACCTCTGTTTTGAAAGAGGGAGGTTTGAGAGACAATATCTCCAATGTTTTTTGCTCTCTTATAGCATACTACCATCTTTTCGATTCCGATTGTGTCGCGTAGGGTGGTAGAAAGCTCCTCCTCATATATCTGTTGACAGGTTCGACTAGGGATGTAATGAGGGTGGAATCGACCGAGTTTCAAATAGATGTTTTTGTCATTATCTGAGGTGGTAGATTCTGAGATGGCTTGGGGCAGTGGAGGTGGGTTGCAGACTTTGTAGTTTGCATTTACGAACATTCGTTTCAGTTGGTCGAAGTCCCATCCTCTGTCGAGCAAGCGTTGGAAGAATAGTCTTGCTACCTCGACATAGTCTTTTTTATCGGTGCACTGCCAATAGTATCTCTTGAGTTCGCCAAATATTACCCCTTTCATCGTGTTCCTCTGATGAGCAGAAGATGGCAGTAGGTAGAGGTAGAGGTTCATTGGCTTTTGGTATGTCTTAGTTGAGACAATACCTTCTGGCGAAATGGAAATGATTAAGTCTAAGAAGATTCCTTTGTCGGCAGGTTCTTCAACCTTCCAACGGAGGATTCCAAAGTCGTTGATGTCTTGCTTGAGGTCGTGAAAGCGCCTAAGGCTTCCAAGCCATAGGACAGATAGGTCATCGACGAAACGTGCAAGGTCTTGGATTTCTTCCGAATAGCCAGGGAGGAGTCTAATTTTCTCATGCCAGCCATAGTAAAGGCCAGCGTACATGACTGCGACTGATGTACCCATCGCAGTGCCACATAGTTGTTTGAAAAAGCAGTCTCCAAATTGGGTAATGTTGTTCTTCATAATAAAGCTCAGAGCTTCCAGAATAAGTTTGATGTCCGGGAAGTCGTCTGGAAGTTGGTTGTTTTCTTTCAGATGGTTGAGCCATACTCCGATGATTTCGATGCCATGATTGATAGTGATATTGTCGTACATGGCGGTAGCATCAGCAGTAATATACCATAGTTGCTTATATCACCGTAAATGGGAGCACATTCAGGCATTAGTTCGCCCATGACTTGATAATGAGGTCTATGCCACTGGTCTGCACTAATACATAGATCAGAGTAACATCTAAAGAGATGGTAAGGTGGAAGAAGATGATGATGAACCTCTTCCCCTTGAGTACTTTGTAATCCTTGGCTGTTCACCCTCTTGATGCGTCCGAGGAATACGTGTGTTGCCTCCACTGCTTCTGCGATTGTTCCTTCCACCGTTGCTTCGACTTCGACGATAGTTGCCATTGCCACGGTGCTGTTGCTGTTGACCACTGCGATTATCGGGTGGGGACTGCTATTTGAGCTTGCTCCTCTTGCATTCTTCTCCGAAGCGCTCTGTGATGGGGAAAATGGCCCTTCGCTATTCTTGTGCTGCCTCAACAAATAGGAGAGATTATTCTTCGTTTTTGTTTCATCAAAGTTGGCAGCATACTTCCTCCAAATTTGTTCCTTTGACATGAGGTGGATGTCACTCAGTGGATCCTTCAAGTAGTTGATAATATGCTGTTTCTCCCTAGAGTATCTCCACCCTCTGGGAGGGTCGTTGCTCTTCCGCTCGTATTTGAATCGGAAGAGTTGCAATCCGCAGTGTTGGTACGAAATCTTCGCCGGCCTCCAGGGAGGGGAGGACGGTGCGATGGGGTGCTTCTTCTTCTTCTAGCTGTAAATTGTGATTTCATTGTATTGTCCGCTCTTCTTCAGTCGGTTCAGAAGACGCCCGATGTAGGTGCTGGTCAGGAGATGAAGGAGGAGGAGGATAACTTCTTGTATTGCTTTGAGTCATCCATTGCAATCATTACAAAAGCATTACATCCATTACATTCCATTACATTTCATTACAATCTCATTACAATCTCATTACAGACTCATTACAAACTCATTACAGGCACATTACATTTCATCACATTTCATCACATTCCTTGCAATAGGAGGGGTGGCCTCAACCTGTCCGCGAAATCGTTACATGTGTAACTGCTGGCTTCCTCGCTGATGACGTAGGAATTTAATTCCTACGTAAACTTGTACTAGGATCTGTAACATCGGGTTACATGGGTAGGGAGGCTGAACCTCTACGAAAAGTCTAACATGAAATAACCCCATTATTAATGAACTCAACCAATTACATGCAACTTTCCAACTACATCGAGAATCAAATTCTCTCCAATACGCTTTGCAACCTCTTCCTTGTTGTAATCTGCATCATATAATTCGACATCTTCATACTCACCAACTTCATTCTTCCGGAGCATTCGAATGTCTACCTTGTATGGCTTTGCTTCTTTCCCCCACTTCTTACTAGACGATTGACTTATCATCCACTTGTTGTAATGTTTATCATGAATCACCATGACACGAAATGGTCGTTGCACCGTAGTAGCGTTTGCTCCATTTCCAATCTTCACGTTTGCAATAATAACAACATCCCTCTCGATGAGAATATCCTCAGCAACTACTTCACCATCTTCATTTGATTTAATACGTTCGGGCGGAGAAGCTATCCAACGCTGCACCAATGATTTCACTTTCCTTTCTTTGCTTGTAGAACCCATAACATGTTCTGTGCAAGCAAGGCTTGCACTTGCAGTCAGTACACAATCCTGCAACTCTTCTATTGAAGTGGAAACAATCATACTGCGGAAGCTCGACATCAACTTTTCTGCGTGGCTCTTTGAACCTGCGATTGTAGAAGTGAAGGGCGTTTGATCCTCAGCTGTCAATTCATCATCACCCCCCAGTACAATAATATCATTATCATCCTTTCCCTTCTTCCCACTGTCATTAGCCTTCGTCATTTCTTCACCGAAGCGCTTAATGCGATCTTCTATCAGCTCAGCAAAATCATCCTTACCTTCATCATTGTCGTCATCTTGCATCGCTCCAGCCGAATTGTCAGCATTCCCCTGAACATCTTCGTAAGTAAATGTGCGGGAAGGTAGCGGATTAGTTCATCTCTCAGATCAATACGGGAAGAGAATGATCTACAGAAGGGTGATATTTCATTGTTTAATACACCAAGTACATCAAACAACTTCCTCATGTATTTGGATGAGAATGTAATAATTTTCGACACAGTTTCCCACATCTGCTGCGCAACATAATCACCATCATCCGAAATAATAACAGTCCCCCTCATCATCGTATCATCACTGGGCGCTAGAGTTGCCTCAAAGAAGTTTTTCCACGTGGCTTGGTATCCCTTCTGTGGGTCTCGGGATGGTCGGAAGAGGTGCTTGTACATTTGCTTCATGCGGCGGTTTAATTTTTCAGCAAGCTGCGCAAATTCCAACACAGTGAACTCTCGAATCATTTGACGAAGTTGCCCGAACATATGCTCAGCGGCTTCACTTGTGGTGAACCTCGGCTTGGGGACATCATCTCTCAACACAAGAAACATTAATGAGATAACCTCTACTACAACATTTCGTTTCGTGATCATAGATACACCATTAATTGTTGTAAGCCATATCATAGAACACCACAAGTACTGAGCTCGATGTAGCGCAGGAATTTCACCGTCAAGTGCATGGAGATGCAGGCGAAGGAAGAAGAGTGTCATAGCCAATACAACTTTATCTCCATCACATGTTGATCCAAACCGCGGTTCAGCCATAAAGATCTTGCGAATGCTATCATCAGAGTAAAGCTTCAGGACAAGATGATCGGATGCAAAGTCGGGCGGTCGAAGTAACTCCATGGAGACGTTGCCCAGTTTAAGAAGACCAGCATCAATGGTAAACTTGCCCATTGTAGCGCAAACTACATCGCCACCAGCAGTAACTTGATGACGCCAAGACTTGCAGTTATGCTTGGCATCTGTGGCGCCAGTGTGGTTTTGTTTGCAGGAGAGGAACTCACAAATAGCAAGCCACACGTGCCTGCTCTCACAAGATACGCCATCAACAGTAAAGTTCAGAAAATGACGAGAGGGAATGCCCAAGGAATTCAGACCAGATGCTGTCGCAACCTCCATTGCCTTGACAAACTCATTCGATTCATTATTTGATTGCAGCCGTGCAGCAACAATTTCTGATTTCGCCACTCCTTTGGGAGCATTCTGGAACGTCAGAACACAAACCTTCACTTCGGTGGCTTTCGGAATTTTATCACTATCCAACATTGCTTTCACATCATCTTTTGACATCCCTACGATAGGAATGATGTGCTGTGGATATTCCCCTCCCAAAATAGCACCATACCCATAGCTCACTTCCACGACCGTTGCAACCTTTGTCGCATCAATCGCAAGAGAAAAGGACTCACCCCTATTGCTTCCAATTTTCTCATCCGGTGAAAGACGTCTCTTGATTGCATCAACAATCCTCTTAACAACTAGTGCATCTTTCTCACCAGAATCACAAATACACGGCTCCCTTTCTTTGGCATTCAACTTCTTCATCCAGCGGGTACATGGCCCCCCAAGGTTTGCAGAGACCACTTGCGCGGCGGTTGGATCATATGTGTTAATGAAGCGAAAGAAGTTGACAACAATTTCTTCTGTGGCTGCATTGGACCCATACTTTTCCTTTGCAACGGCAGCTTTCATCAGAGCAACAATGATAGAGTTTCGAAAGGCTGGCTTCTTTTTGTACAGCTCTGCAGCATTTTTGAATAAGTCATCAACACCGGGGACAGAGTCTGGAGGAACGTACTCAAACGTCAATTGATCACTGCGGGGGGCAGTCTTGCTTCGTAACGAGCACATGTAGTTGTAGTAGTCAACAAGATTCTTTGTCTCTTGCAGGAGCTGGAGTCCCCAGGAGTTGAACTGTGTATCACTAATTTTAGTGAACTTGATGGCATCTTCCATGTCGATGACGGAAAGATTAGACCTTCGTCTCAGTTCAAGAGCCCTCGAGAGAGTAGTACGCCATTTATTCAAACAGGTGCCTGGATTGCTACCACCTTTCTTCAGCCTTAATGTTTTGCAATCATTGCAAACCATTCCACCATCTTTACCCGGAAAGACTCCCCTCTTAGTGCACGACCTTGATACAATTGATGGAGCGCCAGCGTAGACACCAACAATCCATCCCTGCGTTGGCAGTGGCCTGACGTAAGTCGCGTACAGTTTGACATGACTTGTCTTATCCCCATTTACTGAGTTGAATATTCCAGCACATGCTGATTTCCTGAAAAGAGACAACAAACAACAAATCATTAACTACAGATGCGTTGAAATAGTACACACAAAATAGCATGAGCAACTTACGCAGAATCCAAGACACCAGCAGCCTCCACATCAATTATGTCTGTGGTTGAATTGCGAGGTTTGACCTCTGGTTTCTTCTTCTTCTGTATTGGATAAAACTTCGTCATCGAACTACCAGTCTGTGTCTTGTTCTTCTTGCCCCTTTTCTTGTTCTCTCTCTTTTCACCTTCACGAGCTGCCACATGATTCAAGTGTCCTTGGGTGGTCAAGTGACCACCCGGCCCACTCCAATTATAAACATTGAATTTTGGTTTCATAGAAATGATGCCGTTTGTCCGTCCAGTGCCAAGACAAAGAGCACATTCAATCCATTCGCCATTTTCATCGATTCTGCGGATATCTTCTCTGCATGCAATTTTATCGGGCCATGACGGAGGGGGTGTTGTGTCAGTGGCATCAACATTTTTCAGCGTGATTGTCCGTTCTTTGGATTTAGTGATGTTGCCAATGCCAATGCCATCCTCCTTTTTGTTAGACTTAGTAAGAGGTACATCAGACTTGTTGCCGTCCGCTGCCGCCATGTTGGATTTTTTTTCGGGAACACCAGGAGGATGGAGGGAAGATACGGCAGATTCTGTTGGTTGACTTTCAGCGGCGGCAATCACTGTTGCTGGGGGGGCAGGCGGATCATTGACGAGAAGGGGGGAGGTAGATCTGGAGGTAGACGGCAGAGATTCGGAGGGTGCATTATTGACGGAAGTTGTGTCATTAATATTATTCATAGTAGATGTTTTGACAAGACGCTGCGTTGCAGGGGACGACCCATTCTCCCCATGTCGCTCCGCCTGTACCTCTTTGGACGAAACAGCATTCGACTCAATTTCATTATTGATGTTGTTTTGGGCAATGGAGGTGTTGCTGTGACTTTTTTGGTTGTCGACATATTTTGGATTTACCTTCCTCAATCGTTTCGAGCCTACTTCTACTGTGTCCCCTCTCTCTTTACGCTGCTTGTCAGCCCATTCATCATACTTCATTTTGTTTGACGACATATTGTTGATGATCTATGTTGTCTATTTAATGTTCCATGGTGAATCTCTCTCTCATGGACACTATTATTTTTATTTGATGGTCGGTGGTGGTGGCTCGGGAAACTTGTCAGCCAAATCGTTACATGTGTAACTCTCAGATGTCTCGTGGCTGCCACACTATTAGCAAAAATGGTTACAGGAGTAACTGTCCGATGTCTCGTGGCTGACAACTTGGTTACTTAGCGGAATTAGTATGGTTCTACGTACGAGGCCACCCCTCCTCTTGCAATCCATGACAGTGTAATTTTTGGCGACGAACTCAACGCTTGATTTGAGATGTGTTTCTCATTTACAAGAAAGGATATTCATTAATGGGATTCCGTCACAAATGAATATCCTGAATCTTCCAGTGCCGAGAAAATGGATTAGCGAAAGGCCCACGATACTACCCATGCTATGCCCACAATACTGCAGCGCCCCGTCACGAAAACTAGTTTGTGCTGGTGGAGACCCCTAGGACATAAGGTACCTATTCCTTCAGTAGGCTTATGTCTAGGGGTCTACATACGTACGATGGAATAAGTATCTTATGTCTAGGGGTTACGAGAAAGTCCTGAAAGGAGTTTTAAAATTGAGAGTTCCTTAAAACTCATCCACCAGTCAGAGAAGCCACGGCTCCACTGCGCACTTACTGCGCTGGTTTCATTTCAAATTTCAAATTTCAAGAGAACCTACTATGGTACTTCACGTCGGCACCGGCCCTTTCACTTGCAATAATTGCATACATAATACCATTTGAGATTCGGTACCTCTACATATTAAATCATCACCATGGCAAGAGGGGGAGGAAGACCCGTGGGTGTCAAGAACGGCTACAAAGCCAAACGCAAGCAGACTTCGTCTCAAAAGAAAAAACAAGCAGAACGCTGCGCAGAGACGAAACAAAAGAATAAAAAGAAGAAGGAACAGCAAAAGGCAGCGGTCGAGAGAGCTGCACGGATGAATTTCTTTGCCCCGCGAACGAATCGATCATCTGGTGATTCTACTGCTGCTCCCATCAATAATGATACGACAACAACTGCCGCCGCTGCTGCCGTGAACACGTCGGCCGATGACAGAGCTGATGCTGCCGCTGAAGAGAATTCAACCACAACAGCGGTCACAGCTGTCGACAACAATTCCGCCACTCCTGACTACGACGTTGTTACTATCAATAATCCGGAAATAAACAATGTCATTGATCCTGCCAACGCAATTGCAGAGCTGGACTACAGCGAAGAAGAAGCAACAAAGAAGCATTCAGACGACTTTGAAGATGATACTATTCCAGGCATCCAGCAACGGTACGTGGCAGCCGTCCAAAAACGAGTGCAAATTGAGGTGAGCAAAGATAACAAAAATATCAACAACAAATGGTTATTACGTCATCTGCAGCAGAACGATTGGTGGCTTCGAAAGGAATGGTACACGTGGTTTATTAAAAAGTACAATGCAAGTGTAGAGAAAAAAGAAGACAAACTTGATGAAGAGTATAGAGCTTACTACAGGGATGTGCACGTTTGGCTACCTGATGTAAGATGGGAAACTACTGATAAGAGGTATATGCCACATTGCCCGAACTGTAAAACAAACGCTAGAGTTGGTCCCCACTGCTTCCGTGACAACCATGCCGGCCGTGTTATTGTTGGCCAAACGGAGACATACTACACAGTGAGCAGGCGTTACATTTGCTATGAATGCGAAGATCATTCGAAGAAACAGAAAGCAAACTTTGAGGCGGCTGCAAGAGCGCAGGATTTGACAGCTACAGTTGAGTTAGATGATACCAAATACACTTTCATGGGATGGAACCAATCAAGCTTGACTCTTCTTCCATATAATAAAGGCAGTAAATTTCCTGCATTTTTGACTTGGAGAGCAGGAGTGGACAAATCATTAACTACAACGATACGCCAGGATGTTGATAATGGAAAGGGGTTTGATCAGATTTCCAAGGATCTATTGGAGCATCATACCGAGAAGTACACCGATCTTCATTTGGAGTATGAAAACGAGATTCGAGAAATACTAGACGGGGGTATTATCACAAGAGAGTATCCAACATTTGGTGATTTCATGGATAAGAAATTGTATCGCGGACTAGTTCCTACGGGTGCGTATCTACAGCATGTGTTGTTGTTGTATCATGATTCGATCCGCGTCCACCTGATCAAAGAAGTGAAGAAAAGGGGGGGTACTACTTTGCACTGGGATGTATCATACAAGGAGGCCAAGCATCTTTATCGTGTTCGTGGACAGCCAATTTTCAAGGGGTTGGTGACTGCTATGAATGAGTACGGAGAGATCAGAATTCAATTCCATGTATACACTGACAGCCATGAGCAGATGACCGCTGCACTTGAGGCATTCATGCGTACCACCGAAGCACTCGGACAGCCCCCAGTTAAATACTTTTGGACAGATAATCCTACTGGTGATCGTCGCTACTTTTTGGAACGTATTCCGTCACTTAAAGAAAATCAGGATGCATTGGATGCAATGTGCAATGATGAGAGTGAAGATGGCTTGACCACGTCAAATGCTGCCACCCTACCAGTTTATGACTATACTTCTATTGATGTACATGAAGTGATTGATGGCTCAGCAACAGCAACAACTGCAGAGTGCAACCGCAAAGTTAAAGCAATGCTGGAGGATATGAAACCAGATGAACAGACAATTGGATTGGATGCAGAATGGAATGTCCAGAAAAGAATGGGAATGCAGACAAGTTGTTCGAAAGTAAAGCTGATTCAAATGGCCTACCGCGATCGTGATGACAAAATTCAAGTCTTGCTTGTGAGAACAGGTCAATGGGATTGCCTTCCGAGTGAAATGATAGATCTGTTCTGTAATGATAATGTGCAATTCGTCGGCGTAAATGTCAGCGCTGATTTAACGAAGATTGGAAAAGATTTTAATGTCAGTGGCTTAAAAGCAGTGGACCAAAAGGAACGGGCAAATGTAATCAATCTTGGCACGTATGCTAGGAAACGAGATGTCATTCAAAATGCAAAGCACGGATCGATGATTTTGCTGGGTGAGCGAGTACTGGGTATCAAAATTGACAAAACTCTGCAGGAGTCAGACTGGAGTGGAGAGTTGCAAGCTGCGCAAATACAATATGCTGCAGAAGACGCTGCCATCTCACTTGAACTATTTGAAAAGCTTGGTGCCATGCCGGATCTGACTAGTCGCCTCTCAGCGGAGGATTTGACTACTGGAATGAAAGTGGATTTGGCGCCACGGCTAGGACAGTTTTCATCGGTTGCAATGTTGAATACTCGTGCAGCTACAGCAACAGTGATTGGCAGACAAGTTTGCCATTGTCCAGCAAGGATTGTGTCAAAGAGAGGGAATGCTAAAAAGGTCCGACCATGTGCTAATAGTTATGTGGTGAAAGTTGATATCATCTATGCTGCTAACTTCATCATCCCTGGATACAAGGTGAAGGACACGAATGACAAAGCAACTCTTGACGATCTTGGCTTGAATGAGATTGTTGTTCCAATTGACATGCTTCGGGATCACATCGCATCTGATGCCATTCGACCAACGACCACCGAATCACAACACACTGATTGTGCACGCCCATCGCCGCCAGCTAGTGAATCGTCACCAAAGAGAGTTCCAAACAAAAACCTCAGGAAGCCACTATCTGATGAGTTTGATTATGGTGATATGCAGAAGGAGCCGGCGACAGATCATCAAGTTGGAGAAGACGAGAACGATGAGGACGAACTTGAGAATTACGACGACTTCATTTTTAACGAATTCAATGCTCACATCAATGGTCTTACCTCACAAGAAGTTTCATGGCTAGAGGCGGCAATTTTTCAAGCAGAGCAGGCTGGGAGTGGCAAAGATATCCTACAATGCGAAAAGTTGGACGATGCTCCAGCGCCGCAAGACATCAAGAACAAATTCTCTGTCGTACTTGGGGATATCTATCATGCAATGAATCGCGCAAAAGTTCCAGTGAAGCACGAAGGAAAAAAAGCCTACTTCAATGCATTAAGAAATGCATTTCTCATTTGGAATCCTAAGAAAGTGGAAGAGTTTGATGGCAAGATGAGAGAGGATGGCGTGGAAGAGGATGAAATCAAAGCAATGAAATACTTCAAACCTCACCTTTACGATGAATGCATTGAGAGACATGCACCTGCTCCAAGAATATTATATTATCGAGTCCGTGCTGTCTTCACTTTGTTTGGAAACTTAATAGACAGCAAAACGAATAAGCCATTGTTCAATGCGGCGGCTTGGAAGAAGGCAAATCAAGTATTGAAGGAGATATTAGATGGGCTTTATTCTGATCCATTGGGTGTGAACTTGTACACCAAGAAGATGAAAAGTGATGGGACAGTGATGAGGAATAAGTACGGGATGGAACTAATTGAATGTTTCCGGGGCACAAATCGCGTTGAAGCTTACCATAAGCACCTGCACCCGTCCGTCAAATCAAAGATGTTTGGAGTGCGGCTTGCAGACTGCCTTCTGGCTGAAAAACGTCATCGGCACAACCAACACATTGCCGAGCGGCGAAGAGCGGGACACCCCATCGTTGGGCACTTCAGTCTGCACAAAATTGATCAGCTCCAAGATCTGTACCTGGAAAATCACGCGACCGTACTGTATCCAGGGTGGGATAGCGCTAGTGCATATAAACCAACTGACGAGAGCTTTGACACGATTGCTCTCCATCACGTAGAACTCCAAGATGCATTGAAGGCACGACGAGAGCAGCTCGGAGAAGTAAGGTTGACAAACGACATGCAGTATATGTGTGACGCTATGGGAGTTCCACTACCTCTTCTTCCGTTTTCAAAAGAAGGAAAGGAAGAGCGCCAGCTCTTTGTCAAGATGATGCTTCAGCATGATGGGCCAATAGACGAAGTGAAGCTTGCATTGGAATGGTGTAAGCATGTGGATCCAGAGAAGAACATACATGCCAAGCTGCCATGTCACATTCGTGTAGAAGTTGCAAATTTTGATAGAAATCAAAGGATTAGAGATACCATGAAGAAGGCAAAGAGTGGAATAGATGCATTGAATGAGTTACATGACAAGATCTCACCGACAATCCTTCAAGACTCCAACGCCAACGAAGCACTAGCAAATGATTCCCCACCCGCTCCAGCAATCTCTACACCAACAAACGCTGCTCCGCCACAAAAGCGAAAAGCATCATCAGCAGGGCTTAGCCACACTTTGCAAGAACCTATGCTGCCTCGACCTTTTCCAATACCACCGCCACAAGCGCTTCACACAGCACCGTACGTGCAGCACGGCGGCATGATTGTTGGGCGCATTCCACTCCCTATACCAATGCCAATCGCGAGGAGGACGAATGTGTGTACCCTATGCTTGAACAATGGTGGTCAGTATGCAAACACTTGCCCAGGAAGAGGTAGTCACAACCACTGTCTGTATTACGAAAGAAATAATACACCAAAGCTTGCCACATCAGTCCAGATCCAAAAGCCGAGGCAAAGAGCACGGAAGAGATGCAAGCATTGTTCAGTTCCTGGATGTAAAGGTAGTGGCGGCGAAAAATTTTGTATGAATAAATAGTAGTAAATAGAAATAGAAAACATCATTAGTGAAATGAAATCCATTCTCTACCAGACCTTGACCAGACTTTACAAACATGAAATCATCTACTAACCTTGTAGAACTCGTGATACGAGCAAAAAAAGGCAGCACTCCCCCCCCTGCATTGATAGAATTACCCCCGCGTTGGGGTCGAACCGTAAATAGTAGCGATGCTGCTTTCAAGTCCACTGACGATAAACGCAACCCCCCTTCTAAGTTAACGCTCAGTAACTCTGCGTCGACTCTTCTGCGTCGACTCTTACGTGACTCTCATTCCATATACTGCCTGCCACATTTGTAATGCGCTACATTCTCACGGGAATAATTATTATTCTGCTGTGTCTATTTATTAATTGAATAATTGAAGGAGACATTCCACACTTGATGTGGATAGAGTTATTTACATCACATCATGTGAGGCCATCACGGTACTTTTTCTAAATGAATCATGCCTCTTGATGTATTATTATTCTACACGCAGACGTACATTATCTTCTTCGACAAAAATATTATCATCGACGGTCCATGGGATAAGTTCTCTGGCGGCGAACCTTACATCGACAACAGCATACTACAGTAATGACTACTACTAGACTGCTACTACGGATCTTTTGACTTTTTGACATGGTCGAGCGAGATCTTTCTTTTTCTCTTCTCTTTTTCCCCTCTTCTCCCTCCTTTTCCTTAAAACTCATCCACCAGCACCACCTCGATGCCCGTCACGAAAACTAGTTTGTGCTGGTGGAGACCCCTAGGACATAAGGTACCTATTCCTTCAGTAGGCTTATGTCTAGGGGTCTACATACGTACGATGGAATAAGTATCTTATGTCTAGGGGTTACGAGAAAGTCCTGAAAGGAGTTTTAAAATTGAGAGTTCCTTAAAACTCATCCACCAGTCAGAGAAGCCACGGCTCCACTGCGCACTTACTGCGCTGGTTTCATTTCAAATTTCAAATTTCAAGAGAACCTACTATGGTACTTCACGTCGGCACCGGCCCTTTCACTTGCAATAATTGCATACATAATACCATTTGAGATTCGGTACCTCTACATATTAAATCATCACCATGGCAAGAGGGGGAGGAAGACCCGTGGGTGTCAAGAACGGCTACAAAGCCAAACGCAAGCAGACTTCGTCTCAAAAGAAAAAACAAGCAGAACGCTGCGCAGAGACGAAACAAAAGAATAAAAAGAAGAAGGAACAGCAAAAGGCAGCGGTCGAGAGAGCTGCACGGATGAATTTCTTTGCCCCGCGAACGAATCGATCATCTGGTGATTCTACTGCTGCTCCCATCAATAATGATACGACAACAACTGCCGCCGCTGCTGCCGTGAACACGTCGGCCGATGACAGAGCTGATGCTGCCGCTGAAGAGAATTCAACCACAACAGCGGTCACAGCTGTCGACAACAATTCCGCCACTCCTGACTACGACGTTGTTACTATCAATAATCCGGAAATAAACAATGTCATTGATCCTGCCAACGCAATTGCAGAGCTGGACTACAGCGAAGAAGAAGCAACAAAGAAGCATTCAGACGACTTTGAAGATGATACTATTCCAGGCATCCAGCAACGGTACGTGGCAGCCGTCCAAAAACGAGTGCAAATTGAGGTGAGCAAAGATAACAAAAATATCAACAACAAATGGTTATTACGTCATCTGCAGCAGAACGATTGGTGGCTTCGAAAGGAATGGTACACGTGGTTTATTAAAAAGTACAATGCAAGTGTAGAGAAAAAAGAAGACAAACTTGATGAAGAGTATAGAGCTTACTACAGGGATGTGCACGTTTGGCTACCTGATGTAAGATGGGAAACTACTGATAAGAGGTATATGCCACATTGCCCGAACTGTAAAACAAACGCTAGAGTTGGTCCCCACTGCTTCCGTGACAACCATGCCGGCCGTGTTATTGTTGGCCAAACGGAGACATACTACACAGTGAGCAGGCGTTACATTTGCTATGAATGCGAAGATCATTCGAAGAAACAGAAAGCAAACTTTGAGGCGGCTGCAAGAGCGCAGGATTTGACAGCTACAGTTGAGTTAGATGATACCAAATACACTTTCATGGGATGGAACCAATCAAGCTTGACTCTTCTTCCATATAATAAAGGCAGTAAATTTCCTGCATTTTTGACTTGGAGAGCAGGAGTGGACAAATCATTAACTACAACGATACGCCAGGATGTTGATAATGGAAAGGGGTTTGATCAGATTTCCAAGGATCTATTGGAGCATCATACCGAGAAGTACACCGATCTTCATTTGGAGTATGAAAACGAGATTCGAGAAATACTAGACGGGGGTATTATCACAAGAGAGTATCCAACATTTGGTGATTTCATGGATAAGAAATTGTATCGCGGACTAGTTCCTACGGGTGCGTATCTACAGCATGTGTTGTTGTTGTATCATGATTCGATCCGCGTCCACCTGATCAAAGAAGTGAAGAAAAGGGGGGGTACTACTTTGCACTGGGATGTATCATACAAGGAGGCCAAGCATCTTTATCGTGTTCGTGGACAGCCAATTTTCAAGGGGTTGGTGACTGCTATGAATGAGTACGGAGAGATCAGAATTCAATTCCATGTATACACTGACAGCCATGAGCAGATGACCGCTGCACTTGAGGCATTCATGCGTACCACCGAAGCACTCGGACAGCCCCCAGTTAAATACTTTTGGACAGATAATCCTACTGGTGATCGTCGCTACTTTTTGGAACGTATTCCGTCACTTAAAGAAAATCAGGATGCATTGGATGCAATGTGCAATGATGAGAGTGAAGATGGCTTGACCACGTCAAATGCTGCCACCCTACCAGTTTATGACTATACTTCTATTGATGTACATGAAGTGATTGATGGCTCAGCAACAGCAACAACTGCAGAGTGCAACCGCAAAGTTAAAGCAATGCTGGAGGATATGAAACCAGATGAACAGACAATTGGATTGGATGCAGAATGGAATGTCCAGAAAAGAATGGGAATGCAGACAAGTTGTTCGAAAGTAAAGCTGATTCAAATGGCCTACCGCGATCGTGATGACAAAATTCAAGTCTTGCTTGTGAGAACAGGTCAATGGGATTGCCTTCCGAGTGAAATGATAGATCTGTTCTGTAATGATAATGTGCAATTCGTCGGCGTAAATGTCAGCGCTGATTTAACGAAGATTGGAAAAGATTTTAATGTCAGTGGCTTAAAAGCAGTGGACCAAAAGGAACGGGCAAATGTAATCAATCTTGGCACGTATGCTAGGAAACGAGATGTCATTCAAAATGCAAAGCACGGATCGATGATTTTGCTGGGTGAGCGAGTACTGGGTATCAAAATTGACAAAACTCTGCAGGAGTCAGACTGGAGTGGAGAGTTGCAAGCTGCGCAAATACAATATGCTGCAGAAGACGCTGCCATCTCACTTGAACTATTTGAAAAGCTTGGTGCCATGCCGGATCTGACTAGTCGCCTCTCAGCGGAGGATTTGACTACTGGAATGAAAGTGGATTTGGCGCCACGGCTAGGACAGTTTTCATCGGTTGCAATGTTGAATACTCGTGCAGCTACAGCAACAGTGATTGGCAGACAAGTTTGCCATTGTCCAGCAAGGATTGTGTCAAAGAGAGGGAATGCTAAAAAGGTCCGACCATGTGCTAATAGTTATGTGGTGAAAGTTGATATCATCTATGCTGCTAACTTCATCATCCCTGGATACAAGGTGAAGGACACGAATGACAAAGCAACTCTTGACGATCTTGGCTTGAATGAGATTGTTGTTCCAATTGACATGCTTCGGGATCACATCGCATCTGATGCCATTCGACCAACGACCACCGAATCACAACACACTGATTGTGCACGCCCATCGCCGCCAGCTAGTGAATCGTCACCAAAGAGAGTTCCAAACAAAAACCTCAGGAAGCCACTATCTGATGAGTTTGATTATGGTGATATGCAGAAGGAGCCGGCGACAGATCATCAAGTTGGAGAAGACGAGAACGATGAGGACGAACTTGAGAATTACGACGACTTCATTTTTAACGAATTCAATGCTCACATCAATGGTCTTACCTCACAAGAAGTTTCATGGCTAGAGGCGGCAATTTTTCAAGCAGAGCAGGCTGGGAGTGGCAAAGATATCCTACAATGCGAAAAGTTGGACGATGCTCCAGCGCCGCAAGACATCAAGAACAAATTCTCTGTCGTACTTGGGGATATCTATCATGCAATGAATCGCGCAAAAGTTCCAGTGAAGCACGAAGGAAAAAAAGCCTACTTCAATGCATTAAGAAATGCATTTCTCATTTGGAATCCTAAGAAAGTGGAAGAGTTTGATGGCAAGATGAGAGAGGATGGCGTGGAAGAGGATGAAATCAAAGCAATGAAATACTTCAAACCTCACCTTTACGATGAATGCATTGAGAGACATGCACCTGCTCCAAGAATATTATATTATCGAGTCCGTGCTGTCTTCACTTTGTTTGGAAACTTAATAGACAGCAAAACGAATAAGCCATTGTTCAATGCGGCGGCTTGGAAGAAGGCAAATCAAGTATTGAAGGAGATATTAGATGGGCTTTATTCTGATCCATTGGGTGTGAACTTGTACACCAAGAAGATGAAAAGTGATGGGACAGTGATGAGGAATAAGTACGGGATGGAACTAATTGAATGTTTCCGGGGCACAAATCGCGTTGAAGCTTACCATAAGCACCTGCACCCGTCCGTCAAATCAAAGATGTTTGGAGTGCGGCTTGCAGACTGCCTTCTGGCTGAAAAACGTCATCGGCACAACCAACACATTGCCGAGCGGCGAAGAGCGGGACACCCCATCGTTGGGCACTTCAGTCTGCACAAAATTGATCAGCTCCAAGATCTGTACCTGGAAAATCACGCGACCGTACTGTATCCAGGGTGGGATAGCGCTAGTGCATATAAACCAACTGACGAGAGCTTTGACACGATTGCTCTCCATCACGTAGAACTCCAAGATGCATTGAAGGCACGACGAGAGCAGCTCGGAGAAGTAAGGTTGACAAACGACATGCAGTATATGTGTGACGCTATGGGAGTTCCACTACCTCTTCTTCCGTTTTCAAAAGAAGGAAAGGAAGAGCGCCAGCTCTTTGTCAAGATGATGCTTCAGCATGATGGGCCAATAGACGAAGTGAAGCTTGCATTGGAATGGTGTAAGCATGTGGATCCAGAGAAGAACATACATGCCAAGCTGCCATGTCACATTCGTGTAGAAGTTGCAAATTTTGATAGAAATCAAAGGATTAGAGATACCATGAAGAAGGCAAAGAGTGGAATAGATGCATTGAATGAGTTACATGACAAGATCTCACCGACAATCCTTCAAGACTCCAACGCCAACGAAGCACTAGCAAATGATTCCCCACCCGCTCCAGCAATCTCTACACCAACAAACGCTGCTCCGCCACAAAAGCGAAAAGCATCATCAGCAGGGCTTAGCCACACTTTGCAAGAACCTATGCTGCCTCGACCTTTTCCAATACCACCGCCACAAGCGCTTCACACAGCACCGTACGTGCAGCACGGCGGCATGATTGTTGGGCGCATTCCACTCCCTATACCAATGCCAATCGCGAGGAGGACGAATGTGTGTACCCTATGCTTGAACAATGGTGGTCAGTATGCAAACACTTGCCCAGGAAGAGGTAGTCACAACCACTGTCTGTATTACGAAAGAAATAATACACCAAAGCTTGCCACATCAGTCCAGATCCAAAAGCCGAGGCAAAGAGCACGGAAGAGATGCAAGCATTGTTCAGTTCCTGGATGTAAAGGTAGTGGCGGCGAAAAATTTTGTATGAATAAATAGTAGTAAATAGAAATAGAAAACATCATTAGTGAAATGAAATCCATTCTCTACCAGACCTTGACCAGACTTTACAAACATGAAATCATCTACTAACCTTGTAGAACTCGTGATACGAGCAAAAAAAGGCAGCACTCCCCCCCCTGCATTGATAGAATTACCCCCGCGTTGGGGTCGAACCGTAAATAGTAGCGATGCTGCTTTCAAGTCCACTGACGATAAACGCAACCCCCCTTCTAAGTTAACGCTCAGTAACTCTGCGTCGACTCTTCTGCGTCGACTCTTACGTGACTCTCATTCCATATACTGCCTGCCACATTTGTAATGCGCTACATTCTCACGGGAATAATTATTATTCTGCTGTGTCTATTTATTAATTGAATAATTGAAGGAGACATTCCACACTTGATGTGGATAGAGTTATTTACATCACATCATGTGAGGCCATCACGGTACTTTTTCTAAATGAATCATGCCTCTTGATGTATTATTATTCTACACGCAGACGTACATTATCTTCTTCGACAAAAATATTATCATCGACGGTCCATGGGATAAGTTCTCTGGCGGCGAACCTTACATCGACAACAGCATACTACAGTAATGACTACTACTAGACTGCTACTACGGATCTTTTGACTTTTTGACATGGTCGAGCGAGATCTTTCTTTTTCTCTTCTCTTTTTCCCCTCTTCTCCCTCCTTTTCCTTAAAACTCATCCACCAGCACCACCTCGATGCCGCCTCCTCCAACACATCTATTTACCACTATGAGAACAAGATCTTACACTAATGGTATTCATATCTCTGCGACGACATAGGCACTGCAGAATAAAAGAATGAACTCACCAGTGCTATCATATGCCAAAGGTTTGTTGCGGACATTCATCAATTCATCACGCAACAAGACCAGACCGATCCGCTTCCGTCAGAGGAGTGATCGAAGCAAGCTAAGTTTTGACTCACGTTCTATTTCAGACGTGTTTCGCTGATATGTATCCGTTGGTTGTTGCATGCCATTCAAGTTGTCTGCATTTGTTGCTGCTTGTTTTTATTTCGTGTACGGAAGTGCATAGATATCATGATGTTGTTTTGTGCACCACATCTGTGAAGTTTGTTTGCCTCTATCCCACTGCTGAGCTTCCCGTTCCAGTTCCATCCTCTTGGCCGGCACTAGCATCGGCATCTGTAGCATTCAAAGGAGGACTTTGATTCGGCGTGGTAACGTAATGTGGATGCGGATACCACCGTCTCATTTGATTGTTTGCGCCATCAGTACGACACAAAAAGTGACAAGATTATTGATGAATTGCTGAATACGGTTGGAAGTGCCAATTATTATGAAGATTTATTTGTTGTGGTGTTGTCGCATATCGTTGTCCCAGCTGCTGCGTCCTATATTGTCACAATGATTATGTTGTCTGACTCTCGACCCGGCTGAAATGTCGATGTTGTGCGATGTGCCGAGACGGTAAAAAGATCTTTTTATGCGCTGATCGAGTAGATTGCCGCAGCAGATGGCAAGTTTTGTGCGGCCGTGTGCATATCACTGGCGAGGCTAATACATGGCGTTCAAGGTGGGCATGCTGCTTGTTGTTCGTTTATGTCAGCAGCAAGATATGGCCAGCCGAAGAACACCTTGATTTGAGTGCAACACCTACCACGCATCTTGAGGCGGTGGCCGCCCGGAGGCCGGACAAGAAAAGTTGTGCAATTTCCCGTCTTTTGCGCGCCCTCGCTCCTTCGCATTTGTGTTTTGTGGTAGATGGTAATGGAACAGTTCGAACTTCAACCTTTTACCAAAAGAGCAGTCCCACTACCTGGTAGAGACAAGTAATTGTAAAAATAGGACTTTTTTAGTGTTGCATTGAAGTTGGAAAACTGCACAGAGCGTCGGCTGTTAGGTACTTTTTGCATAACATCACTTTAAAAAAAATGTGGTGAGAACCCCTGGTACACTAAGTCCCTCTACCTTCTCATCACACTCACTTCTACCAGACGTGACTTCTCGCGGCACTCATCTTTACCAGACGCACCTTCTTGTGGTACCAAATTGTACCAGCCATGAATAATATACAAGACCTTTGAGTACCACTGATGGCGACGTTAATTTATTAGTTTTCGGTGAATCTACGGGCTACAGCTGTTTTCACGGATTTTCGGATAGCCGTTCAAGTTTCGAATTCCTACGTATGTTAGGTACAAATGACGTAGTGAGTCTTATAAAAACCCATTGGGCCGATTTCTCCCAACTCACCCCTCAACAAGAGCCACTCCGCGCAAAAAGATGCCAACCATGGCCAAATTCCGGAGCGTACTACGCACAACAAGTTGGATATTTGCTCAACCAAAAGGATAAATTAACCTCTCTTGCATGTCTAGATCCAAAATAGCCAATTAGGTTGACTAAAGATTGTAATCATGAACGATGGTAATACACTTTTTGAATACCTTTTCACACGGCTCATCAGTAAAAGTGACACTTATCGCGGCAGGTGGATTTGCGACCAGTCGTTGGTAGAGATATTGCACAGACACTATACGAATGTAGATAAAGACAATACCTTACGGAACAAACTCGTGCAGCGTCTGAACAAGGCAGCCGGACCTTTCAACAGCAGCAATGTACACAAGATATACCACAAAAATTTCACAACATCATGTCCATTCAATTCGTCATTACGCCGGATGGTGCACTATTACTACTTTGGAAAGGGAGAGAAAGTGCCCAACGAACCAATACGCGCAGCAGAGTTATTGTGCACAGAAATAGAACATATACAGAGTTACAGTGCAACTAATAATCGGCAGCGATCTTGCAACAAGCCGGAGCAAGTATCATTTCCCGACGATGGATGCGCTGGTAAGAAGAAGAACAAAAATAATGAGAACAAACGTAAAGAAGCAACAAAATCATCAGCGGCTGCACCAATTACTCCTACTCCACAAAAAAGAACAAGGCGCTCGCAACGACTAGTTGAGCAGCAGCAGAGCCCTCTCGTGCCATTCGTCACCAACGTGGGTAGATTAGAGGATGAGAATAATCAAGTTGACGACGAAGATGAAGATGAAGACGACGACAATAACAACAGCAGTGGCGATATAGACGGGGATAACAGCAGCAACAACCAGACTCCGAATATTATATGGCAGTCACCTGAAGCAGCAGCTCTCTTCGGATTTGACGAAGGTGCCGATGTGTACAACGGACTAGTGCAATTGGTTGAATCACTTACACTGGTGGGGCAATCAGCAAATGGATACGAAGAAGCAGGCGTCATTGACTTGCACGAAGATAGTAAATTGACAAAGCATGCCTTATTTGACTTACGCAATAAATGTTTATACCTCAGGGTTGCGTATTCAATAGCACTTGCCGAGTATCGAGTTGGGTTTCCATTCCAAGCTTGTTGCGACAAAGCGGCAAGGCTGCTCAATGATTTAACACTGTTCAATGCAGCAACTGGTAGGACAATCATGAATTGGAACCGGGCATTCCTATCACCGAAGATCAGCTGAAGGAGATTAATGCTGCTAGAGCCAATCAAGAATACTTCGACAAGGCAGCGGCAATTGCCGTAAATGGTAACACAAAAAAGCAACCACTTGAATCGTCACCTGGGATTCTTAAGTTTGCATACGGGAAGAACGGGTACTGGACAGGGAACCACACGATCCTGCAAACGGAAGATATAATAGATTGCGTAAAAGTAATACTCGGAGATGAGTATGAATATGTCTTTCTTTTTGATTCGAGCAGTGGTCATGCAAAGAAGCGTGTTGACGGTCTTGATGCAAAGGAAATGAACAAGAATTGGCACTCGACACCATCGCAAGCTAGGAACACCAAAATTGAACGGCAGGAGGAATTTGTCGGGCCATACTACGATGCATCCAATCCAGCAATGGTGACTATCGGTCAAGAACAAACGATGAACTTCACCAGTGAAGATGTCGGCCCATTTTGGCTGACAGCAGAGGAACGTGAAAGACAACGGCACGACCGAGAGGTTGAAATACCAGAAGACAAGAGGAAAGAGCGACATAAGGTGAAGAAAGAGCTGATATCGGAGCTGATGGACACCGAGTGGGGGAAAAAGGAAGGAGAAATAAGGTTATGGAAGATGACACATGCTGAGCTAGCAAAAATGGCGCAAGCGTCTAGTATCGATATCAAAATAACACCTACCACCAAAATGATATATGGATGGGAGGGCAAGGGTAAGGGACTTCTGCAGATTGCGTATGAACGTGGCTGGATCGATATAGCAACCTTCAGAAAGGGCAGCTACCAAGTGATGAAGTATGATGATGAGGGTAACTTGGTTCCTGAGCTTTCCCTCCGGCATTTGCTTGCAAACTGCACGGATTTTTTGTCTGAACAAAGCCAACTCGAATATGTTTGTGAATCTTTGGGAGTAAGAGCCTTGATTACAACAAAGTACCATGCTGAATACGCTGGTGAGGGTGTCGAATACTCTTGGGGATTCTCCAAAGCTCTCTACCGAAGACATCCATTAGCTCAAAAGAAAACGACTGCTGATTTCCTTGCATTGGTCGACAAGTGTATTTCAAGAGAGGTTCTCACTGTGGATCTCATTCGTAAGTTCAGTGCCAGGGCAAGAGGTTACATGGAGACATATAAGATGTTGGAGATTGAGGCAAAGAATACCAAGGAGACAGAAGGTAATTCAAGTGAGGATGCACCCATTCCGCACAAGAGAATTGAAACGCTGAAGAAGGTTTTGAAATGTCATCGTGCTGCTATTGACTTTGACAAATCTTTCATTATGAAAACTGTCTACGCAAAAGACTTTGATTTCAAGAATGATTTGCTCAAGAAGGAAGAGAAGCTCAACTTTAGTCTCAGAGTAAAACGAGAGAATACGAAGGTGGAAGCGACGGCAAAGAAGAAATAAACATAGGACAATGTTCATTTATGTCTCTTGGTGGAATATGGCATACGAGGCATTATTTACCATGGTCCGGTTGTTGTTCGCAATTGATAAAGACGGAACTTTTACGGGTAGAGTAGCTCCCCAGTTAAGGGGCTTTCAGTACGTTTGTACGTAGGAATAAAAATTCTGCGATTATCCGCCAAGATTTGCTAACAGCTGTATTGTCGTCGGTAACACTTATATTAAGATGATTACTATCGAATGAGTCGAGTATCATAGGTGTATTTGGTATTTGTGCATAACTGTGGCCATAGGAGTGGTGGCTATCATGTATCATGGTGAGGGTGTAAATGATGAAGTTTGGAGTCAGGATTTTGAGGATGCCGGTTGGGCGAAGACCTCCCTACGGTGGAATCGAACCCTCTAGCTACGTCCAAAACAGCGATTGTACATTAGGAATAGGTGACGGTCGATGCTTGGGATGGCAGTTACGTTATGAGTTATGAGGCAAGACGATGATAAAATTGCAGTGTTGATGAGGATGACGGATGTAATGTGTATTTGCCCCGCCCGCCTGGTTCTGGTTGAATCTCCAGCCCTCCTCCTCCATTGTTGATTCATTCCATCAGCACTCTGTTTTTGAGAGTCATTGCTATCAGCGGCAGAATGAATGTCCACCGTCCACCCTCAGTTGCCTCTCTTATGAGACAATGATACAACGTTGTGTGATGCTACATCGCTCGGTGCTCGGTGCCTATGGTACCTGTGCTGCTGTGTTTCCATATTCCCGTTTCTGCCCAAACTTGTCCCGTTTCTGCCCAAACTTGTCCCGTTTCTGCCCAAACTTGTCCCAGGTTGATATCTCATGCACGCTCATGATGATTTAATAGGTTGAAGATCCAAGCGACGCATTCTTTCGCAGTCCATGGCAGGTAGTCGCTCGATTTATTGGCCTGTAGAAGTAATTGGGCGTCATAATAGTACTGGAAATCACGTGTGGTGTGGGTGGCACGTCGGCAGGGTGTGACATGCCGCCGAGACCTAGCGACAAAAGGAGCTTGTATGGCAGGATGGCAGGAGATAATATATCTACAATGGACGTTGATGGACACTATATCTTTGATTTGCCTCTCTACAGTAATCTAGCATTCAGCTTAACGGTTGAAAGGGCGAAATATTTGGAGACGGAGCGTGTAGATGCTAATTCGGTTGCACAGTCCATCGTCAAAAGTGTCGAAAACTACGACTCCGCCAATAGGTAGGCTTGCTGAATTCAACTTGAACCGAGTTGCTGTTGCAAGAGGTGGGGAGCACAATCAGGCCCGTTATGATGAGGGAACTTGGGATTCATACTTCCAAGCCCCCGATTTCGACTGGAATATCATCAAGCAGACTGAGCGTCAGTGTATGCTCGTGTTCTGTGACCTATTCTCTACCGGCTATGCCCATTCTGCTCACTTGCCGTCTTCTATCTATTTGGTGGTCTCCGCCGTGACAATGTTAGTGCTCTCAAAGCGCCCTACATCTTCCCCCACTTGAGAAATATGAAAAATGAAAGTGTTGCAACTAGAATGACAAAAATTCTCCGCAATAATATTGAGCACGAGCTCCGTCGGAAAACGTTGTTCACGTCACGATCGATGAGAAAGGGCAGCATGACCGAGTTCCGGTTACACCGCCCGAGATCTATCTTACGAGGAGGAACTTGCTCGCAGTGGGCATACAATTCTACCCGCCAACACCTTTGGAGAAGACAATGCTTCTATGGGCATCAGAAGAGCATCCCACCAAGAAGCAGAAGGCCACGGCAAGTACCCCTCCAGAATCAGAGACAGCCAATGCAGGTACCACCTAACAATCAGCCTACAATACCGTTGTGGCTAATGCCATCAAATCTACAGGGAACAATAAGACTGGTGGTGTTACTGTCCTGACTGAGTTGGAGAGGTTTGTGGAAGTTGGCACCATTAGTAAAAAACAAAAGGATTTTCTTAGTGCCGGCAGTGTGGGGCTTGTTTCAAAGTCCATCCTCAATGATATATGAAGAATGATTTGATTATTGGACTCCCTGATTATAATTCCCTGGGGTCTGAAGGGGCTAGGTATTGCAGGGGAGTGACTGCTACTGCCATGGTCATCACTGCCGAGCAGTGGAAGGAGTTGTGCAATTTGGAGCCGACCGATCTCGATAATGATATCAATCGCAGGTTGTCGACCTTGAAGTGCAAGCACAGCTTCATCAAAGCGACAAAAGAAGCAAGGCAACATCAAGTATTCACAGTCTTGCCGAGAGAATTCAAAAGTTATGAAGAAACGGAAAGACGATGGTATGAGTGATTTAGAGACTAAGAACAAAATTCTTCGTGAGATTGGAATTCAAAGTGGACAGCAATCACTCCGTGATGTATTTTCTCGGAGAAGTTCTAGTACGTAGTTAATTGTTACTCCTATGTAATAGTTCAAAGTGGACAGCAATCACTCTGTGATATTGCTTGCTGGACCTGGCTGTGGCACGTGTATTATTGCTCTAGTAATAGGATGGATATCTACGAGTACTTGAATTTACTTTACTTTGACTTCTAAGTACTCCCCCTCCATGCATGCATTCATTTCTATTCATTTCCCACTTGGGAAGTTTGGCAATCTCCGCTGCCGAGGGGCCAGTGGAACGGACAGCCTTGGCTTCAGTAACGGCATCATTGAAAGACTTTACACTTCTGAAAATGCAGCCAATGATGCATGACGAGTGAATATACGAATCATGATTCAGTCATGACCATGGCGCATAAACTAACAAAGTCACCAGAACTGCCAAGAGGAATTACTTGCAAACTCAACCAGGATGACCAATCACCTAGGCCTCTCCTTGATGCTGCTGCCCAATTTCGATAGCTACATTTCCATCCTCTGCACCCAGCCCACTACACCACTTCCAACGACACAAACTGAAAGTAACACTGGTTGATCGCATCCACGATAATCCAAGCGCTTGCAGTCGCCACCTTCCACCTTCCGTATCGAGTCGGATTCTACTGGTAATCCTGCAGAACAACGGTATTGTCATGTCGAGAGAGTCCCAATGCAAGTTGACCAATTGTTATTTTGGAAAATATGAATCCCAATTTGTTGCCCACTAGATAACTAGCCATAATGACTTGGCACTTCCTTCTGCGGTAAGAAGATCAAAGATAAACTAGTCACAGCATTTATTGAATGTCCCAAAACGCTTCCTTGAGTTCATTGGCGCTTCCACATAATGCAGATCTTTCCATCCTTACTATACAGCCCGTCACGTAAATCGATGCTTGGGATGGCAGTTACGTTATGAGTTATGAGGCAAGACGATGATAAAATTGCAGTGTTGATGAGGATGACGGATGTAATGTGTATTTGCCCCGCCCGCCTGGTTCTGGTTGAATCTCCAGCCCTCCTCCTCCATTGTTGATTCATTCCATCAGCACTCTGTTTTTGAGAGTCATTGCTATCAGCGGCAGAATGAATGTCCACCGTCCACCCTCAGTTGCCTCTCTTATGAGACAATGATACAACGTTGTGTGATGCTACATCGCTCGGTGCTCGGTGCCTATGGTACCTGTGCTGCTGTGTTTCCATATTCCCGTTTCTGCCCAAACTTGTCCCGTTTCTGCCCAAACTTGTCCCGTTTCTGCCCAAACTTGTCCCAGGTTGATATCTCATGCACGCTCATGATGATTTAATAGGTTGAAGATCCAAGCGACGCATTCTTTCGCAGTCCATGGCAGGTAGTCGCTCGATTTATTGGCCTGTAGAAGTAATTGGGCGTCATAATAGTACTGGAAATCACGTGTGGTGTGGGTGGCACGTCGGCAGGGTGTGACATGCCGCCGAGACCTAGCGACAAAAGGAGCTTGTATGGCAGGATGGCAGGAGATAATATATCTACAATGGTTGATGGACACTATATCTTTGATTTGCCTCTCTACAGTAATCTAGCATTCAGCTTAACGGTTGAAAGGGCGAAATATTTGGAGACGGAGCGTGTAGATGCTAATTCGGTTGCACAGTCCATCGTCAAAAGTGTCGAAAACTACGACTCCGCCAATAGGTAGGCTTGCTGAATTCAACTTGAACCGAGTTGCTGTTGCAAGAGGTGGGGAGCACAATCAGGCCCGTTATGATGAGGGAACTTGGGATTCATACTTCCAAGCCCCCGATTTCGACTGGAATATCATCAAGCAGACTGAGCGTCAGTGTATGCTCGTGTTCTGTGACCTATTCTCTACCGGCTATGCCCATTCTGCTCACTTGCCGTCTTCTATCTATTTGGTGGTCTCCGCCGTGACAATGTTAGTGCTCTCAAAGCGCCCTACATCTTCCCCCACTTGAGAAATATGAAAAATGAAAGTGTTGCAACTAGAATGACAAAAATTCTCCGCAATAATATTGAGCACGAGCTCCGTCGGAAAACGTTGTTCACGTCACGATCGATGAGAAAGGGCAGCATGACCGAGTTCCGGTTACACCGCCCGAGATCTATCTTACGAGGAGGAACTTGCTCGCAGTGGGCATACAATTCTACCCGCCAACACCTTTGGAGAAGACAATGCTTCTATGGGCATCAGAAGAGCATCCCACCAAGAAGCAGAAGGCCACGGCAAGTACCCCTCCAGAATCAGAGACAGCCAATGCAGGTACCACCTAACAATCAGCCTACAATACCGTTGTGGCTAATGCCATCAAATCTACAGGGAACAATAAGACTGGTGGTGTTACTGTCCTGACTGAGTTGGAGAGGTTTGTGGAAGTTGGCACCATTAGTAAAAAACAAAAGGATTTTCTTAGTGCCGGCAGTGTGGGGCTTGTTTCAAAGTCCATCCTCAATGATATATGAAGAATGATTTGATTATTGGACTCCCTGATTATAATTCCCTGGGGTCTGAAGGGGCTAGGTATTGCAGGGGAGTGACTGCTACTGCCATGGTCATCACTGCCGAGCAGTGGAAGGAGTTGTGCAATTTGGAGCCGACCGATCTCGATAATGATATCAATCGCAGGTTGTCGACCTTGAAGTGCAAGCACAGCTTCATCAAAGCGACAAAAGAAGCAAGGCAACATCAAGTATTCACAGTCTTGCCGAGAGAATTCAAAAGTTATGAAGAAACGGAAAGACGATGGTATGAGTGATTTAGAGACTAAGAACAAAATTCTTCGTGAGATTGGAATTCAAAGTGGACAGCAATCACTCCGTGATGTATTTTCTCGGAGAAGTTCTAGTACGTAGTTAATTGTTACTCCTATGTAATAGTTCAAAGTGGACAGCAATCACTCTGTGATATTGCTTGCTGGACCTGGCTGTGGCACGTGTATTATTGCTCTAGTAATAGGATGGATATCTACGAGTACTTGAATTTACTTTACTTTGACTTCTAAGTACTCCCCCTCCATGCATGCATTCATTTCTATTCATTTCCCACTTGGGAAGTTTGGCAATCTCCGCTGCCGAGGGGCCAGTGGAACGGACAGCCTTGGCTTCAGTAACGGCATCATTGAAAGACTTTACACTTCTGAAAATGCAGCCAATGATGCATGACGAGTGAATATACGAATCATGATTCAGTCATGACCATGGCGCATAAACTAACAAAGTCACCAGAACTGCCAAGAGGAATTACTTGCAAACTCAACCAGGATGACCAATCACCTAGGCCTCTCCTTGATGCTGCTGCCCAATTTCGATAGCTACATTTCCATCCTCTGCACCCACTACACCACTTCCAACGACACAAACTGAAAGTAACACTGGTTGATCGCATCCACGATAATCCAAGCGCTTGCAGTCGCCACCTTCCACCTTCCGTATCGAGTCGGATTCTACTGGTAATCCTGCAGAACAACGGTATTGTCATGTCGAGAGAGTCCCAATGCAAGTTGACCAATTGTTATTTTGGAAAATATGAATCCCAATTTGTTGCCCACTAGATAACTAGCCATAATGACTTGGCACTTCCTTCTGCGGTAAGAAGATCAAAGATAAACTAGTCACAGCATTTATTGAATGTCCCAAAACGCTTCCTTGAGTTCATTGGCGCTTCCACATAATGCAGATCTTTCCATCCTTACTATACAGCCCGTCACGTAAATCGATGCTTGGGATGGCAGTTACGTTATGAGTTATGAGGCAAGACGATGATAAAATTGCAGTGTTGATGAGGATGACGGATGTAATGTGTATTTGCCCCGCCCGCCTGGTTCTGGTTGAATCTCCAGCCCTCCTCCTCCATTGTTGATTCATTCCATCAGCACTCTGTTTTTGAGAGTCATTGCTATCAGCGGCAGAATGAATGTCCACCGTCCACCCTCAGTTGCCTCTCTTATGAGACAATGATACAACGTTGTGTGATGCTACATCGCTCGGTGCTAGCTCGGTGCCTATGGTACCTGTGCTGCTGTGTTTCCATATTCCCGTTTCTGCCCAAACTTGTCCCGTTTCTGCCCAAACTTGTCCCAGGTTGATATCTCATGCACGCTCATGATGATTTAATAGGTTGAAGATCCAAGCGACGCATTCTTTCGCAGTCCATGGCAGGTAGTCGCTCGATTTATTGGCCTGTAGAAGTAATTGGGCGTCATAATAGTACTGGAAATCACGTGTGGTGTGGGTGGCACGTCGGCAGGGTGTGACATGCCGCCGAGACCTAGCGACAAAAGGAGCTTGTATGGCAGGATGGCAGGAGATAATATATCTACAATGGTTGATGGACACTATATCTTTGATTTGCCTCTCTACAGTAATCTAGCATTCAGCTTAACGGTTGAAAGGGCGAAATATTTGGAGACGGAGCGTGTAGATGCTAATTCGGTTGCACAGTCCATCGTCAAAAGTGTCGAAAACTACGACTCCGCCAATAGGTAGGCTTGCTGAATTCAACTTGAACCGAGTTGCTGTTGCAAGAGGTGGGGAGCACAATCAGGCCCGTTATGATGAGGGAACTTGGGATTCATACTTCCAAGCCCCCGATTTCGACTGGAATATCATCAAGCAGACTGAGCGTCAGTGTATGCTCGTGTTCTGTGACCTATTCTCTACCGGCTATGCCCATTCTGCTCACTTGCCGTCTTCTATCTATTTGGTGGTCTCCGCCGTGACAATGTTAGTGCTCTCAAAGCGCCCTACATCTTCCCCCACTTGAGAAATATGAAAAATGAAAGTGTTGCAACTAGAATGACAAAAATTCTCCGCAATAATATTGAGCACGAGCTCCGTCGGAAAACGTTGTTCACGTCACGATCGATGAGAAAGGGCAGCATGACCGAGTTCCGGTTACACCGCCCGAGATCTATCTTACGAGGAGGAACTTGCTCGCAGTGGGCATACAATTCTACCCGCCAACACCTTTGGAGAAGACAATGCTTCTATGGGCATCAGAAGAGCATCCCACCAAGAAGCAGAAGGCCACGGCAAGTACCCCTCCAGAATCAGAGACAGCCAATGCAGGTACCACCTAACAATCAGCCTACAATACCGTTGTGGCTAATGCCATCAAATCTACAGGGAACAATAAGACTGGTGGTGTTACTGTCCTGACTGAGTTGGAGAGGTTTGTGGAAGTTGGCACCATTAGTAAAAAACAAAAGGATTTTCTTAGTGCCGGCAGTGTGGGGCTTGTTTCAAAGTCCATCCTCAATGATATATGAAGAATGATTTGATTATTGGACTCCCTGATTATAATTCCCTGGGGTCTGAAGGGGCTAGGTATTGCAGGGGAGTGACTGCTACTGCCATGGTCATCACTGCCGAGCAGTGGAAGGAGTTGTGCAATTTGGAGCCGACCGATCTCGATAATGATATCAATCGCAGGTTGTCGACCTTGAAGTGCAAGCACAGCTTCATCAAAGCGACAAAAGAAGCAAGGCAACATCAAGTATTCACAGTCTTGCCGAGAGAATTCAAAAGTTATGAAGAAACGGAAAGACGATGGTATGAGTGATTTAGAGACTAAGAACAAAATTCTTCGTGAGATTGGAATTCAAAGTGGACAGCAATCACTCCGTGATGTATTTTCTCGGAGAAGTTCTAGTACGTAGTTAATTGTTACTCCTATGTAATAGTTCAAAGTGGACAGCAATCACTCTGTGATATTGCTTGCTGGACCTGGCTGTGGCACGTGTATTATTGCTCTAGTAATAGGATGGATATCTACGAGTACTTGAATTTACTTTACTTTGACTTCTAAGTACTCCCCCTCCATGCATGCATTCATTTCTATTCATTTCCCACTTGGGAAGTTTGGCAATCTCCGCTGCCGAGGGGCCAGTGGAACGGACAGCCTTGGCTTCAGTAACGGCATCATTGAAAGACTTTACACTTCTGAAAATGCAGCCAATGATGCATGACGAGTGAATATACGAATCATGATTCAGTCATGACCATGGCGCATAAACTAACAAAGTCACCAGAACTGCCAAGAGGAATTACTTGCAAACTCAACCAGGATGACCAATCACCTAGGCCTCTCCTTGATGCTGCTGCCCAATTTCGATAGCTACATTTCCATCCTCTGCACCCAGCCCACTACACCACTTCCAACGACACAAACTGAAAGTAACACTGGTTGATCGCATCCACGATAATCCAAGCGCTTGCAGTCGCCACCTTCCACCTTCCGTATCGAGTCGGATTCTACTGGTAATCCTGCAGAACAACGGTATTGTCATGTCGAGAGAGTCCCAATGCAAGTTGACCAATTGTTATTTTGGAAAATATGAATCCCAATTTGTTGCCCACTAGATAACTAGCCATAATGACTTGGCACTTCCTTCTGCGGTAAGAAGATCAAAGATAAACTAGTCACAGCATTTATTGAATGTCCCAAAACGCTTCCTTGAGTTCATTGGCGCTTCCACATAATGCAGATCTTTCCATCCTTACTATACAGCCCGTCACGTAAATCGATGCTTGGGATGGCAGTTACGTTATGAGTTATGAGGCAAGACGATGATAAAATTGCAGTGTTGATGAGGATGACGGATGTAATGTGTATTTGCCCCGCCCGCCTGGTTCTGGTTGAATCTCCAGCCCTCCTCCTCCATTGTTGATTCATTCCATCAGCACTCTGTTTTTGAGAGTCATTGCTATCAGCGGCAGAATGAATGTCCACCGTCCACCCTCAGTTGCCTCTCTTATGAGACAATGATACAACGTTGTGTGATGCTACATCGCTCGGTGCTCGGTGCCTATGGTACCTGTGCTGCTGTGTTTCCATATTCCCGTTTCTGCCCAAACTTGTCCCGTTTCTGCCCAAACTTGTCCCGTTTCTGCCCAAACTTGTCCCAGGTTGATATCTCATGCACGCTCATGATGATTTAATATGTAGGTTGAAGATCCAAGCGACGCATTCTTTCGCAGTCCATGGCAGGTAGTCGCTCGATTTATTGGCCTGTAGAAGTAATTGGGCGTCATAATAGTACTGGAAATCACGTGTGGTGTGGGTGGCACGTCGGCAGGGTGTGACATGCCGCCGAGACCTAGCGACAAAAGGAGCTTGTATGGCAGGATGGCAGGAGATAATATATCTACAATGGTTGATGGACACTATATCTTTGATTTGCCTCTCTACAGTAATCTAGCATTCAGCTTAACGGTTGAAAGGGCGAAATATTTGGAGACGGAGCGTGTAGATGCTAATTCGGTTGCACAGTCCATCGTCAAAAGTGTCGAAAACTACGACTCCGCCAATAGGTAGGCTTGCTGAATTCAACTTGAACCGAGTTGCTGTTGCAAGAGGTGGGGAGCACAATCAGGCCCGTTATGATGAGGGAACTTGGGATTCATACTTCCAAGCCCCCGATTTCGACTGGAATATCATCAAGCAGACTGAGCGTCAGTGTATGCTCGTGTTCTGTGACCTATTCTCTACCGGCTATGCCCATTCTGCTCACTTGCCGTCTTCTATCTATTTGGTGGTCTCCGCCGTGACAATGTTAGTGCTCTCAAAGCGCCCTACATCTTCCCCCACTTGAGAAATATGAAAAATGAAAGTGTTGCAACTAGAATGACAAAAATTCTCCGCAATAATATTGAGCACGAGCTCCGTCGGAAAACGTTGTTCACGTCACGATCGATGAGAAAGGGCAGCATGACCGAGTTCCGGTTACACCGCCCGAGATCTATCTTACGAGGAGGAACTTGCTCGCAGTGGGCATACAATTCTACCCGCCAACACCTTTGGAGAAGACAATGCTTCTATGGGCATCAGAAGAGCATCCCACCAAGAAGCAGAAGGCCACGGCAAGTACCCCTCCAGAATCAGAGACAGCCAATGCAGGTACCACCTAACAATCAGCCTACAATACCGTTGTGGCTAATGCCATCAAATCTACAGGGAACAATAAGACTGGTGGTGTTACTGTCCTGACTGAGTTGGAGAGGTTTGTGGAAGTTGGCACCATTAGTAAAAAACAAAAGGATTTTCTTAGTGCCGGCAGTGTGGGGCTTGTTTCAAAGTCCATCCTCAATGATATATGAAGAATGATTTGATTATTGGACTCCCTGATTATAATTCCCTGGGGTCTGAAGGGGCTAGGTATTGCAGGGGAGTGACTGCTACTGCCATGGTCATCACTGCCGAGCAGTGGAAGGAGTTGTGCAATTTGGAGCCGACCGATCTCGATAATGATATCAATCGCAGGTTGTCGACCTTGAAGTGCAAGCACAGCTTCATCAAAGCGACAAAAGAAGCAAGGCAACATCAAGTATTCACAGTCTTGCCGAGAGAATTCAAAAGTTATGAAGAAACGGAAAGACGATGGTATGAGTGATTTAGAGACTAAGAACAAAATTCTTCGTGAGATTGGAATTCAAAGTGGACAGCAATCACTCCGTGATGTATTTTCTCGGAGAAGTTCTAGTACGTAGTTAATTGTTACTCCTATGTAATAGTTCAAAGTGGACAGCAATCACTCTGTGATATTGCTTGCTGGACCTGGCTGTGGCACGTGTATTATTGCTCTAGTAATAGGATGGATATCTACGAGTACTTGAATTTACTTTACTTTGACTTCTAAGTACTCCCCCTCCATGCATGCATTCATTTCTATTCATTTCCCACTTGGGAAGTTTGGCAATCTCCGCTGCCGAGGGGCCAGTGGAACGGACAGCCTTGGCTTCAGTAACGGCATCATTGAAAGACTTTACACTTCTGAAAATGCAGCCAATGATGCATGACGAGTGAATATACGAATCATGATTCAGTCATGACCATGGCGCATAAACTAACAAAGTCACCAGAACTGCCAAGAGGAATTACTTGCAAACTCAACCAGGATGACCAATCACCTAGGCCTCTCCTTGATGCTGCTGCCCAATTTCGATAGCTACATTTCCATCCTCTGCACCCACTACACCACTTCCAACGACACAAACTGAAAGTAACACTGGTTGATCGCATCCACGATAATCCAAGCGCTTGCAGTCGCCACCTTCCACCTTCCGTATCGAGTCGGATTCTACTGGTAATCCTGCAGAACAACGGTATTGTCATGTCGAGAGAGTCCCAATGCAAGTTGACCAATTGTTATTTTGGAAAATATGAATCCCAATTTGTTGCCCACTAGATAACTAGCCATAATGACTTGGCACTTCCTTCTGCGGTAAGAAGATCAAAGATAAACTAGTCACAGCATTTATTGAATGTCCCAAAACGCTTCCTTGAGTTCATTGGCGCTTCCACATAATGCAGATCTTTCCATCCTTACTATACAGCCCGTCACGTAAATCGATGCTTGGGATGGCAGTTACGTTATGAGTTATGAGGCAAGACGATGATAAAATTGCAGTGTTGATGAGGATGACGGATGTAATGTGTATTTGCCCCGCCCGCCTGGTTCTGGTTGAATCTCCAGCCCTCCTCCTCCATTGTTGATTCATTCCATCAGCACTCTGTTTTTGAGAGTCATTGCTATCAGCGGCAGAATGAATGTCCACCGTCCACCCTCAGTTGCCTCTCTTATGAGACAATGATACAACGTTGTGTGATGCTACATCGCTCGGTGCTCGGTGCCTATGGTACCTGTGCTGCTGTGTTTCCATATTCCCGTTTCTGCCCAAACTTGTCCCGTTTCTGCCCAAACTTGTCCCGTTTCTGCCCAAACTTGTCCCAGGTTGATATCTCATGCACGCTCATGATGATTTAATATGTAGGTTGAAGATCCAAGCGACGCATTCTTTCGCAGTCCATGGCAGGTAGTCGCTCGATTTATTGGCCTGTAGAAGTAATTGGGCGTCATAATAGTACTGGAAATCACGTGTGGTGTGGGTGGCACGTCGGCAGGGTGTGACATGCCGCCGAGACCTAGCGACAAAAGGAGCTTGTATGGTAATTAACGTCCTAATCTAAGTTGAAAAATATTGTATCATCACTTTCAAATCATACAAAAAAAGTTGGCGGCAAGGTTGGCCGGTCGTTTTTGGCGCCACGTACAGCCACCACACTGCCATCCTGCTTCCAAGATCTTATGACCATCAGAAGGGCATTACTGATGCCATCGCATGGCCAATCTTGAAATTTGGTGCCGTATGAGCTAGGTGTAGCCACCCCATGGTCACTCTGTCAGCCGGCTATATTCCGAATCGCAAATATAATATTTATTACTACGCAATATATATGATATAATAATAGCTCACTACGACTTACTACAACTGCTACGATGAACAATCACGGAAATAACAGCGAAACTACCTTTAGTTTTTACTGTCCCAACAACAAGTGCAATCAAAGTTGCGAAATTTGTTTGAATGATCGCAATATTTGCTGTTATTATCGAGTGGATGGATTTGTTCAAGTTCAATGCCCGAAATGCAAACAAACATCCTACGTTTGCGCAACATGCCTTAATTACAACAACAGCTTCAAGAGGAACATCACTAGACATTGTCGCTCTTGTCACAAGAATACCTCCGTCTCTTCATCTCCGATTTTGTCTCCAATAAATGCTCGCGTGGAAAATAATAATATGGATATTTCAATTCGCAGCAGCACCGGTGTAGGAGATAGCGATGTCGATATGTTTGATACTACTGGTGACAGTAATCGCGAGTACGACAGTGATGAACTAGAAGATCTCCCTTCTTTTGTTAATAATGAAGATGATGAGTGGGACGAGTTGGACACGGGCGTCGATGCCGGAAGATTTGTTACAGGAGGATTTTGAGCAACAACTCGCCACATAAGCGCCATCAGCTCCAGCGGCACCGGGGACGAATCTGCGCCTACTGCAACAATGTCTCAGTGCTGCCACAAGCATTTGTGTGCCATCGAAACTTTTCCACTCTTTGGATCCAACGAAATGAGGAAGAGCAAACGCTACTTCTGGCAAGACTACATACATTATCATGTTAGCGGGGAGCGGTTTGGAGGGTTGAGGGGGCTTACTTGGCGTTCTATCAACCGGTTGGAGACTTGCGACAATGAGAGCATGCTATCGCTCGATGACTCTGTGTTAATGTTCGAAATGATGGATCATGCCCTGAACAACAAGGGAGAACAGAAGGAAATATTTTATGACATCGTTTGCAACCTTTTCTCAAAGCTCTCAACCACCCAATTGAGTGCTGCTTCCCTGTTCAGGGATTTGGAGGGGCATCAAGAGAAATTGCTTGCGCCATTCGTTGCCAGTTTGAATTCAACCCAGAACCAACATTATGTTAAGTGCGTAACGCTGGAATGATTGCACATTGTGTGATAGTGATGAGGTTGTGAATAGAATGAATATTGAAAGACAATATATTGAGCAGGAGATTGACACATACTGTCTATTGTTTCCTTGCAAAAGGGGCGGTGATGGGTTTGAACACAAGTTCGCCTGCGTTTTTAGTGACTGGGATGTCATAACAAAGCATGGTAAAAAGGGTCAAAGCTTGCTATCATGGCATGTATTAAATGCCACAGAGTATTCTGGCTAGCATAGATCTTTAGACATATATAATAAAGATTGAAAAACCATATATCCAATAATTTAGTCTATTTTTCACCTTAGGCTGCACACCCCACAATGCTATAGTGTGGCACCACAAATTTCCACTGTGCTCATCAGGGCACAAAACTGCTTGTATTGTCCAATGTATGAGTGGTGCAGAAGAAGTTAGTCTATTAGCCTCTTCTATACATCCATATAGATGACATATCAACTCAGACCTCACATATTGCACCTGTAGGCTGCATACCACCATGCTACTGTGGCGCCACAAAGACCACTGTGCTCATCAGGGCCCCAAATTGCTTGTATTGTCCAATGTATGAGTGGTGCAGAAGAAGTTAGTCTATTAGCCTCTTCTATACATCCATATAGATGACATATCAACTCAGACCTCACATATTGCACCTGTAGGCTGCATACCACCATGCTACTGTGGCGCCACAAAGACCACTATGCTCATCAGGGCCCCAAATTGCTTGTATTGTCCAATGTATGAGTGGTGCAGAAGAAGTTAGTCTATTAGCCTCTTCTATACATCCATATAGATGACATATCAACTCAGACCTCACATATTGCACCTGTAGGCTGCATACCACCATGCTACTGTGGCGCCACAAAGACCACTATGCTCATCAGGGCCCCAAATTGCTTGTATTGTCCAATGTATGAGTGGTGCAGAAGAAGTTAGTCTATTAGCCTCTTCTATACATCCATAAAGATGATATATCAACTCAGACCTCACATATTGCACCTGTAGGCTGCATACCACCATGCTAATGAGGCATTTGGTGGCATATCAGCCCCATATCTGAGCACATATACGTATGCAGTGACATGAATATGGGCAGTGACCACATCTGGAGGCCCCATATCATTGGTATGGATAGTGGGCAAGATAATATGTTTGGCATTTGGTCTCTATGTATGCTGAGGCGATGCCACAGCCTCATGTGTGCCCGCTAAGACTGATTTGGTGGCACATCAGCCCCATGATATCTGAGCACATATACGTATGCAGTGACATGAATATGGGCAGTGACCACATCTGGAGGCCCAATATCATTGGTATGGATAGTGGGCAAGATAATATGTTTGGCATTTGGTCTCTATGTATGCTGAGGCGATGCCACAGCCTCATGTGTGCCCGCTAAGACTGATTTGGTGGCATATCAGCCCCATATCTGAGCACATATACGTATGCAGTGACATGAATATGGGCAGTGACCACATCTGGAGGCCCCATATCATTGGTATGGATAGTGGGCAAGATAATATGTTTGGCATTTGGTCTCTATGTATGCTGAGGCGATGCCACAGCCTCATGTGTGCCCGCTAAGACTGATTTGGTGGCACATCAGCCCCATATCTGAGCACATATACGTATGCAGTGACATGAATATGGGCAGTGACCACATCTGGAGGCCCCATATCATTGGTATGGATAGTGGGCAAGATAATATGTTTGGCATTTGGTCTCTATGTATGCTGAAGTGATGGCACAGCCTCATGTGTGCCCACTATGACTGATTTGGTGGCATCATATCAGCCCCATGATATCTGAGCACACATACGTATGCAGTGACATGAATATGGGCAATGACCACATCTGAAGGCCCCATATCATTGGTATGGATAGTGGGCAAGATAATATGTTTGGCATTTGGTCTCTATGTATGCTGAGGCGATGCCACAGCCTCATGTGTGCCCACTAAGACTGATTTGGTGGCATCATAGCAGCCCCATATCTGAGCACATATACGTATGCAGTGACATGAATATGGGCAGTGACCACATCTGGAGGCCCAACATCATTGGTATGGATAGTGGACAAGATAATATGTTTGGCATTTGGTCTCTATGTATGCTGAGGCGATGCCACAGCCTCATGTGTGCCCAAGAATAAGACAGATTTGGTGGCACATCAGCCCCATATCTGAGCACATATACGTATGCAGTGACATGAATATGGGCAGTGACCACATCTGGAGGCCCCATATCATTGGTATGGATAGTGGACAAGATAATATGTTTGGCATTTGGTCTCTATGTGTGCTGAAGTGATGCCACAGCCTCATGTGTGCCCGCTAAGACTGATTTGGTGGTGGCATATCAGCCCCATATCTGAGCACATATAAGTGTGCAGTGACATGAATATGGGCAATGACCACATCTGGAGGCCCCATATCATTGGTATGGATAGTGGGCAAGATAATATGTTTGGCATTTGGTCTCTATGTGTGCTGAAGTGATGCCACAGCCTCATGTGTGCCCGCTATGACTGATTTGGTGGCATATCAGCCCCATATCTGAGCACATATACGTATGCAGTGACATGAATATGGGCAGTGACCACATCTGGAGGCCCAATATCATTGGTATGGATAGTGGGCAAGATAATATGTTTGGCATTTGGTCTCTATGTATGCTGAGGTGATGCCACAGCCTCATGTGTGCCCACTATGACTGATTTGCTGGTGGCACATCAGCCCCATATCTGAGCACATATACGTATGCAGTGACATGAATATGGGCAATGATCACCTCTGGAGGCCCCATATCATTGGTATGGATAGTGGGCAAGATAATATGTTTGGCATTTGGTCTCTATGTATGCTGAGGCGATGGCACAGCCTCATTTGTGCTGCTCAGTGCCATGACTGATTTGGTGGCACATCAGCCCCATATCTGAGCACATATACGTGTGCAGTGACATGAATATGGGCAATGATCACCTCTGGAGGCCCAACATCATTGGTATGGATAGTGGTTATAATGTTTGGTTATCGCAAGCAAAATGTTATGGTGTTCCTGCAGCTACCTCTGAAGTGGGATAATGCCTTTATGGGTTTTTGTATCTTGCTCATCAGAATTCTTGTCAACTTCAAATTCTGATATTATTCCGATGTCAAAGAATAAGAAAATCCAGTATCGAAATCTGAACTTTCGCGCATCAGAATTCGGACTGTCACACATCAGAATTTTTTTTTTGATCATCAGAATTAAATTCTGGTTTTATTACATTGCATTGTATGACACATATGATTAATTACATGACACATAATTAAATTGCATTCGAATCATCGCAAAGAAGACACAAAAAGTAACAAAGCTTTATTACTACTTACTACCTACTTAAGACGCACATACAAATACACCAAAACAAGTATGCACCCCAAATGACAACTCACGGGATAACTGTGATGTCATCTCCAAGAGAATCTATTACATGAAAACTTCATACTCTTACCTTACAATTCCAATGACAAGCTGAAATAATTTCAGTTGTATATTCTACAGCAGCAGCAAAGAAGTTTAGCCAACAATTATGTGAAAAAGCCTAGTACTGCTGCGTCATACACTCACCTCTTTATTCCCAGGACCAACCAAAGCCAACCATGCAATTATTATTACCCCTTCTTCAGGCCAAGAGGATGCCAGTGACAAGTGGAAATAGTTAGTGAATGGTATCTGTATGTGAAGAAAGAGTTTACAAGAGACAGCCACAAAGTCTCACCTCTATATTCCTGCACCAAGCCAAGAGGATGTCAGTTGCACTCAGCTACAAAGAAGAAAGTCATAAAAGGAAGTACTTTAGCAAATGATGTTGGTTGCGAAAGAATCTTCAATGAGAGGCAGTGCGAAAGACTCACCTCTTTATTCCTGTGTCAAGCCAAGATAATGTCAGTTTCAGCTATGAAGAAGAACGTGATAAACGGAAGTAGTTAGTGAGTGATATTAGAAATGAAAAATTTACTACATGCAGCACCAATGACTCACCTCTTTCTTCCTGTATCGAACCAAGAGTCAGATGCACTCAGCTCAACTTGAAGTACTGGCAGAGATGCGCAACTCCCACTTTTGACAACAATTGGACTGAAGAGACTCCAACGATGAGACGATTAATTGCATCTATGATGATTCTCTGCTTCGGAATTGCTACTCCCACCACAGTACAAACAACAAGAGCCATGTAGATGAGTAAAGATATCTGCGATGAAAACTGCACCTCTCTCCTCAGCTAAAGAGAACGATGAGAATTGAGGTACTGTCATGTCCGCACCACTTCCACAGTGGAGACATGCGACATCGAAAGCAACCAGCCAAAGAATGAGACTTGAAGTATGCAAGGGAAGTGCTGCTGCTCCCACCAATGCACGACTGAAGAGACTCGAACAGAAAGAGCCAAGTAGACGAGTAATGACATCTGGAGATGAACAATCGGCTTCCACAGTAGAGGTGTGTACTTCAATTGAATGCCATCGTCAGCCAGTGAGGAGGATGAGACTTGAGGTACTGTCAGGGACGTTCTCCTTCAGCAAAAGCACCTGGCAAGATCCCAAGAGAGTCCGATGGCTCCCAAGAGGATGCCATTGACAAGTGGAAATAGTTAGTGAATGGTATCTGTATGTGAAGAAAGAGTTTACAAGAGACAGCCACAAAGTCTCACCTCTATATTCCTGCACCAAGCCAAGAGGATGTCAGTTGCACTCAGCTACAAAGAAGAAAGTCATAAAAGGAAGTACTTTAGCAAATGATGTTGGTTGCGAAAGAATCTTCAATGAGAGGCAGTGCGACAGACTCACCTCTTTATTCCTGTGTAAAGCCAAGATAATGTCAGTTTGTCAGTTTCAGCTATGAAGAAGAACGTAAACGGAAGTAGTTAGTGAGAATGTTAGAAATCGAACCAAGAGTCAGATGCACTCAGCTCAACTTGAAGTACTGGCAGAGATGCGCAACTCCCACTTGACAACAATTGGACTGAAGAGACTCCAACAGACAGAGTGTTCAGTTTAATGTCGTCTGCTAAATAGGAGGATGAGCTTGAGGTACTGTCGGTCAGGGAAGTGCTACTGCCACAAAAGCATACCTGGAGGAATCCGACAAGGTATGAGGTATGTGTCCGCGAAGAACAATCCCAATCCGCTTCCACAGTGGAGACATGCGACATCGAAAGCAACCAGCCAAAGAATGAGACTTGAAGTATGCAAGGGGAGTGCTGCTGCTCCCACCATTGCACGACTGAAGAGCAAGAGCCAAGTCGATGAGTATAAGCATCCGCTTCCACAGTAGAGACATGTGCTATCGCAAGCCACCAGCCAAGGCAAGCAAGTGTGAGCCGAAGTGCCTCCAACAGCAAAATCATTGCATCCACCACAGCCAAATGCACCCTCAGCTTCGTCCTTCACCACCCCAGACACAGCAGCAGGCTCTATGCCAGCAGCGTTGCGAGTGTGAGCCGAAGTGCCACCAACAGCAAGATCATTGCATCCACCAGAGACAAATGCACCCTCTGCTTCCTCCTCCACCACCCCAGACACTTTGTCGGGCTCTATGCCAGCAGCGTTGCGAGTGTGAGCCGAAGTGCTTCCAACAGCAAAATCATTGCATCCACCACAGCCAAATGCACCCTCTGCCTCTGCTTCCTCCTCCACCACCCCAGACACTTTGTCGGGCTCTATGCCAGCAGAGTTGCGAGTGTGAGCCGAAGTGCCACCAACAGCAAAATCATTGGTGGGACACTTTGTTGGGCTCTACTTTAATATCAGATTGTGTTGACACAGGCCACGAAGTTTCAGCATTCTCATTGATTGATTGGATGAGATTGACAACTTCACGGACTAGATCCTTTGGCCCACTCACGCATTCACGGACAAGCAGCAATGCTACACGCCGCCTTGTTTGAAATCACATGCTCCAACTTCTATATCAATTGCTGCAATAACATATTTACCAAATCTACCAAGAGAATATACAAGTCACTAGCATTTTCGTCTTCCAACATGAACGGCACAACACAGTGAGGAGGCGGGGGTACACCGCCAGGACTCCCGAGTTGTGTTATCGCGCACGTCAGAGGGGGGGGATGAAATAATGATCAGTGCGGCAAAGTCCCTCAATTCTGACCTCGGCCTCTTTGTAAAGACATTCGGTTTCTAATCAGACACAATCACGTTAGTTGTCGAGGACTCCCAACTCACTATGTCAGCAAAATTTCATCCCCCCCAACGTCGATGCTAGTTACAATGATGCTTCTCTTGGAGATTGATAGAATAATCACAGATGATCGAAATAAAGTCGGGAAGTGAGCCCGTCTAATTGAATGAACAGCGAGAGGTGGTCGATTGGCTAAATGAATAATATTGTTGCTGCCTGTTAATAGTGGGAATACGAAAAAATAGTGGTGAGAACAATTGCATAGTAGGTACATGCTGAAATTAAATGAGATATATTAAACAGCATGACGTACCTCCATACAGAAGTCATTTGGGTCAATACATCGGTGGTGGAGGAACTTTAGGCCGCCCCTGCCCTTCTGGTGTTGTTACTTCCCCTCCCGGCATTTGATGCATACATGGGTTGTGCCGATAGATAAATAAATCATTTTTGTAAATAATAGATGAGCCGTATCTGCGGCGCTGGTCAAAAATCACGCGACATGTTCTATTAATATTGTTTCGTCGTCGGTGTAATTGGTGCGTATCAACGTAGGCGAGCACAGAGTCCATGCAGATGTTGTGCGTAGTGGGAGAGTTCGTTATTTCAAAATAAGAATGGTGTCAACGCGCCCAAAACAAATATGAATGCAGGAGACGGTTTGAACCTTGACCATTATCGGTTGATAACGACTCGACGCGGATATTGCCGGCGCTTTGGGTGATGAAACCATCGGTACCGGAGGTAGCATAGGGGGGGGGGTTGGCCGGCTGTCATGGTCGTTATTTTTTGAAAAAATGCTTGTTGATGTATGGTACGCGCTCATAAAAAACGTCGTTGTGTGGGTCTTAGATTTATTTGCTATGCACGTGTGTGTAGTCGGGACTGTTGAGTCTGGTGTGACAAAATTCTAGAATGACCAATACCGATTGATCAGAATTAAAAATTGTCGATCAAAATTAACCTTTCGCCACATCAAAATAAATTCTCCTCCATGAAGGTTAGTTCTGATTTAAGAATTTTCCTCAGTCATCAAAATTCAATTCTTTTTACAGAGGGGTTAATTCTAATTTGTCACAGATAATTCTACTTTGTCACTACAAACCCTGACAAATCAGCATAAACTGCAAAATCAGAATAATCCCACTTCAGGGGTATATAGCCTCATACTTATCTGTCTTATTAATGATGAGGATTAAATTTTTAAAAAGTGCCTGTCCGTCACCATTTTTCGGAAGAGTCTGTCGGTTTGTCAGTGATGAGACGAGAACTCCGAAACGAGAACCCTTCTTCGCGCACCTATAATATTGATGTTGGCACTGCCAGCACAGATGTAATCACGGGAGCAGCGGGAGACTCTCACAAACTAACCAATGCAAATTATACAAGAACAAGCACCGCCGAAAAATCATTACTGTCACAGTGTATCACCAAATTGTTAAAACTACTATGAGGTTAAGCTACCTACCCATCGTACCCGCTGACCATGAGTATTCTCGAGAAAAAAACACAATCGAGCTCTTCGAAGACGGCAAAGGGAACGCTATCTAAGTTGAAAAATATTGTATCATCACTTTCAAATCATACAGGAAAATCAACAAACAGATCGTGGTAACACGACCACTCGAGCTTCCGTACAAGTACAACAGTCTGCTGCCAACGATGCCACTGATTCTGCTACTTCAGAGACTGACAAGGTAAGCATTGATGCATTGATTTTGATTGTTTGGTTGTTGCTGCTAATCTTCTTCACTAACAAAATTGTTCTTTGTGCAATTGTTTGACGAATCGATAACAAGCGGGAAAACTACCTCTCTTTTACTCGCGGGAACTTCGAAATGGCAACTGCTGCTGTCCCTACCCCATTGACTGAAAATAATGGCAGAACTCCATCCACTGTTGCTGCCCCTGCTCGCGTGAATATCATGAACCTACTATCTAACTACGCCGACACTGGTGCATCTTCTGGGAAGGAAAATCAACAAACAGTAGAACGTGGACACGAAGTTAACACGCCCAATCGAGCTTCCGTACAACAGTCTGCTGCCAACAATACCACTGATTCTGCTACTTCAGAGACTGACGAGGTAAGCATTGATGCATTTATTTCTATTGTTTGGTTGTTGCTGCTAATCTTCTTCACTAACAAAATTGTTCTTTGTGCAATTGTTTGACGAATCGATAACAAGCAGGAAAACTACCTCTCTTTTACTCGCGGGAACTTCGAAATGGCAATTTGTTCGAACGCAATCAAGCAAGATCATCCCTGCCACTTTGCCTTGTGTATTCCGTGCCAAATGAGCAAAATTGACGCATCTGGGACAAATAAGAGGCGAGGGCGAAAAAGGGCCTGGAACGATGACTCAACCAAAAATCAAGACACGGCCAGGAAACGAGGCGCTTGCAATCATGAGGATTTAGTCCAAGGCCTGTCGTCGCATACAAATCAGAGTTATTTCACCAAGGCGTGGATGGAAAAGCATGGTTGCCATAAGTGCGATGAGTGCAACAAGCTCATTCCTCCGCAGAAGTAGATAGTAATATATGAAGAATATTTGTGTTAGGAATAATATATAAAAATTAGAAGATACATCAAATATTTAGTACATTAAATACAATCAATGGATACAATAAAATACCTTATACATACAATACGCAATATACGCTATATATAATTATGACCGTACAGTGGCTGAGATGGTGGCTACAGGTTGACTGTCAATGTGGCCGAGGGGTTGTTGTGCAGATGTTGTTATGGTGGCTAAAACGATTTGGCTGTGTAATGGCTGTAGGAAAACTGGGCATACGGTGGCAATATGTGACAAAATGTGGGTGGAGAGTGGTCATAGATTTTGGAGCTGGTGAGGGTGAAAAGTTGTTGAGAGGTGGCCATGGATCCTACGGCCACCGCGGCAGTCATGTTCACGACCACCAGTACCGCCATTTTTTGGGTGGCCGTAGCTTGGTCTGGCTCAGTTTCGGTCACAGCACGGCCAACTTTTTTTTCGCGGTGAGAACAAAAAACAGTGAGAGAATAAGTAGACCAAGCCGTCAGCCGCCGCATTAGAAATTACACTCCCCAGCCATCATGCCTACTACTGCTAGTAAAAGGGGGGCGCCACACATTGTGCAACAGGGTGCATTGTGGCACCACCTATTTCCTCAATTTGTCTTCGTGCTAGTTGGACTTCGCCCGGCATGTTGAACCGCTACATCAAGATTGCCGATGCTGGTGATGAACACGTTGGAAAGGTGGTTTGTGGTAGGGATAGACTGGGTGTTGGTTTTGCGGAGTCACAGCCATACTTCGATTTCAGTGACTTTGACGGAGCAGAATATGCCGCCCGGCATGCTGCTGTAAATGCTTGGATTAAGGCTCGTATGCCCGTGGAGGCACGCTCAAATGAGGCTGTATTTTTACTGTTTAAGGCATGCATTGCATCGCTTGTGTATCACAAGAAGAAGGGGAACCTTGACTCAATGCATTCAAATTGTCCACTGCGCACAAGCATTTTCTGGATCGAGGATGTTCCATTCGTTGATTGTGTGACAACAAAGTATCCTTGGAACAAGACAGATGACACGCCAGAGCTTACTGGTATACCTCCAGATGTTGCTTTGTTGGTAAAGGTGCAGAGCTTGAAGGAAGAGCTAGCCAAGATGAAAGAGGATCTCAAGGAATCATTCAAAGACATCTTAGTAAATCAGCTAGATTCAAGAAATGTTGGAGGAACAAACTTTACGCAATCAACCATCATCATGGAGAAGCTGGATGCGCTACTAGAGAAAGCTGGAAACATTTATGAGCGCCCCAGTGGTAGGACCCGCCGTCCCTTCGACGACGACGACGAGGAAGAAGACAATGATGTTGATGATTTAGTGGTAGAATACGACATTGCAGCAGAGGAACCTACGTTGGATGGTGTGGATAAGGCTGCGGTCACCCCGTTGGTCAAAGAGGCGCTTGCAAAGAAGCGAAGAGAGGAGATGCTTCAGCAGCGGAAGTGGTCGATGGGGGTGAGTTCTGAAGGCATTTTGACTCCTCTTCCTCCAGATTTTACTTTTCCCCAGATGAACATGAACGGATTGATCACCAAGTGGTTTCTTGGGGATAAAAAGAACAACATACCACCGTATCGACTCCTCCACGCTAACAATAATTTCATCGAACACGTTAAAAATGGAAAGAGGGACATCTCGAAGATGGGTAAAGTAATGGAGAAGGTAAAGCACTTTGGAATGACAGTGGATGCTTGGCCGTCGGATGGTAAGTGGGATGGTAGCAAGGTGGCGACGCTGTACTCGAAAGTTTGGCCTCTTTTAGATCCGTACCTCGTAACGCAAGGGAAGCACGGAGCAAAGAGCGCGGCAAAAAGTCGTAGGGAGCAGAACAGTTGGAGAACATGCTACAACAAAATGGTGGATAGATGATTGTTGAAGGGTGGCAAGAAGCGTAAGGCGAAAAAGACAAACAATGCACCGGTAGAACCCCAACAGAAGAAGAGGAAGCAAGAATATTTAGTTTAATATAATATATGTGAATTTGTTCGTTCCGTTTGATTTAATATTGATCGATATTGACTTTCATTCCAATCTTTTCCTGCATTATGCGTGTGGGTATTTCAGTAGGGTTATTGGTGGGAGCCCTTTTCCTGCATTATGTTGTGTGGGTTTTTCAGTAGGGTTCGTGGTGGGTTGGGCTCCCTCCTGGTTTTGTCTCCCCTTTTTGAAGATGTCTGTACTTCACCCGTCAAGGTCCCTTTTGTCCCCTTATTCTCATGAAACAATACATATTCCCGTTTCTGCCCAAACTTGTCCCGTTTCTGCCCAAACTTGTCCCGTTTCTGCCCAAACTTGTCCCAGGTTGATATCTCATGCACGCTCATGATGATTTAATAGGTTGAAGATCCAAGCGACGCATTCTTTCGCAGTCCATGGCAGGTAGTCGCTCGATTTATTGGCCTGTAGAAGTAATTGGGCGTCATAATAGTACTGGAAATCACGTGTGGTGTGGGTGGCACGTCGGCAGGGTGTGACATGCCGCCGAGACCTAGCGACAAAAGGAGCTTGTATGGCAGGATGGCAGGAGATAATATATCTACAATGGACGTTGATGGACACTATATCTTTGATTTGCCTCTCTACAGTAATCTAGCATTCAGCTTAACGGTTGAAAGGGCGAAATATTTGGAGACGGAGCGTGTAGATGCTAATTCGGTTGCACAGTCCATCGTCAAAAGTGTCGAAAACTACGACTCCGCCAATAGGTAGGCTTGCTGAATTCAACTTGAACCGAGTTGCTGTTGCAAGAGGTGGGGAGCACAATCAGGCCCGTTATGATGAGGGAACTTGGGATTCATACTTCCAAGCCCCCGATTTCGACTGGAATATCATCAAGCAGACTGAGCGTCAGTGTATGCTCGTGTTCTGTGACCTATTCTCTACCGGCTATGCCCATTCTGCTCACTTGCCGTCTTCTATCTATTTGGTGGTCTCCGCCGTGACAATGTTAGTGCTCTCAAAGCGCCCTACATCTTCCCCCACTTGAGAAATATGAAAAATGAAAGTGTTGCAACTAGAATGACAAAAATTCTCCGCAATAATATTGAGCACGAGCTCCGTCGGAAAACGTTGTTCACGTCACGATCGATGAGAAAGGGCAGCATGACCGAGTTCCGGTTACACCGCCCGAGATCTATCTTACGAGGAGGAACTTGCTCGCAGTGGGCATACAATTCTACCCGCCAACACCTTTGGAGAAGACAATGCTTCTATGGGCATCAGAAGAGCATCCCACCAAGAAGCAGAAGGCCACGGCAAGTACCCCTCCAGAATCAGAGACAGCCAATGCAGGTACCACCTAACAATCAGCCTACAATACCGTTGTGGCTAATGCCATCAAATCTACAGGGAACAATAAGACTGGTGGTGTTACTGTCCTGACTGAGTTGGAGAGGTTTGTGGAAGTTGGCACCATTAGTAAAAAAACAAAAGGATTTTCTTAGTGCCGGCAGTGTGGGGCTTGTTTCAAAGTCCATCCTCAATGATATATGAAGAATGATTTGATTATTGGACTCCCTGATTAAAATTCCCTGGGGTCTGAAGGGGCTAGGTATTGCAGGGGAGTGACTGCTACTGCCATGGTCATCACTGCCGAGCAGTGGAAGGAGTTGTGCAATTTGGAGCCGACCGATCTCGATAATGATATCAATCGCAGGTTGTCGACCTTGAAGTGCAAGCACAGCTTCATCAAAGCGACAAAAGAAGCAAGGCAACATCAAGTATTCACAGTCTTGCCGAGAGAATTCAAAAGTTATGAAGAAACGGAAAGACGATGGTATGAGTGATTTAGAGACTAAGAACAAAATTCTTCGTGAGATTGGAATTCAAAGTGGACAGCAATCACTCCGTGATGTATTTTCTCGGAGAAGTTCTAGTACGTAGTTAATTGTTACTCCTATGTAATAGTTCAAAGTGGACAGCAATCACTCTGTGATATTGCTTGCTGGACCTGGCTGTGGCACGTGTATTATTGCTCTAGTAATAGGATGGATATCTACGAGTACTTGAATTTACTTTACTTTGACTTCTAAGTACTCCCCCTCCATGCATGCATTCATTTCTATTCATTTCCCACTTGGGAAGTTTGGCAATCTCCGCTGCCGAGGGGCCAGTGGAACGGACAGCCTTGGCTTCAGTAACGGCATCATTGAAAGACTTTACACTTCTGAAAATGCAGCCAATGATGCATGACGAGTGAATATACGAATCATGATTCAGTCATGACCATGGCGCATAAACTAACAAAGTCACCAGAACTGCCAAGAGGAATTACTTGCAAACTCAACCAGGATGACCAATCACCTAGGCCTCTCCTTGATGCTGCTGCCCAATTTCGATAGCTACATTTCCATCCTCTGCACCCACTACACCACTTCCAACGACACAAACTGAAAGTAACACTGGTTGATCGCATCCACGATAATCCAAGCGCTTGCAGTCGCCACCTTCCACCTTCCGTATCGAGTCGGATTCTACTGGTAATCCTGCAGAACAACGGTATTGTCATGTCGAGAGAGTCCCAATGCAAGTTGACCAATTGTTATTTTGGAAAATATGAATCCCAATTTGTTGCCCACTAGATAACTAGCCATAATGACTTGGCACTTCCTTCTGCGGTAAGAAGATCAAAGATAAACTAGTCACAGCATTTATTGAATGTCCCAAAACGCTTCCTTGAGTTCATTGGCGCTTCCACATAATGCAGATCTTTCCATCCTTACTATACAGCCCGTCACGTAAATCGATGCTTGGGATGGCAGTTACGTTATGAGTTATGAGGCAAGACGATGATAAAATTGCAGTGTTGATGAGGATGACGGATGTAATGTGTATTTGCCCCGCCCGCCTGGTTCTGGTTGAATCTCCAGCCCTCCTCCTCCATTGTTGATTCATTCCATCAGCACTCTGTTTTTGAGAGTCATTGCTATCAGCGGCAGAATGAATGTCCACCGTCCACCCTCAGTTGCCTCTCTTATGAGACAATGATACAACGTTGTGTGATGCTACATCGCTCGGTGCTCGGTGCCTATGGTACCTGTGCTGCTGTGTTTCCTTAGCCCAGATTTAGGGGACAACATGGGCAGTTTTCTGGGCGTTTTTACAAATAGGGGGACAAACTGGCCTTTTTTCTCAAAATAAATGTGTTTTAGTTTGGATGATCACGCGCAATTTGTTAGGCTCGCGTTTCTATGCCAGCGCAGTTTTGGTTTTGAGTTCAACTTTGTCCCCTGATTTTCTACGCACTCGTGTACGAGTTCCAAACGTAACGTGCATGCTAAATGCCAAAACACCTCCCCTTCTTATCCTTCCTCTCCCCCGCCGCAGCGCCGCAGCAGAACAAAAAACAGTGAGAGAATAAGTAGACCAAGCCGTCAGCCGCCGCATTAGAAATTACACTCCCCAGCCATCATGCCTACTACTGCTAGTAAAAGGGGGGCGCCACACATTGTGCAACAGGGTGCATTGTGGCACCACCTATTTCCTCAATTTGTCTTCGTGCTAGTTGGACTTCGCCCGGCATGTTGAACCGCTACATCAAGATTGCCGATGCTGGTGATGAACACGTTGGAAAGGTGGTTTGTGGTAGGGATAGACTGGGTGTTGGTTTTGCGGAGTCACAGCCATACTTCGATTTCAGTGACTTTGACGGAGCAGAATATGCCGCCCGGCATGCTGCTGTAAATGCTTGGATTAAGGCTCGTATGCCCGTGGAGGCACGCTCAAATGAGGCTGTATTTTTACTGTTTAAGGCATGCATTGCATCGCTTGTGTATCACAAGAAGAAGGGGAACCTTGACTCAATGCATTCAAATTGTCCACTGCGCACAAGCATTTTCTGGATCGAGGATGTTCCATTCGTTGATTGTGTGACAACAAAGTATCCTTGGAACAAGACAGATGACACGCCAGAGCTTACTGGTATACCTCCAGATGTTGCTTTGTTGGTAAAGGTGCAGAGCTTGAAGGAAGAGCTAGCCAAGATGAAAGAGGATCTCAAGGAATCATTCAAAGACATCTTAGTAAATCAGCTAGATTCAAGAAATGTTGGAGGAACAAACTTTACGCAATCAACCATCATCATGGAGAAGCTGGATGCGCTACTAGAGAAAGCTGGAAACATTTATGAGCGCCCCAGTGGTAGGACCCGCCGTCCCTTCGACGACGACGACGAGGAAGAAGACAATGATGTTGATGATTTAGTGGTAGAATACGACATTGCAGCAGAGGAACCTACGTTGGATGGTGTGGATAAGGCTGCGGTCACCCCGTTGGTCAAAGAGGCGCTTGCAAAGAAGCGAAGAGAGGAGATGCTTCAGCAGCGGAAGTGGTCGATGGGGGTGAGTTCTGAAGGCATTTTGACTCCTCTTCCTCCAGATTTTACTTTTCCCCAGATGAACATGAACGGATTGATCACCAAGTGGTTTCTTGGGGATAAAAAGAACAACATACCACCGTATCGACTCCTCCACGCTAACAATAATTTCATCGAACACGTTAAAAATGGAAAGAGGGACATCTCGAAGATGGGTAAAGTAATGGAGAAGGTAAAGCACTTTGGAATGACAGTGGATGCTTGGCCGTCGGATGGTAAGTGGGATGGTAGCAAGGTGGCGACGCTGTACTCGAAAGTTTGGCCTCTTTTAGATCCGTACCTCGTAACGCAAGGGAAGCACGGAGCAAAGAGCGCGGCAAAAAGTCGTAGGGAGCAGAACAGTTGGAGAACATGCTACAACAAAATGGTGGATAGATGATTGTTGAAGGGTGGCAAGAAGCGTAAGGCGAAAAAGACAAACAATGCACCGGTAGAACCCCAACAGAAGAAGAGGAAGCAAGAATATTTAGTTTAATATAATATATGTGAATTTGTTCGTTCCGTTTGATTTAATATTGATCGATATTGACTTTCATTCCAATCTTTTCCTGCATTATGCGTGTGGGTATTTCAGTAGGGTTATTGGTGGGAGCCCTTTTCCTGCATTATGTTGTGTGGGTTTTTCAGTAGGGTTCGTGGTGGGTTGGGCTCCCTCCTGGTTTTGTCTCCCCTTTTTGAAGATGTCTGTACTTCACCCGTCAAGGTCCCTTTTGTCCCCTTATTCTCATGAAACAATACATATTCCCGTTTCTGCCCAAACTTGTCCCGTTTCTGCCCAAACTTGTCCCGTTTCTGCCCAAACTTGTCCCAGGTTGATATCTCATGCACGCTCATGATGATTTAATAGGTTGAAGATCCAAGCGACGCATTCTTTCGCAGTCCATGGCAGGTAGTCGCTCGATTTATTGGCCTGTAGAAGTAATTGGGCGTCATAATAGTACTGGAAATCACGTGTGGTGTGGGTGGCACGTCGGCAGGGTGTGACATGCCGCCGAGACCTAGCGACAAAAGGAGCTTGTATGGCAGGATGGCAGGAGATAATATATCTACAATGGACGTTGATGGACACTATATCTTTGATTTGCCTCTCTACAGTAATCTAGCATTCAGCTTAACGGTTGAAAGGGCGAAATATTTGGAGACGGAGCGTGTAGATGCTAATTCGGTTGCACAGTCCATCGTCAAAAGTGTCGAAAACTACGACTCCGCCAATAGGTAGGCTTGCTGAATTCAACTTGAACCGAGTTGCTGTTGCAAGAGGTGGGGAGCACAATCAGGCCCGTTATGATGAGGGAACTTGGGATTCATACTTCCAAGCCCCCGATTTCGACTGGAATATCATCAAGCAGACTGAGCGTCAGTGTATGCTCGTGTTCTGTGACCTATTCTCTACCGGCTATGCCCATTCTGCTCACTTGCCGTCTTCTATCTATTTGGTGGTCTCCGCCGTGACAATGTTAGTGCTCTCAAAGCGCCCTACATCTTCCCCCACTTGAGAAATATGAAAAATGAAAGTGTTGCAACTAGAATGACAAAAATTCTCCGCAATAATATTGAGCACGAGCTCCGTCGGAAAACGTTGTTCACGTCACGATCGATGAGAAAGGGCAGCATGACCGAGTTCCGGTTACACCGCCCGAGATCTATCTTACGAGGAGGAACTTGCTCGCAGTGGGCATACAATTCTACCCGCCAACACCTTTGGAGAAGACAATGCTTCTATGGGCATCAGAAGAGCATCCCACCAAGAAGCAGAAGGCCACGGCAAGTACCCCTCCAGAATCAGAGACAGCCAATGCAGGTACCACCTAACAATCAGCCTACAATACCGTTGTGGCTAATGCCATCAAATCTACAGGGAACAATAAGACTGGTGGTGTTACTGTCCTGACTGAGTTGGAGAGGTTTGTGGAAGTTGGCACCATTAGTAAAAAAACAAAAGGATTTTCTTAGTGCCGGCAGTGTGGGGCTTGTTTCAAAGTCCATCCTCAATGATATATGAAGAATGATTTGATTATTGGACTCCCTGATTATAATTCCCTGGGGTCTGAAGGGGCTAGGTATTGCAGGGGAGTGACTGCTACTGCCATGGTCATCACTGCCGAGCAGTGGAAGGAGTTGTGCAATTTGGAGCCGACCGATCTCGATAATGATATCAATCGCAGGTTGTCGACCTTGAAGTGCAAGCACAGCTTCATCAAAGCGACAAAAGAAGCAAGGCAACATCAAGTATTCACAGTCTTGCCGAGAGAATTCAAAAGTTATGAAGAAACGGAAAGACGATGGTATGAGTGATTTAGAGACTAAGAACAAAATTCTTCGTGAGATTGGAATTCAAAGTGGACAGCAATCACTCCGTGATGTATTTTCTCGGAGAAGTTCTAGTACGTAGTTAATTGTTACTCCTATGTAATAGTTCAAAGTGGACAGCAATCACTCTGTGATATTGCTTGCTGGACCTGGCTGTGGCACGTGTATTATTGCTCTAGTAATAGGATGGATATCTACGAGTACTTGAATTTACTTTACTTTGACTTCTAAGTACTCCCCCTCCATGCATGCATTCATTTCTATTCATTTCCCACTTGGGAAGTTTGGCAATCTCCGCTGCCGAGGGGCCAGTGGAACGGACAGCCTTGGCTTCAGTAACGGCATCATTGAAAGACTTTACACTTCTGAAAATGCAGCCAATGATGCATGACGAGTGAATATACGAATCATGATTCAGTCATGACCATGGCGCATAAACTAACAAAGTCACCAGAACTGCCAAGAGGAATTACTTGCAAACTCAACCAGGATGACCAATCACCTAGGCCTCTCCTTGATGCTGCTGCCCAATTTCGATAGCTACATTTCCATCCTCTGCACCCACTACACCACTTCCAACGACACAAACTGAAAGTAACACTGGTTGATCGCATCCACGATAATCCAAGCGCTTGCAGTCGCCACCTTCCACCTTCCGTATCGAGTCGGATTCTACTGGTAATCCTGCAGAACAACGGTATTGTCATGTCGAGAGAGTCCCAATGCAAGTTGACCAATTGTTATTTTGGAAAATATGAATCCCAATTTGTTGCCCACTAGATAACTAGCCATAATGACTTGGCACTTCCTTCTGCGGTAAGAAGATCAAAGATAAACTAGTCACAGCATTTATTGAATGTCCCAAAACGCTTCCTTGAGTTCATTGGCGCTTCCACATAATGCAGATCTTTCCATCCTTACTATACAGCCCGTCACGTAAATCGATGCTTGGGATGGCAGTTACGTTATGAGTTATGAGGCAAGACGATGATAAAATTGCAGTGTTGATGAGGATGACGGATGTAATGTGTATTTGCCCCGCCCGCCTGGTTCTGGTTGAATCTCCAGCCCTCCTCCTCCATTGTTGATTCATTCCATCAGCACTCTGTTTTTGAGAGTCATTGCTATCAGCGGCAGAATGAATGTCCACCGTCCACCCTCAGTTGCCTCTCTTATGAGACAATGATACAACGTTGTGTGATGCTACATCGCTCGGTGCTCGGTGCCTATGGTACCTGTGCTGCTGTGTTTCCTTAGCCCAGATTTAGGGGACAACATGGGCAGTTTTCTGGGCGTTTTTACAAATAGGGGGACAAACTGGCCTTTTTTCTCAATATAAATGTGTTTTAGTTTGGATGATCACGCGCAATTTGTTAGGCTCGCGTTTCTATGCCAGCGCAGTTTTGGTTTTGAGTTCAACTTTGTCCCCTGATTTTCTACGCACTCGTGTACGAGTTCCAAACGTAACGTGCATGCTAAATGCCAAAACACCTCCCCTTCTTATCCTTCCTCTCCCCCGCCGCAGCGCCGCAGCAGAACAAAAAACAGTGAGAGAATAAGTAGACCAAGCCGTCAGCCGCCGCATTAGAAATTACACTCCCCAGCCATCATGCCTACTACTGCTAGTAAAAGGGGGGCGCCACACATTGTGCAACAGGGTGCATTGTGGCACCACCTATTTCCTCAATTTGTCTTCGTGCTAGTTGGACTTCGCCCGGCATGTTGAACCGCTACATCAAGATTGCCGATGCTGGTGATGAACACGTTGGAAAGGTGGTTTGTGGTAGGGATAGACTGGGTGTTGGTTTTGCGGAGTCACAGCCATACTTCGATTTCAGTGACTTTGACGGAGCAGAATATGCCGCCCGGCATGCTGCTGTAAATGCTTGGATTAAGGCTCGTATGCCCGTGGAGGCACGCTCAAATGAGGCTGTATTTTTACTGTTTAAGGCATGCATTGCATCGCTTGTGTATCACAAGAAGAAGGGGAACCTTGACTCAATGCATTCAAATTGTCCACTGCGCACAAGCATTTTCTGGATCGAGGATGTTCCATTCGTTGATTGTGTGACAACAAAGTATCCTTGGAACAAGACAGATGACACGCCAGAGCTTACTGGTATACCTCCAGATGTTGCTTTGTTGGTAAAGGTGCAGAGCTTGAAGGAAGAGCTAGCCAAGATGAAAGAGGATCTCAAGGAATCATTCAAAGACATCTTAGTAAATCAGCTAGATTCAAGAAATGTTGGAGGAACAAACTTTACGCAATCAACCATCATCATGGAGAAGCTGGATGCGCTACTAGAGAAAGCTGGAAACATTTATGAGCGCCCCAGTGGTAGGACCCGCCGTCCCTTCGACGACGACGACGAGGAAGAAGACAATGATGTTGATGATTTAGTGGTAGAATACGACATTGCAGCAGAGGAACCTACGTTGGATGGTGTGGATAAGGCTGCGGTCACCCCGTTGGTCAAAGAGGCGCTTGCAAAGAAGCGAAGAGAGGAGATGCTTCAGCAGCGGAAGTGGTCGATGGGGGTGAGTTCTGAAGGCATTTTGACTCCTCTTCCTCCAGATTTTACTTTTCCCCAGATGAACATGAACGGATTGATCACCAAGTGGTTTCTTGGGGATAAAAAGAACAACATACCACCGTATCGACTCCTCCACGCTAACAATAATTTCATCGAACACGTTAAAAATGGAAAGAGGGACATCTCGAAGATGGGTAAAGTAATGGAGAAGGTAAAGCACTTTGGAATGACAGTGGATGCTTGGCCGTCGGATGGTAAGTGGGATGGTAGCAAGGTGGCGACGCTGTACTCGAAAGTTTGGCCTCTTTTAGATCCGTACCTCGTAACGCAAGGGAAGCACGGAGCAAAGAGCGCGGCAAAAAGTCGTAGGGAGCAGAACAGTTGGAGAACATGCTACAACAAAATGGTGGATAGATGATTGTTGAAGGGTGGCAAGAAGCGTAAGGCGAAAAAGACAAACAATGCACCGGTAGAACCCCAACAGAAGAAGAGGAAGCAAGAATATTTAGTTTAATATAATATATGTGAATTTGTTCGTTCCGTTTGATTTAATATTGATCGATATTGACTTTCATTCCAATCTTTTCCTGCATTATGCGTGTGGGTATTTCAGTAGGGTTATTGGTGGGAGCCCTTTTCCTGCATTATGTTGTGTGGGTTTTTCAGTAGGGTTCGTGGTGGGTTGGGCTCCCTCCTGGTTTTGTCTCCCCTTTTTGAAGATGTCTGTACTTCACCCGTCAAGGTCCCTTTTGTCCCCTTATTCTCATGAAACAATACATATTCCCGTTTCTGCCCAAACTTGTCCCGTTTCTGCCCAAACTTGTCCCGTTTCTGCCCAAACTTGTCCCAGGTTGATATCTCATGCACGCTCATGATGATTTAATAGGTTGAAGATCCAAGCGACGCATTCTTTCGCAGTCCATGGCAGGTAGTCGCTCGATTTATTGGCCTGTAGAAGTAATTGGGCGTCATAATAGTACTGGAAATCACGTGTGGTGTGGGTGGCACGTCGGCAGGGTGTGACATGCCGCCGAGACCTAGCGACAAAAGGAGCTTGTATGGCAGGATGGCAGGAGATAATATATCTACAATGGTTGATGGACACTATATCTTTGATTTGCCTCTCTACAGTAATCTAGCATTCAGCTTAACGGTTGAAAGGGCGAAATATTTGGAGACGGAGCGTGTAGATGCTAATTCGGTTGCACAGTCCATCGTCAAAAGTGTCGAAAACTACGACTCCGCCAATAGGTAGGCTTGCTGAATTCAACTTGAACCGAGTTGCTGTTGCAAGAGGTGGGGAGCACAATCAGGCCCGTTATGATGAGGGAACTTGGGATTCATACTTCCAAGCCCCCGATTTCGACTGGAATATCATCAAGCAGACTGAGCGTCAGTGTATGCTCGTGTTCTGTGACCTATTCTCTACCGGCTATGCCCATTCTGCTCACTTGCCGTCTTCTATCTATTTGGTGGTCTCCGCCGTGACAATGTTAGTGCTCTCAAAGCGCCCTACATCTTCCCCCACTTGAGAAATATGAAAAATGAAAGTGTTGCAACTAGAATGACAAAAATTCTCCGCAATAATATTGAGCACGAGCTCCGTCGGAAAACGTTGTTCACGTCACGATCGATGAGAAAGGGCAGCATGACCGAGTTCCGGTTACACCGCCCGAGATCTATCTTACGAGGAGGAACTTGCTCGCAGTGGGCATACAATTCTACCCGCCAACACCTTTGGAGAAGACAATGCTTCTATGGGCATCAGAAGAGCATCCCACCAAGAAGCAGAAGGCCACGGCAAGTACCCCTCCAGAATCAGAGACAGCCAATGCAGGTACCACCTAACAATCAGCCTACAATACCGTTGTGGCTAATGCCATCAAATCTACAGGGAACAATAAGACTGGTGGTGTTACTGTCCTGACTGAGTTGGAGAGGTTTGTGGAAGTTGGCACCATTAGTAAAAAAACAAAAGGATTTTCTTAGTGCCGGCAGTGTGGGGCTTGTTTCAAAGTCCATCCTCAATGATATATGAAGAATGATTTGATTATTGGACTCCCTGATTATAATTCCCTGGGGTCTGAAGGGGCTAGGTATTGCAGGGGAGTGACTGCTACTGCCATGGTCATCACTGCCGAGCAGTGGAAGGAGTTGTGCAATTTGGAGCCGACCGATCTCGATAATGATATCAATCGCAGGTTGTCGACCTTGAAGTGCAAGCACAGCTTCATCAAAGCGACAAAAGAAGCAAGGCAACATCAAGTATTCACAGTCTTGCCGAGAGAATTCAAAAGTTATGAAGAAACGGAAAGACGATGGTATGAGTGATTTAGAGACTAAGAACAAAATTCTTCGTGAGATTGGAATTCAAAGTGGACAGCAATCACTCCGTGATGTATTTTCTCGGAGAAGTTCTAGTACGTAGTTAATTGTTACTCCTATGTAATAGTTCAAAGTGGACAGCAATCACTCTGTGATATTGCTTGCTGGACCTGGCTGTGGCACGTGTATTATTGCTCTAGTAATAGGATGGATATCTACGAGTACTTGAATTTACTTTACTTTGACTTCTAAGTACTCCCCCTCCATGCATGCATTCATTTCTATTCATTTCCCACTTGGGAAGTTTGGCAATCTCCGCTGCCGAGGGGCCAGTGGAACGGACAGCCTTGGCTTCAGTAACGGCATCATTGAAAGACTTTACACTTCTGAAAATGCAGCCAATGATGCATGACGAGTGAATATACGAATCATGATTCAGTCATGACCATGGCGCATAAACTAACAAAGTCACCAGAACTGCCAAGAGGAATTACTTGCAAACTCAACCAGGATGACCAATCACCTAGGCCTCTCCTTGATGCTGCTGCCCAATTTCGATAGCTACATTTCCATCCTCTGCACCCACTACACCACTTCCAACGACACAAACTGAAAGTAACACTGGTTGATCGCATCCACGATAATCCAAGCGCTTGCAGTCGCCACCTTCCACCTTCCGTATCGAGTCGGATTCTACTGGTAATCCTGCAGAACAACGGTATTGTCATGTCGAGAGAGTCCCAATGCAAGTTGACCAATTGTTATTTTGGAAAATATGAATCCCAATTTGTTGCCCACTAGATAACTAGCCATAATGACTTGGCACTTCCTTCTGCGGTAAGAAGATCAAAGATAAACTAGTCACAGCATTTATTGAATGTCCCAAAACGCTTCCTTGAGTTCATTGGCGCTTCCACATAATGCAGATCTTTCCATCCTTACTATACAGCCCGTCACGTAAATCGATGCTTGGGATGGCAGTTACGTTATGAGTTATGAGGCAAGACGATGATAAAATTGCAGTGTTGATGAGGATGACGGATGTAATGTGTATTTGCCCCGCCCGCCTGGTTCTGGTTGAATCTCCAGCCCTCCTCCTCCATTGTTGATTCATTCCATCAGCACTCTGTTTTTGAGAGTCATTGCTATCAGCGGCAGAATGAATGTCCACCGTCCACCCTCAGTTGCCTCTCTTATGAGACAATGATACAACGTTGTGTGATGCTACATCGCTCGGTGCTCGGTGCCTATGGTACCTGTGCTGCTGTGTTTCCATATTCCCGTTTCTGCCCAAACTTGTCCCGTTTCTGCCCAAACTTGTCCCGTTTCTGCCCAAACTTGTCCCAGGTTGATATCTCATGCACGCTCATGATGATTTAATAGGTTGAAGATCCAAGCGACGCATTCTTTCGCAGTCCATGGCAGGTAGTCGCTCGATTTATTGGCCTGTAGAAGTAATTGGGCGTCATAATAGTACTGGAAATCACGTGTGGTGTGGGTGGCACGTCGGCAGGGTGTGACATGCCGCCGAGACCTAGCGACAAAAGGAGCTTGTATGGCAGGATGGTGTAAAAGGTGCAACGCTGTAAGTATAGGAAGATATTGACGCAGACAATGAAGAGTATCCGGCGTCCCGAATGCTCTGTGTAGCGTTGACTTCGTAGTAACAGAGACAATATTATTTTATTGTGAGAGCTTTGATTTGCACTTGACAATTTAGCAAAGTGCAACTCAACGCATAAGATAGCGCAGCTCTTGCGTTAGATGATGTGAGTGAGAACCATATACGGAAACTCACTCAATTGACAGAAACATGTAAACCTAAAATAGGAAGGCGAGTCACAACTAGGCAACCTCAACACTCCTTCTCGAATCAGTGAGCATCGAACCATGCCACTGACTCGCAACAATAATAAACATCAAAGGGTGTCACCACCCACACAATTTGTAGCGAAGATACTCAAAGGGAACCCTCGTAAGACCTTTTGTAAAGATATCACCAATCTGCTCTTTCGTATCAATCTTGACCAACTGAATCCCACGCTTCACAATTTCTTCGCGGAACCAAACCGTCTCCAAGTGAAAGAACTTCGACCGAGGTGTGTATTCAGGAGGAATAAGCTTGGCAAAGATCAGCGCCGAGCTATTGTCCTCGTGGACAGTAACATTCATCTTTGTAGTAGCAGAATCCAACTCGTAATATTCAGCCAGATGTGAAGCCAAATCCATGATAGGGAACAGCTCGCGACAACAGTGAGCCAAAGCAGAAATCTCAGCTTCCATTGTAGACAAAGCAGTCTTAGTTTGGAGTGAAGACTTCCACAGTACAGGACAGTTTGCGACTGTAATAACAAAACCAGTTCTGCTCTTGACACAAGCAGGATCATCCGGACGCTCAACACCATACATACCAGCAAAATCAGCATCAGGATAGGCATTGATTTCCAAAACATTTGCAGTAGGTTCAAGAATCAAACCTTTGTTTCTTGTCTTGCGAAGATAGCGACCAATCTGCTTGAGAGCCAGTTCATGAGAACGCTTAGGGCAGAACATGTACCTAGCGCAACAGTTCACGGCATAGGCAATTTCAGGACGTGTGTGGCCAGAAAGATAGAGCAATTGACCAACGACAGCAGCCACATTAAAATGTTCAATGCAAGGATCACCGTCAGCATCTTTCGGCAGTGGCTTGGTACCAGCGGGGACAGACTTGTTACCTTCAGGACCACCATCCAAACCAAGATTAGTGATGATGCGATCAATGAGACCAGTCTGAGTAAGTTCCAACTTGGTAGCACGGCCATCAGCATCTTTCTCGAGCACTTGAATATCAACGCCAAGAAAGCCAGCTGCATCGGATTCCTTTTCCAAAAGAAGACCACTCTCGCGAAGTTGTACCATAACACTTGTAATATCAGCGTCATCCTTAGCCCAAAAGAGGATATCATCAACGTAAGCGACAGCAATAACTTTCTTCCCAATAAATAGGCAACTATCAAACTTGCTTTGCTCCAAGCCAACGTCTTGCATTTTCTCGGTAAGATACTTCCAAAAGCAACGTGGCGCCTGCTTCAAACCGTAGACACTTTGTTTCAACTTCAAGACTTTACCAGGCTGTTCAAATCCTTTAGGCATAGCGACATAAGCACGTTCATTTTCAGGAAGAGTTCCGTGTAAGAAAGCCGCTTGAACATCCGCAGCAGCACTCTTCAAACCAAGCTGACATTGTAGAATAAACATCATACGAACTGTAGTCCACTTGCATACCGGGGCCCACGTCTCATTGTAATCAACTCCAGCAACTTGTCGATCACCTCTGACAGTAAAGCGCCCTTTGTACTTGCGAATAGTCCCGTCGGGCAGACGCTTGCGCTTAAACACCCAAAGACTAGGCAAGATACGCTGACCTTTAGGCACTTCAGACACATCAACAACTTCCCAAGAACCCATAGACTCAAGTGTAGCAATCTCAGACTTAGCCGCTTCCCAATATTGTTCAGCTTCAGGACCACGCATAGCTTCATCCCAGCCAGGATTGTCTTCAGCAGAGATTCCAGTCTTAGCATTCAAGAACCAAGGAGATACATGCTCGCAAAGAACGCCAGAGATAGAACCATCATAGGAGCAGTCATTAGCAGAGAGTTGGATATGCTGTGACAAAGGTGAGCCCATCAACTCTTCGATATTATCAAAGGTGGTAGTCATAGCACGCAGAGATCTCTCTTCAATTTCTTCAAGCATAAGAGCCTTTTGTTTCTTTGTATAACGAGGCATGCCATTCTTGCGGGAATACGAGACAGCATCAACCGGAGGTTGTGTATTAAGAGAGCAAGAGAACTGATTGCAGAAAGCAGCCATATCTGGACGTGACGACCTCTTCAACAACTTCTGTTCTGAATCTGACAACTGAGCGACTTGCGTAGGACCAAATGCAAGCGCAGAATGTAGAGTAGCAGCAGTAACAAGCGCAGTGCGTTTCCAACTAGTAGACTTGCGATTTCTCCTCAAGCGATCCTTCCAAGTAGAAACAGAATCATCCAAGACATCCGTCTCCTTCTGATCGGAAATTTCATTCTCCTCCTGGGTCGATTCATCCACATCAGAGTAATCAACACAAGCAGAGTCATCGACATCAACTGCTTCAACTTCTCCTTCTTGCTCGATGGACGAATCGATAGCAGTAGGATGCTCATTGATAGTAACTTTGCGATCGGGAACAGTAACTGGAGACTTGAATACTTCTTCAGACTTGAGCCTAAGCTCCTTGCCACGAGCAACCTGCTCTTGCAAGCGGTCCTCACGCTCTCGAGCTTCTTCTTCAGTAAGCCAAGGAAGATCAAGCGGAGGGGGTGTGTAGGACAATTCACCATCAACAAACTCAGGATAGATATAAAGATCATGTTCATCACTTTCAAAAAGGGAACCCCACTTCTGTTGAATAGTATCAGCGAGGTCCTCAGCAGAATCACCAACAAGGCCCGAGACAGTTTCGAATTTATCGTCGTAGACGCAATGGTATTGAGGGGAGATGTAATTTGAATCAAGATGACGTACCAGACCAACTTGGGTAGAGTGGTCGGGAGAAAATCCAAGAAATTGGCCAACCCTAGCCCTACGGCTAAACTTTGGGAGCTTCTTGCCATCCTGAAGCGCAGCATCAAGAACATAGGTAGGAGCACCGAAGACATGTGCACGAAGTAAATCACGATGATCGGAGACAACGTTGGTGAGGATCTCTAGCGGAGAAAAACCATGAGACATAGACGGTGTGCGGTTGAAAAGGAACTCGGCGTAGGCAAGAGCCTGCGGCCAAAGTGAAGGAGAGTCAGCGTTGTGAGTAGACCATCTCATAGCAACATGCAAAAGAAAAGTTCTGCACATCCAGAATAAGGTCTGAACACTTCGCTCAGCAGCGCCGTTTTGGAACTTGGCACCAACACCAGAGAAACTCTGCTTCTGATCCTTCTTCTCACAGTCATTCCGAAAACTAGCCGAAGTGAAGACGCCACCATCAGAGTGATATTTCTTGACCCGTTTGCCAGCTTGCTGCCAGAGATAGGCCTCAAACTTGAGCTTCGAGATCAAAGTTTCAGCTGAAGTCGCGGAAGTTTGGGGATAAACCTTAATAAGACCAGATCCAGCATCATGGAAGATAGTAACACATGAATAACCTTCCGCCGAATCAGCACCATAGCCAGAAAATAGACGACCCTTGATAGGAACTGTCACAGTATCCATCGAGACAAAATCACCAGGCGAGTACTTATCACGGGACAAAGCCTTCTCATTTGACTTGACAGCAGACTGTCGCCGAGAGTGAGGCTTCCGCACTTGTGCACGAGCAACTTCATTGGTAGCACATACAGGGATCGGACAATTACGAGCACTTTCCCACTTAGGAGCGATGACGGGAGGATAATAAGCAGACTTCCCACCAGCGAGCTTCCTAGAATGACCAGTCATCAAGTATTGAATCTTCTTCATGCTGCAACCGAGCTTGTAATGCCAGAGAAGTAACTCCTTCTGAGCAGGAGATAAATTTGGATTGTCAGCAATAGTGATGCAAGGTGCCGTGCGAGTAAGATGAGCACAAAGATCAAAGTCATAAGTGACTTCCTGAGGTTCAGCAAAATCTTCATCCTCCAAGCGAGTGAACCTCCAGCCGCCATCCTCATTACCAAAGAAGAAACTGTGACTGAGACGTTGTTTCACCTTCCACTGACGTGCATAAGCAGCACCAACTGCACGATGCTCCTGAACTGAACAAGTAACTCCATAAAGCATAGGCAAATTCGACTTGGATTCAAGAGGCACATCAAGGACTTGACCAGAAGTGGTGTGAAGACGGAAAGACTCATCATTAATAACACTGTGACCACCCCACAGCTGATGAAACGCTTGCGGACTAATCAATCGAATATCAGTTGACTTCAGATGATATGCCAACCCCGGCAGATAGACTACCTCACCATTAGTAGCAACGGCCTTATACAAGACAAGACCAAAACCCTGCACTTTGTTAGAGCCGCTGACGTCCTTCACAGTAATATTCACTTTCTCATAAGTGATAAAGTCAGAGCGGAAAGGAGTCAACCCAAAAGAGGCACCAGTATCAAGAATAGCAGCCGTCTCATGAAATGCAAAGGTGTTGCGTTCATTGGTAGTTTTGCCAGATTGCGCAGTAGTAGGAGTAGGAGCACCAGACTTGGCTTCCATAGCACGAGGAGAACCAGCAGTAGGTACTTCTTTCATCAATAGATTGAGTCGAGCAATAAGCTTTTTGAGATCGCGGCGATGCTCCTTCTGATTAGTAAGACGGAGCTGATTCTGCAGACGGACAAGATAGGTAGGATCTTGTACATACTCTTCGACAAACTCGGCAGTCTTAGCAGGATCAAATTCATTCAACGAGAAGCGATAGTCATCACCAGGATCAGGTTTGCCGTCAAGAAACTTGATTGTATCTAGTTCTTCAGCTCTAGCAGCAGCCATCTGTTGTTGTTTCTCAAGATGCTCTCGGGTAAACCGCTTGTGTTCACGCAAAAGATAAGGATACAAATCTTTGTACATCACTCCAGTGTAACGATAGCGATAAAACGACCGAAGAAGTAAACTTCTCCGCTTTCCACTGATGTTTGGACACGAGAAAGGTGGTCCCTTCCTCCTCCTAAGTCGATAGTTGTATTGAACCGGCAGGAAAATCAAGTAGTGAATTATGTAGGCACCCGTAGAGATGACCAAACAACCACCGCCGATCCACACTCCAAAGGCAGGAAGGAAGTAAGAAGACCATAGCCAACCCAGACAGGCGAAACCTTCCCCAGAAGATGCGAGATCGAGAACCTCAAACGCATCGTCCATCACAGAGAGAACTAACAGCAGACCGAAATTGAAGCACAAGAACCACTCGACAAGCGTAGCCATAGACACCGTAACCCCCAACAAGAAGCCGAAGTTCAACAGAGTCATAACCACCACGAATAATTCAGGATATAAAAAGTAATAGAGTAGGGACATACCACCTGAAACGGTAGGTCCCTTTACTGAAAATCCCGAGCGGCGGCAGCCCTCAAGGCATTAAAAGCAGCTTTCCCTTCAACACTGTCAGTACCAAGAGTATTAACCTTTTCCCAGAGAGCCTTCTGCTTGTCCGCATCCACAGAAGTAGCATTAGCGGCAGTAGCAGAAGATTCCTTCTCAACCTTGGCAGCACATTGACGAGCCATTCGACCAGCAGGACAGTTAGGGTTCTCCTTCCAGTAGCAGAAGCTTGAATTCTTCATGGCCTTAGCATGCTCCTTAGAAGTATGATTTGTCCACATAGCCTTCCCCTTCAATCTCTTGCACTTAAGGCACTTGAATTCAATAAGACCTGAAGACTCATTCATGCGGAATTGAGGCGTATTACCAGCTGTATCACGGCGAGGAATAGTAGCGCCAGTACCACCACCAGAACCAGAACGATCAGAACCGGTACCACCAGAACCAGTACCACCAGCTGCCCTTCGAGCGTCCCTTTCTGCAAAGAACTCCTTCCTGTTCTTCTTGATCTCAGCTTGATTGTGAGGAAGGGGACATTGATCGAGATGATGGTTCTTTTTACAGTTGTGACACGAGATGCCAGAAGGACTAGAACCACTGGGGACCAACGAATTGGCAGAGTAAGAGAACTGAGAACCAGTCTCTGCTTCCCACTCTCCCGCTTTCGACATGCGCATGTACAAGACTTTCGCGGCCTTCAAGATATCCAAGATCTGAGTAGCAATCCCTTGCTGATCGGACGTGGCGTAGGTAACAGGCGTGTCGACATCGAAGGTGATTTCTCCCTTGAGATGTTCCAAGCGCATCTCCCTGAACATAACCTCAAAATCAGAGTTGGGGCATTTAGTAAGACCCTTGAGGACCATGCCGACATGCTTAACATCAAGACCATTTATCACCGCAAGTTGATTCACAACAAGACTCAACTTTAACTCAACAGAGGCAACGTTGTGTCCAGGAACCTTAGTCAAACCATCTTCTGCAAATGGCGTCAGTAAAAGGGGGTGCGTAACCACACGTCCAGACGACTTAAACTGGACTTATGGTGAGCAGTCACAAAGAGGTATGTAAAGTTAGACAACCTCAACACTCCTTCTCGAAGTATGAACCGCCGTCAAGCTGTCGTACTTCGCTCCTTCTAACTGCCATATCACTTGCTCCATATTACGGACCCTGAATTTTACTTCGTCGAGATAACACTCCTCATAATGCCTACCTCACAACAACATGCTTCTGGCGAGGCTCGAACTAGGGACCAGAGCGAAGCGTATTTGGGCTCATAACCTGTAAATGGTGCAACGCTGTAAGTATAGGAAGATATTGACGCAGACAATGAAGAGTATCCGGCGTCCCGAATGCTCTGTGTAGCGTTGACTTCGTAGTAACAGAGACAATATTATTTTATTGTGAGAGCTTTGATTTGCACTTGACAATTTAGCAAAGTGCAACTCAACGCATAAGATAGCGCAGCTCTTGCGTTAGATGATGTGAGTGAGAACCATATACGGAAACTCACTCAATTGACAGAAACATGTAAACCTAAAATAGGAAGGCGAGTCACAACTAGGCAACCTCAACAGATGGCAGGAGATAATATATCTACAATGGTTGATGGACACTATATCTTTGATTTGCCTCTCTACAGTAATCTAGCATTCAGCTTAACGGTTGAAAGGGCGAAATATTTGGAGACGGAGCGTGTAGATGCTAATTCGGTTGCACAGTCCATCGTCAAAAGTGTCGAAAACTACGACTCCGCCAATAGGTAGGCTTGCTGAATTCAACTTGAACCGAGTTGCTGTTGCAAGAGGTGGGGAGCACAATCAGGCCCGTTATGATGAGGGAACTTGGGATTCATACTTCCAAGCCCCCGATTTCGACTGGAATATCATCAAGCAGACTGAGCGTCAGTGTATGCTCGTGTTCTGTGACCTATTCTCTACCGGCTATGCCCATTCTGCTCACTTGCCGTCTTCTATCTATTTGGTGGTCTCCGCCGTGACAATGTTAGTGCTCTCAAAGCGCCCTACATCTTCCCCCACTTGAGAAATATGAAAAATGAAAGTGTTGCAACTAGAATGACAAAAATTCTCCGCAATAATATTGAGCACGAGCTCCGTCGGAAAACGTTGTTCACGTCACGATCGATGAGAAAGGGCAGCATGACCGAGTTCCGGTTACACCGCCCGAGATCTATCTTACGAGGAGGAACTTGCTCGCAGTGGGCATACAATTCTACCCGCCAACACCTTTGGAGAAGACAATGCTTCTATGGGCATCAGAAGAGCATCCCACCAAGAAGCAGAAGGCCACGGCAAGTACCCCTCCAGAATCAGAGACAGCCAATGCAGGTACCACCTAACAATCAGCCTACAATACCGTTGTGGCTAATGCCATCAAATCTACAGGGAACAATAAGACTGGTGGTGTTACTGTCCTGACTGAGTTGGAGAGGTTTGTGGAAGTTGGCACCATTAGTAAAAAACAAAAGGATTTTCTTAGTGCCGGCAGTGTGGGGCTTGTTTCAAAGTCCATCCTCAATGATATATGAAGAATGATTTGATTATTGGACTCCCTGATTATAATTCCCTGGGGTCTGAAGGGGCTAGGTATTGCAGGGGAGTGACTGCTACTGCCATGGTCATCACTGCCGAGCAGTGGAAGGAGTTGTGCAATTTGGAGCCGACCGATCTCGATAATGATATCAATCGCAGGTTGTCGACCTTGAAGTGCAAGCACAGCTTCATCAAAGCGACAAAAGAAGCAAGGCAACATCAAGTATTCACAGTCTTGCCGAGAGAATTCAAAAGTTATGAAGAAACGGAAAGACGATGGTATGAGTGATTTAGAGACTAAGAACAAAATTCTTCGTGAGATTGGAATTCAAAGTGGACAGCAATCACTCCGTGATGTATTTTCTCGGAGAAGTTCTAGTACGTAGTTAATTGTTACTCCTATGTAATAGTTCAAAGTGGACAGCAATCACTCTGTGATATTGCTTGCTGGACCTGGCTGTGGCACGTGTATTATTGCTCTAGTAATAGGATGGATATCTACGAGTACTTGAATTTACTTTACTTTGACTTCTAAGTACTCCCCCTCCATGCATGCATTCATTTCTATTCATTTCCCACTTGGGAAGTTTGGCAATCTCCGCTGCCGAGGGGCCAGTGGAACGGACAGCCTTGGCTTCAGTAACGGCATCATTGAAAGACTTTACACTTCTGAAAATGCAGCCAATGATGCATGACGAGTGAATATACGAATCATGATTCAGTCATGACCATGGCGCATAAACTAACAAAGTCACCAGAACTGCCAAGAGGAATTACTTGCAAACTCAACCAGGATGACCAATCACCTAGGCCTCTCCT
>CM074138.1:0-254160 GCA_037178625.1 Skeletonema tropicum
ACCCTAACCCTAACCCTAACCCTAACCCTAACCCTAACCCTAACCCTAACCCTAACCCTAACCCTAACCCTAACCCTAACCCTAACCCTAACCCTAACCCTAACCCTAACCCTAACCCTAACCCTAACCCTAACCCTAACCCTAACCCTAACCCTAACCCTAACCCTAACCCTAACCCTAACCCTAACCCTAACCCTAACCCTAACCCTAACCCTAACCCTAACCCTAACCCTAACCCTAACCCTAACCCTAACCCTAACCCTAACCCTAACCCTAACCCTAACCCTAATTTGGATTGGACTTCCTGAGCATTGAGTACCACATGGTCTGACATCATCTCTCATCTCTCATGGACAGTTTCCCTCCAGTTGAAGCTAAGGTTGAAGGAGTCACATGTTATGAGTCAAATGCCATGTTATTTTGGAGCTCTCACAACTCCAAATCTTGAATAGGTGACAGATTGCATCACAGTCTACTCTTCTTTTAGTTCTCATAATTCCAAAGTGTGAAGCTGCATATGCTCTTTCCTCTATCATCATCAGCATCATTATGCAACATCAAAGGCTGCTTTTAGAAAAGAAGCAACGTCTTGAGGAGCGACTTGCCGCATTAGAAAAAAACCAGAAGGAAGCAGCTGAGGCAAACAGACGCATGTATGGGTTCATGGCAATGGAGGCAGTAGCTAGTGAGTTAGATTTGATTTTCCTTTTACAAAGATCTGCAGTTCCTTGCTGACATGTGTATACCGCCCTCCTTTCTTACTCTATATAGGTAGTAACAAAAAATATTGGGAGCACATGAGCAATGTCCAACAGGAGTTGGATGAGCTGAATCTTGAAATAGCATCAGAAAATAATAAATGTGAAGTGAAGAAGGGGGGGAATAGTCGCAATGTGAAGAAATTGAGGAAGAGCAATGCTGCTGGAAAAGATTCTATCTAGACTGGCGCAAACAAAAATTGTTAATGCACATGTACCCCGGCAGGCTTGGTGCTGGTATTTAGTTTGTCGTAGCTCTTTTTGCTCTGCAGCACCCCAGAAACAATCCACCCCAAAAATGTATGCATACAATGATTATGTAGATAATATTTAGTAGACATGCTATGTGGATGGTAGTTAGTTGCGCTTATGTCTCTGAATGTTTGTTTGTTTATTTGCTTTATTGTGTGTGCTAGGAGAGCATTGTGTGTTACGTAGGGGAGAAGCGGCTCATGTCATGGTGGAGTTGCGAATGTTGTGAGATAGCGTGATCTGTGATTTTGGGAGATGAGAGTGGATGTTTGGAAAAAGGGCCAAGACTGAGCAATTTAGCTAGCAGTAGCCTCAAACCCATCTGGGATCCCTCGTACCACCACATCAACAATGGCCTTCACCAAAACAACCACCAAACATTTTCAGTCCATGTAAAAAACAACCAACTGCCAACCCCTTGTTGGACTGACAAAAACCAATTTCAATGCTCAAATTAGGGTTAGGGTTTTAATTCCTACGTAGGCCTACGTTGGAATTCATATATAGGCTGTACGTAGGTTTTGTACCAGGACTTGTTGCAACTTTCAGCACCACGGACGAAGTTAGGGTTAGGGTTAACATAATAACCCTAAGTTCTCAATACCAAAAGAAAATAATGTACGGTGACTCGGCAACGTACGAACAGAAACTCGAAGACAATTGATACCATCCAACTTGGTAATGAATGCAAAGTATGTGCTCCCCATAGATGTACCGAGTTTGATACTACCCAACTTGATAATAAATGCGAAGTAAGTGCTCCCCATAAGTATATCCAGTTCAAAATGATTGCTCCCCATGATTGTTCCCATGGAGTTGTTGATAGATCTTGATAAATAATAATCATCTCATGAATCTTCGCCTGAATAGGCAACTTGAGTTGTTCCTTGATATGATCCGGTAGATCTTCATCGTTAGAACCGTTCCGCCATTTAAGGCTATTGACCTTGTTGTGATCCTTCATCAAACCAATAAGCTCACGATAGGTGGTGAAACCGAGGCTAGATAGGCATGCTCTGATGGGAATCTTGTCGTCGAGGATGACCGAAACGACATGTGTCAACAAAGAATCGGAATTATTCCGAGTAGAAGTCATTTTGAGTGACTATTCACGGTGTTCGAATCGATCTCACGGACGGATTGCAATTAAATCCTTTCACCCACTTCTGTGGTGAACTAGTACTTGATGTCTCTAAAGCTATTCCGCTAGCTCCAGTCTATCACTGCCGGACCCCCAACAATGAATACCCTTCTATTGTAATCGAACGAATATCTCAGTAGGTAAGGACCTGTGCTTAATCAATTATCACTCCACAACTCCGGCGGAAATGAAATAGCTTCGGATGACTAAGCCGGGTTTCTCTCACGAGAGGTGTTAATCTATCACAAGATAGAAAAAGTGAGAAGTAGTCATCTGCAATAATAAACAAGCCGGTTATTCCACAAATGCGGTTACTCACTCAACTATCAAATGTGGGCGTCTATCTTCAGTAGATAGATATGTTTACAACCCAACTCGACTAACGAAGTGTACAATACATATATAAGCCAAAGGCCGATAAATAACGTAAAGAATTAAATTAAAGAGAAAAAGAGTGAGCGCTACTAGACGGTAGATCGCCATGGTGATGGAGACAAGCAGCTGTCAAAAAGATCTCTTCAAAAGTGATGACGCGTCGTCAGATACCGAATACCGATGCATCTGGTGACGAACAGAATTCTCCAAAGAAGACCCACATCCATAAAATAAGATGCATATCCCGAAATAGATCCGATACACAAGCGTAATTCGTACTCATGTGACAAAAAAGCAATTTGTTTAGGAAAGCTTTGAGGCACCATCGAATGTATACAGAACGTTCGATAAATGACAGGCCCTAAATTTTTGTCTGCGAAGATAATGATCAGATTGGGGTTGTTCTTGAGGCTATATAGTACTGAGAACTCTTGTTTAGAAAGATTCGGTTGAGACCATTTACTGGCGAATTTGGCGTGCTCTTGTCTAAGTCGATCTGAGAAACGTTTGATGCCTGCTTCCACTTCTGCATTAGCTAGGGGTGGGTCGTATCGTTCTTCTCGACTTTTCTTAAAATGTAACTTAGGGATATATGGATGTTGCGGTTTGGTTGGATCGTCTACATGAATATTATTCCAGTAGTTTCGATTTCTGATATCCCATCCAAAGTCACCGATGATCTCTTCAATGTTATTAGTTGGATATGGTGCGAGGATGCCGAAGTTAAGTCCTCTGCCCAGCACCTTTCTAGTTCCGATGGGGAGTTTGGTTGTTGGTTTACACAGATTGTGAAGAGTGAGATTCTTTGCCGGATTTAGCGCATGCTCCAATGGTAGATGTTCCAGATAATTGATAAGATTTGTGTGTGGTGGGAGCGATGGATCTGCTAGGAAGCCGTCTCTTCTATGGATATTATGCATTATGATGTCAAGTTTTTGTTGGGCTAGGTTATTGTAATATCGGTCTCTTGAGGCAGTACGTCTTAGTTCCTTCTGCCTCCTCTTCCTCTCCCTCTGCCGCCTCCTCCTCGATGGTTTCTTCCTCTTCCACTTCCTCTTCCCCTTCCCCTTCCTGCATGGGAGTTGGGGTTGTTGTTGTTGTTGGAGGATGATTCGACATTCTTCTGCTGCTGCGAATTGAGAACCCTTGGTTATTGGATCCCACACACCTTCGTATGGCACTCAATTATACCAGATGTGAGTTCGCGCGGCACTCAGTGATACCAGACAAACAATATTGCGGTATTCACAAGACTTCTTATGGCACTCATGTACCAGTCATGAATAATTAATACCAGTCATTTGAGTACCACTCTGATGTCACTATGACATCCATTGACAGAAGTGGTGAAAAATATTTTTTGTGTTTTGCAATAATTATACTATTCTAAGCATCTTTAAAAAAAATATGCGTTTTCTCAAAAACGAGAAATTTTTTAATCTTGAAACTTTAGGACTACGATCGTCATATCAAACTCTATCTTGATCTCAAATTTCAGCTCCTCATTCCTCATAGTTTTATTGAATCAACTTGGGATAGTAACATAATAACCCTATATATTAGCAATAACGGTAACTGAATAATAATCAAAGGAATTTAGTAATAATAATAATTCTATGGAGTAACTCAATAAATAATAAATGTACCAGATATGTCATGATTTAATTACATGTTATGTTGTGGGGGGGATATCTATGTATATTATTAGTAGCAAAGATTATATTGGGCGGGGTGGTATTTATTATCATGAGGATTACAGGGATGGTGCCGCTTTTGTTCGGATTTGATGGGGGAGGGGGATTGCGAGCATGGTTTGGGCAAGGGGATTGCAAGCAACAACATGTATGAGCGAGCGAGGCTCCTTATATAATATGGAAAATAATATTGTAGTTACAGGAACAATATTTGGCGGATATTAGCGCGATGATGTGGCGCAGATACCACCTGAATTTTATACAACGATATCATTAATTTGATGTGCTATGGCAAGTTGTGTCGAATGGTATTTGAGCGGCGCCATGGTGAGTTGTGTCGAGAGAAGGATGTAGGTTGGTGTGGTCTGAGGTAGGAGAACCAGATTGGTCAAATTTGGTAAAAGAGCTAATACAGTGGAATAAAGCTAGTAGTAGCCTTTGGAATTATGAGTAGTCACGATTGGCAAGATGAGTCATTTGTAGCTCAAAATGCCAAAAAAAAGCAATTTGTTTAGGCGATTGCATCTCTCCCGCTCATGTTAGATGCACTAACTTTGAGCAGGCAGAAGCATTTGATGCATCATGCAAATCATGGAGATCATGCGATAATAATAATGATTATGACATTGTCGAGCAGGCGAGTTCTTTGTTAAAGTTAAAGCAATCATCAAAAAATTATGACATCGAACAGCAGTGCCCTAAAGAGAGCAATGGTAGTGCCGCAACTCCAGTGAATACTCATCATCCGTCTGAAACGGACATACCAGCGTCTACTCCTTCTGATGAGGAGTCAGCAGTTGACCCAACTAATCTTCCGGCGTTGCTGTATCATGCTGGGGAACAACCTGCTACTGTTCGCGCATATCGCCGCTGCTCAGAAGATCGCAGTCTTGTGGGCCGCCAAACCATTCGCGATCATTTATATGATTCTCTGTCTACCAGTAGACTTCTGCGCAGCTGTCTCGACCGCCTGTTTCATGAGTCTTCTGGTTCTACCGTGAAGGATTATCCGTGTCGTAATGCTACTTCGGTTGCTAGACTGTCAGGAGAACGTGATAATGATGGCACCAATATGGGTGTTGGTAATGTTGATAACGCCCCCTTGGAAGCAGACGATGCTGGTGTATTTCGTAGCAATAATGGCAATGCAGCTCGGCCAGTTGGAGTTGGAGAAATTCCACAGAACACAAAAGCGTCTGGAACTATTGGATCTATGTTGGGAGAGCTGTCGGAAAAGGTCATTCCAGTTCCAGTTGTGACACCTGTAAAAGATACAGCATCGTCCATTGCTAGACAAGGTGAGTTATTATACTTGTACGAGTGTCCGTGGTACGGTGTACGATTCTGAAAATAAATTTGTCCCCACGACAAAAATATTTTGAGGTCCGATACTTCACTTCATCGCTGACATTTTTCGTCTGATCCCAATGTTACTTCCAGCTCCGAATATATCGTTAAAAGATATAATATTCTTCGTGACGATCAAACAAAGGAGGACGCACATCGTTTGATCAACTTGCATTTAAGCTACTATTCCTCCAAGTTCAGAGACACTATCGAGGACGATCCAAAAACATTGCATGCCTACGCAAAACGGGAGGAAATGAATAAGCAAAATTTCAAAATGCTCGTAAAAACACAGAAACGGCTGTCAGTACCGGTAGCACGGCTCAGATGCCAATTCAAGAGCAACATGGTTGGCAATCCCACTGTGTACCAGTCGCATTTCTTCGGCAAAAAGATGTTGTACACTTTAGACGTTTCCGTTGGTGTGCACGTGTGCCTGGAGACAGCGAACATTGATCCGAACTCTGGCCTGTACGTTGGAGCGATTGGGAAGGTGATTGACATCGTTTATGACGAGCAGCACTCCGTAGGACCAAACACAAATGGTGTTGAATCCCTCCCAAAGTATATAGTCGTTGATTTCCCATACTTCAAACCGCGGCAAGGCATTGAACCCTGGGACAAAAAGAATCCAACGGTGAGTGAATGTAGAAATGTATGCTTGAATTCGAAATATAGCATGGCACTGATCAATCATCCCTCTTTACACAAATTTGCAATCACTCCACTCCACCACTCCACTCAGCACGTGCCAATACCACCCTACACTCACATCTGCAACAAGGGATGCTGTACTGCCACGTTCATGCCCCTGCAAATTGCATTCGCAATCACAATACACCGCTGCCAGGGCATGGAGGCCGGGTTCGGCAAGGACGATCGATGGAATCGCATGGTGATAGATCCGTCAGATGAGCTCTGGGAGAGAAGCCAGTGCCTTGGGACAGGATACGTTGCTACCAGCAGGGGCAAAACACTTGGTTCCAAAAATGTTATGCACCCGACGGATAGTGCCATTTATTGGACAGGGCCGAGCGTGTCTGTAGAACGGTTACACAATTGCAAGACGAACCAAGATGGCCAACTCTGCAAACTCTTCAAGAAGCGGGACAAATGGGTCAAGTACCTTGACGGCAAGGCAGAAGAAACCAAGACAAGATACAACAAGAGAAAGCTCGACAAAATGATGAAAACGACTTACCAAAAGGCAGTGAGTGGTACTTTAATAAAGAATAGAGAGGACCTGACGAACCGCATCACCGAAATCATAACCAGCCCAAACAAAAAATGGAAAGAAACGAAGAAAGAATACCAATTGCCACGCGATTATTTTGCCTAGTGGACGATACAATGCGATATTCACAACTTGCATGGAAAATAAATTTGTCTTCAAGACAAATTTATTATCAATCGCGGCAACATGACAAATTAACGACAATCAATAAAGGATACAACAAAGGGAGAATATTTCTCGTGATGAAGAAACATGTCACCTATAATGACAATGTACCTGTATTTCTTTCTGCAAATGATGGTATCCTCGACAGATATAGCCAATCAATTTCTGTAACAAGCGCCTTAAAGCCAGGTACTTCTTGCTTTCTACGTAGGAACAAGTACAAATCCTACAGCGGTATGGTCTACAGAGCCTCTACGTGTCCACCAGGTAAACTTTCTCACTAAACAGCTACTATACTGATTCCTACCAAGATCCCTGTAGAAAAAAGTTTGGAAAAAAATGGAGAATTTGTGACCATAAGGGGTTGGGCACCTCCCGGCCCCGTTATCGACACTTCACTGCGCTTGTTTCGACCCGGGGCCCCGAGGGCCGATAATAATAACTCAACCGGTGCAGCCGCTGTGTCAGAAGCACCACCCTCCGATGGCGATGCAACGACGAATCTAAATAATCATCCACAACTCAGCGGATCAATTACAACTCCAGCCTACGCCCTGCTAGTTGGCTTAGCTCTGGAAAATGAGTCGAAAATATTATCCATTCCACTCACGTCACTGCCGACCACGTTTGGGAAGGAGCATGAGACGAAAGATGCCAATTTTATTGGCTTGACAGAATTCAACAACAGCAGCGATGCAGAGGGAGCGTCATCATCTACTAAGAGCGGACCGAAACTGAGCAAGTCCATGTGCTGCATTATTATCGAGACGGAGGGCAGGGGGGCAAGTTGGGCTGCTACAAGAAGAAGAAAAAGGCGGCTGCAGTGAAGGATGATGATGCCAAGAATAATCCTACCGACGAAACAACAATGAGCATCACGGGCGATGTGGATGCATTGGATGGTATGACCTATGTCCCCTATGAAAAACCGCAAGAGGCGAACAACAAAGCGGCAGCGGAAGTGTCACCAGATGATATTATTCGACTGCCATCGATGCAACAAACTGATCCATTACCATCAAGTGGCTTCTTTGCAGTTGAATGCACTGGACGAAAAATCATTGTGGGGGGTAGAGTATTGAAGAAGGGACAGCATGCCATGTTGAAAGATGGGATCACGTTACAGATTGCCTCGCATTGCTTTTACTTCTTGTTGCCGAAGAATAAGAATAATGCCAATGATCAGAAGTCGATCAAGGTGACAATGACAAAGATTGTTGCAAAAAATGGTTGATGTCAGTTCGTCGGCAAAGAAGAGGAATAAGAGGGACAATGATAGCAACAGCGACGACGATAGTGATGATGATACATCCTCCGACGACGACGACTCAACCTCCATCATCAAAACACCCCGTCCAACGAAAGAATCAAAATCCTCTTCCACCATCACCGCCAATAACAACAGCGAGTCTTCTACCTTTGCGCATCCATCCTCGAAAGCAAATCAAACACTGAACTACTACAAGTGTTATCAGACGCCACCGAAAGTAATGGATGGGATAAACACAGTCAAAACATTGGAACGACACTAGCCACACGTGCCTGTCGTGCTGCCGCCAACTCCTCCAAATTGCAGAAACTCAATCGAGAATTTACAGGCGTCACACAACGAGATGTTATGAATTGGATCAATAACGACTCGGATACGTTTGGAGAGTACGAAAAGATGATTTTACGGAAGATTGAACCGAAATCGTTTGGTATTGCCATGGGAAAGGCGATCATTCGTGCAGGCTATACCAAGAGTGATGTGAAGAGTGGTAGAGCGAATAGATGGAAGTTGCCGAGTGATGTGATTGTTCCTGCGGTGGCTACGGTAGCGCCTCCATCTATGAAGAAGTCGCCAAGTATGGTGCAGATGAAGTTGTTGCCGACTGGTGGTGGTGAGGGTGGAGGTACTAAGACGCCTCCAAAGCCCATGATGGCGTTGCCAAAGGCCAGTGTAAGTGTGAAGGGAGAGACGGAAAAGGAACAAGCAATGAAGGAGTTGGTGCCGATGAAAACTAATGATAATGACAACAATGGTGGTAATGGAAGTGGAGCAGTTGATGTGGCGTCAAAGGAAGAATCTAACAAGAATACAATCCTCCCGTCGCAGGAAGATCTGAAGGCATTCGTAGACGCATGGCTGGCACGTCCCGAGAATGCCCAAGTGTCGTCGACTTTACTACCGTCCGCAAAGGAAAAGGAGGATATAATATGAAAGGATGCGGTGTCGATAAGAAGCGATTAGAGGGTTACTTTTATCGCATGAGAAAGAAGCTCAAACAAAAGCAAGATGTGGGAGGTGTTGCTACTAGTGCTACTGATGCACCAATGGCCGCTGGTGGCAGTGCTTCTGTTGCTGCTGCAATGCCACCTGTATTTCCTCCAACGAGTCCTAATGCTGCGCGGTAGTCTATTCAAGGTGGCAACGGAAGAAGTCGCAGCGGCAGCTGCTGCTGCAAGTGCTGCTGCCATTCAAACTCTATTACCTGCTGCCGCCACAAGTAAATGTTAGTGCTGAAGCAAAGCAAGAGTAGATGATTTGAGCTGTGAATATGGCGTTGTTTTTCTTTGTTCATGTATAATTATAAGCGTTCATTACACGAAAAACATATATTCATTATCTGTGTAACGCATGTTATTCCGCTACACATTGTCATCGTTACTTACAGCACATGGTAAAATGACCTTACAGATGGATTGAAGCAGGTGACTAAGTCCAATGAAGATGAGCAGCTCTCTCAGAGTGTTGACTAAACCTTGTCATACCACGTTACATAAACTTGATTCTTATTCTCGTTCAAGTTCAACGCAGTCTCTAGACTTAATATATTCACTCTGAACTTACCATCTGTGCAAAAAGAAGACTATTATCGATCTCGATTCGATGCTAACATATTCTGCTGCTTGACTTCAAACTTGGCCCATGCCGACATCGGCATTCAAAGGAGAAATAAGTTACAGTTACACATGGCCATGGCATCGACTACAATATGTGCTTTTCTGCGTTCGTTCCAGCTCGCCGACTGGGCATAGTGGTGCAGTGAGGATGAAGCAAAGTAGATCACCTTTGTATGAACTGTATCGGGGCTTAGGTTTATTTTTGTGCTACGGTAAACTACGTATCACTCTGTTCTGAGACAAGGAAAGTATCTGCGAGTGACACAGGCTAATAGATGTGTAATGACAACGACGATGAATACAGTATTAATTTACGTATTTGGAGTAGTTGTGTGCTCTTCGAAGGAGAGAGCTGCTGCTAGCGGTTGAGCTTGCTCATGGAAGATGAGGGGCTCAGAGCTACAGGACAGAATCGTACTAATTCCAAGACGTAGAACCTTAGTAACGATTCACGAGGCTGACTACTTCCACGTAGTCAGAATCCAGAGCGGCATGCGTCAGGCATGGAGATCCCGATAAGCGATAGCTTAGCGAGCACGTATCCGTATGGTCACAGATACATACGTACCTAAAGGTAGTATGCTACTTGACTATTACAGCGAGTGGTTGGGTAGACCCTTGGGTCAACTGAGAGCTGCTTCTGTGTGAAGTAGTTCTCCCACGTGTACTGTTTAATAAATATGAGATTTGATCCTCATTTGGTGATGATGCTGATATCGGGCCACTTTTGCTCTCATAGAGAGTTTGGATGGCAGCTAGTCCTGCTGAGCCGTTCGCTGTGCAAACTGTTCTCCCGAAGATTTGGGTGTAGTATGTGGTTGGGTCTGGGCTTTTGTAGGATCCTCCGTAGTGGTAGTTTCGTGATTTGGATTTCCATATAGTGTGTGCTCTTTCGAGGATGTTTGATGGTGTTTTGGTGTCTTAACTTGCGCAGACTTGCAGCAGTAAGAGGGTTGCGTAGTAATAGCGGTTCTGTCAGATCTCTCCAACAAGGAAGTGGATTGCTCCAGATTTCTCCTCAGAAATCGTTCCGATGCGTCAATTGACTGTTGTTTATTTTATTTCTTTTCCTCTCTATGAGATCAAGCGTGATTTGCTTCAAAAGCCTCTCAAAGCGCAACCTCTTACATACAATGTATCTTAGATACCCTACCATAACATAACTGTATAGAATCCGTACATACGCGAAATATCGCATCCTGTGTCACTCCCCTACGATTCGACAGTTTCTCCCCATAGATTGTTCGGACTGTATTGTCCAGATAACTTCTCCCCATATTCCCTCTCCCCATAACATTCATTCCAAGTTTCGCCATCTGAAATGTCGGTGATGAATGAGCTCAGTTGTGTCAGTATCCTCCCCATAAATCTTCTCAGAACTGCCATCAGTAAGATGAGTGTTGGCATCATAGACATCCTGAGTACCAATCGGGTAAGACTCTTGCCACGCATCGAGAATGGAAGATCCAGTGAAAGAGATGTTGTAAGGCACAGACTTGTGCTGGGCTGGACTAAGCTCTTGTGAGACTTCATCAAGTTGCTTGCCTTCCTGCTTACATACATTTCCCTTGCGTGATTCATTCACTTGCGTGAGACAATTCGATGGTACGAGCAATCGTGTTGTGGTACCGTCATCAGACTGAATATCATGGAACTGGATATCAATTGTAGTCACACTCTCCGGCTGAGAGATACTATCAACCTTCATCACACTCCCCGACTGAGAAACACTATCAGCCTTAGCCTCGCTCCCCATTTCTGATACAGACTCATCAGCAAAAGTGACTCGTGGCGTAGTGGATTTCTTCTTCGGCTGCGAGAGGAATCGAGGTAGACGGAATGGTTCAAGTTCGCTAGTTTGATTCACTTCAAAATGAGTTTCATTCACCTCGCGATTCTTCTCTAGTAGGTCAATAAATTCTGTGCCATTCTGACGAAAATCATCACTGTCTTGGATGGAGGTCATGTTCACATTGTAGACATTTTCCCATAGCTCTGCGTAATTGGCCTGTACTTCGGGAGCGTCTGCAGGGATGGAAGCCAAATCATCATAACCAACTTCAGTGTTGTTGACCTGAGATTGCTCAGTGACATTCGCTGTGGCACCTTGGGCTACGGGAGTATTGGGCACACGAGATGTGTTAGAACGAAAGGCATCACCACCATTACGACGACGAGGCGGAGGCTTGACATTTGGTACACCTCGAGCAGTCATGATAAGTTCCTTCGACTCCTCCGAGAACTTCTCCCAATACTTCTTTTCTTCTGGAGTGAGCTGGCGGTGCGCATCTCCCGGCAAGAATCCCTTTCTTCGCTCCCCTAAGCTGGACATCATTACGTCATACCACTGGTCATCATCCAATTTGTCATCCGTTACACCCCCAAAATCAATGGTATTGATTTCATACCCAGCCTTTTGGTATGCAGCACGAGTATGGTTGACATTTCTGCACTCATTGACAATCTGATGACGACGTGATACCATATCTCTTTTGTTGCGAGCGTCGACCATGCTTGCTTCCTGCTTATACGCAGCCAAAAGCTCATCAGGGCTCAATGTGCGACTTCCTCCCCCTCTGCTGTGAACAATAGACTGGGTCAGAGTACTCAAGGAAACAACATTATCCAATTCCTTCACACCACTGATGAAACGTTTGAACATCTCAAATTTCTCCTTGGACAGAAGCGGCGTGCCACTACGAAGCATGAACTCAGTGACATCTGTTTCCCATTTTGCAATAGTAGGGACAAGACGGACACGTTTGGAGTGTACATCAAGCGGGGTGTTGATGCGGTTGTACACCTCGTTCTTCGCATGCTCAGCAGCGATAGATCCAGAACCGGAGTAATATTGTGCCATCTTCGTCCACACTTTCTGCCCATCAAAAGTATCTGCTTCACTGAGAACAAATTCACGTCCCTTGTGACTTTTCACCGTTGAATTGAGGATATAGTAAAGTGTCGAGTTGTCCAGCTTGAATGCCTCCTTGTGTCACTCGAGCGATTGGGCGGAAGGTGGGATCGATGAGCTCCTGCATATTGAATGACTTGAGAACGGCTGCAAACCCGTGTGCATATGTTGTCCACGCCGTTTGATCTGAATGTTGGGGAAAACAGGTTGGATCAAACTTCAACTTCGACCTTGGCTGGTGTTTTCTGTATGCACCACGGTAGGGGCTTCTTCCACTCTTGCTGTCCGGAATCGATGTGCTGATGTGGGAAGGAATGCTGCTGGTTCTGCCGCTGCTATCACTGCTGCCTCCACTACTACCGCCGTCACCGCCGCCACCATAAGGCTTCTTTTTCTTCTTCTTCTTCTTACTGCGTTTGGAAGATGGTTTGGAAGAAGGCAATGATCCAATGAAAGGTACATGGCCGCCATGAGAACTGTCTTGTGATTGTTGGGGCAAAGATCGGCTGGTAGATTGGGTCTTGCCACCAGTAAAACCTAGGCCTGTGTAGAAATGAGCCTCACTTGGAAGGTTATCCCTTGCCTCTGAAGAATTGTCTCCTGCCTCAAAAGGGTTATCCTCAACTCCATCTGTGTCAACGCACTGCTCCTGTCTGCTCGGACCGTAGGAGAAGTTTTCGGACTTATTTGGACGCGGAGTATTTACAGAACCTCGCGAACTCCGACTAGAATTTGTCCTTGCACCAGATTGACCATAGGCCTTATCCCATGCGATGTCAAATTTAGCTTGAGCAGCGTCGGCTTCCAACTGAACTCTGCGCAGCTCCTGCTCGCGGCGTTCAACTTTCGCTGCGTGTTCTCTTGCAAGGTCGTTTGTGAACACCTTGATGATCGGAGGACATCCATCGATATAGTTGTCAAATTCGCGGATAGTGACACCCGTGATATCGACCAATCCATTATTAGAAACTCCTTTCTCAATTTGCAATTCATTGACATACGATAAGCTATATAGCATCAGCCTCCTCCACGTCGGTGGGATGTAGCCGTCATACTCATCGATATCATCCTCATCCGAACTCCCTGAGCGGTTCCGATTCTTCATTGCGTTGATTTCGTCTAGGTTAACGACGAAGTCGACATAATCGTACCAAGTTTTGATACCCTCTTTTACAAGAATGCTGAGGAAGAAATGTTCATTGTCAAACCATTCCTTCGAAACATGATCGAGTCTTCTTCGGAGTAACTCATCATTAGCACTACCACGCCGCCCCATAATTGAAGTTGTGTGACCGTGATGAAGACGATAAAAGTGTTACTGTAACTAGGTTTTGTTCTCCCAATCGAACAGAAATGAATCTAGATTTAGTTAGACGTTTCCTTCGCTTTGGTAAGTCACAGGTTGAAACAGACTTGCTCCGTTGTGGGTCCACGCCCGTCCTCAGATTGTGGCTGTGTTAGAAGTCCACTCGCTGAAGCTCTATCTGCCCTACAGGTTGCTGATGGGAAGACCTATGACCAAACTCCCGAGATTTCAGGTTGGCAGCGACAAATTAACAGCCACAGAAGGTGTGAAACATACTTGTCTAACTTACTTCGGTGGAAACGCCGGAAGCTCAAATATTCAACCAGATTTGATTGAAGATAGAAACTACACGACGACTGATTAATCTCTTAACTTGCGCAGACTTGCAGCAGTAAGAGGGTTGCGTAGTAATAGCGGTTCTGTCAGATCTCTCCAACAAGGAAGTGGATTGCTCCAGATTTCTCCTCAGAAATCGTTCCGATGCGTCAATTGACTGTTGTTTATTTTATTTCTTTTCCTCTCTATGAGATCAAGCGTGATTTGCTTCAAAAGCCTCTCAAAGCGCAACCTCTTACATACAATGTATCTTAGATACCCTACCATAACATAACTGTATAGAATCCGTACATACGCGAAATATCGCATCCTGTGTCATGGTGAAAGCTTGGCGGGCCATGTTGGAGGCATTGGGGAAGGCGGATTTATCGATGTTGTGGAGTGTTTTGTAGTCGCTTGGTGGAGGCGTGCCATATAGGAAGTGGTTTATTGTGGGTCCGAAGAGTCCAAGTGGGCTGATTGCGAAGGGAAGTAGTTGCATGTTGTCGGTGAAAAGCTCTCCGATGATTTGTTCTCCTGTGAGTGTTATTTGTGATGAGACCGAGATCTCTTCAAAAGTGATGACGCATCACAATTATTCAATACGTATCCTCAATAGAAGACAAGTGTCTTCAACATATCCAATTTTATTCCCAAAGAAGGAGCCGAACACATTCCGATTTGACACAAATAATCATTGTTACACAAAACTATTGTAACAGTAGGACCACCTGACGTACTTTAAAATTTCTGTTAAATTTTTGTTACTGTTACTGTTACACTTTTGCAGTCACCAAAGGGGCACGTTTTCACCAACTCACATTTCACATTTCACACTTGACACAAAATCAAAAATAAGAGACCTCAACCATGGTGACTTCGACCTCGCTAGCATCTCCACCCAGCCCATCTAGGGCGCTGCATAGCGGCGTATCTGTATTAGAGCACTTGGGCGATGCTGAAATGACAAATAATAATAATAATAATAATAATAATAATAATAATTCAATCGGCACAGCCGCCGCGTCAGAAGCACCACCCTCCGATGCAACGACGAATCTAAATAATCATCCACAACTCGGCGGATCAATTACAACTCCAGCCTACGCCCTGCTAGTTGGCTTAGCTCTGGAAAATGAGTCGAAAATATTATCCATTCCACTCACGTCACTGCCGACCACGTTTGGCAAAGAGCATGAGACGAAAGATGCCAATTTTGTGGGCTTGACGGAATACAACAGCAGCGAGGCAGAGGGGGCGTCATCATCTACTAAGAGCGGACCGAAACTGAGCAAGTCCATGTGCTGCATTTATTATCGAGACGGAGGGCAGGGGGGCATGCTGGGCTGCTACAAGAAGAAGAAAAAGGCGGTGGCAGTGAAGGATGATGATGCCAAGAATATTCCTACCGACGAAACAACAATGAGCATCACGGGCGATGTGGATGCATTGGATGGTATGACCTATGTCCCCTATGAAAAACCGCAAGAGGCGAACGACAAAGCGGCAGCGGAAGTGTCACCAGATGATATTATTCGACTGCCATCGATGCAACAAACTGATCAATTACCGTCAAGTGGCTTCTTTGCAGTTGAATGCACTGGACGAAAAATCATTGTGGGGGGTAGAGTATTGAAGAAGGGACAGCATGCCATGTTGAAAGATGGGATCACGTTACAGATTGCGTCGCATTGCTTTTACTTCTTGTTGCCGAAGAATAATAATAATGCCAATGATCAGAAGTCGATAAAGGTGACAATGACCAAGACTGTTGTCAACATGGTTGATGTCGGCAGTACATCGGCAAAGAAGACGAAGCGAGACAAGGATAACAGCAGTGATGATGATGATAATGATGATACATCCTCCTCCGACGACTCAACCATCATTACAACACCCCGCCCAACGAAAAAATCCAAATCCGCCGCCAATGCCAACGACTCATCCTGCTTTGCATCCATCCTCGAAAGCAAAACGGACACTGAATTACTACAAATGTTATCAGACGCCACCGAAGGTAACGGATGGGATAAACACAGTCAAAACATTGGAACGACACTAGCCACACGTGCCTGTCGTGCTGCCGCCAACTCCTCCAAATTGCAGAAACTCAATCGAGAATTTAAGGGCGTCACACAACGGGATGTTATGAACTGGATCAACAAGGACTCGGACACGTTTGGAGAGTACGAAAAAATGATGTTACGGAAGATTGAACCGAAATCATTTGGCATTGCCATGGGAAAGGCGATCATTCGTGCAGGCTATACCAAGAGTGATGTGAAGAGTGGTAGAGCGAATAGATGGACGTTGCCGAGTGATGTGATTGTTCCAGCCGTGGCTACGGTGGCACCTCCGTCGATGAAGAAGTCGCCAAGTACGGCGCAGATGAAGTTGTTGCCGACTGGTGGTGGTGGAGGAGGAGGAGGAGGAGGAGGAGGTACTAAGACGCCTCCAAAGCCCATGATGGCGTTGCCAAAGGCTGGTGTTAGTTTGAAGGGAGAGGCGGAAAAGGAACAAATAATGAAGGAGTCGGTGCCGATGAAAACTAATGATGATGACAACAATGGTGGTGCTGGAAGTGGAGGAGCAGTCGATGTGGAGTCCAAGGAAGAATCAAACAAGAATACAATCCTCCCGTCGCAGGAAGATCTGAAGGCATTCGTAGACGCATGGCTGGCACGTCCCGAGAATGCCCAAGTGTTGTCGACTTTACTACCGTCCGCAAAGGAAAAGGAGGATATAATGAAAGGATGCGGTGTCGATAAGAAGCGATTAGAGGGTTACTTTTATCGCATGAGAAAGAAGCTCAAACAAAAGCAAGATGTGGGAGGTGTTGCTACTAGTGCTACTGATGGACCAAAGGCCGCTGGTGGCAGTGCTTCTGTTGCTGCTGCAATGCCGTCTGCAGTTCCTCCAACGAGTTCTGCTGCTGCGCCTCCTGCAAGCACTGCTGCAGCACCAACTCCTACGACTGCTGCTACTGCTGGAACAAACTCGACAACAACAACGACACAACAAGAACATGAAAACATTGCCGCAAGCCGTGCATTCAACGAGGCAATCCAAAGTGGTAGTCCATTCAAGGTGGCAACGGAAGAAGCAGCAGCGGCTGCTGCTACACGTGCTGCTGCCAATCTTAATCTATTACCTGCTGCCGTCACTACTAGTACTGTTTCTCATGTGGGTGCGTCATCGACTCGTGAGAATATTAGTGCTGAAGCAAAGCAAGAGTAGTGGATTTGAGCTGTGAATATAGCGTTGTTTTGTCTTTGTTCATGTATAATTATAAAAATTCATTACACCAGAAACATGTATTGATTATCTGTGTAACTATTCCGCTGCAGCATTGTCATCGTTACTTACAGCACATGGTGCAATGACCTTACAGGTGGACTGAAGCAGTTGATGTCTTCTTTCTCTCAGGCAGCAACGGTTGATTCAATCAATCAAATTCTTCCCACTGCAAAAGCTGGCTACTATTCTCCTGGCTACTATGATGAGGAAGAAGAGGACGCGGGTGGAAAGGCACTGGAAATACGAATTTGGATCCGACCAGTCCTTCGTAAAATTGTTTACTACAAAGCTGAGCACCAACGCTACGTGAATGAGGCTGGTTCTACACTCCGTCATGCTTTGCCCCACGATATCGTGACGAACAATGTCCTTTCTTTTCTAGAGTTGCCATTACACACGTTTGTATTGGAAGATCTCGAAGATGGAGAAATAGGTGATTGGGAGGGGTTGGAAGATGAAGAAGACGATAGTAGCGAAGATGGTAGTAGCGAAGACGATGAAGAGGAGTAGGCGGATAGGAACGAAGCGGCAATGATGAGTGTTGCCGTGATGTTTTGGAGTGATAAGTGTGGTACTTCGGCAGCAACAGCAAGAAAGAGAGCGAGTAGAGCTATTGAGATGAAGTTAATTACAATTAGTACTGTGGCAGCTGCAGCTGCAGATGAACACATCTCAAATAAAATGTCAATCAGCAATAAACTCATTTTTCATCTGCAGACTTTTCATTTATCCAAAATGTTTCCATTGGCAAATCCTTTCCTTTCACGTTGATAGTTCCTCTTGGCTGAATACTTCTCGTAGGATCTTGTACGTGTAATATCTTTGCAGTAGACTCCGAGCTGTGGATTCTATTAACTTGTGAATTCTGCTCCATTCTCGCTGCAACATTCACCGCGTCCCCAAATATACTGTATTTGAGATTTCGACTGCCGACGACGTTAGCTACAACGGCACCACTGTGAATCCCAACTCGAATGTTCACACAGCCACGGGATTGGTCGTCGACATCGATGAGAGTTTCATTAGCAGCAGCAAGTGCTTCCACTGCAAAATCTACTACCCGCTTTGCATGATCATCTTGATCCTTCACTAGATTCGTGACAGCCATGTATGCGTCACCTATCGTCTCTATCTTGAAGACATCATGCGCTAGTGACAATTCGTCGAATCTACTGTACAATCTATCAAGCATTTCGGATACCTTCAATGGAGAGAGCGTAGAAGATATATCTGTGAAGCCAACGATATCCGAAAAGAAAATCGAGACGCATTCCCTAGATTCTGGCTCAACTTTTCTGCCCTCTCGAATTGCATTTGCAACTTTCTTGGGGAAGTTGTCATACAGTAATTGACTAGCTGCAGAATAGCGACGTGAACGAATAGTATCTGTCACATCAGCGCTTTCGACAGTGAGGCGCTGAAGGCGCACATCGAGCTCATCAAACATCGGTCGTTCATTTGGATCGTCTGCAAAGCATTCTGTCATCATTGATTGTATTTGAGGAGGAGCAGATTTGGGAAGGGGCGGTCGCTTCTGCGTCATCTTATCAGCAACAAGCTTGATCACATCGTCGAAATCTTCTCCGTCATATGGCACCTCCCGTGTGTAGGCTTCATAAAGGATGATTCCAAAGCTGTAGACATCGCTTGCTGGCGTATTATCCGACTCCTTCCGAAGTAGCTCAGGAGCCATCCAATAGGGTGTTCCAGAACCAACTTTTCTCTTCTGGCTCAATCCAAAATCGGCTACCTTTGCATGTAAGCGAGAGTCAACCAGTATGTTGGCACACTTCAAGTCGCTGTGAACAACAGGCGGCGAGGCGGAATGAAGGAAACGCAGTCCCTTGGCGACGTCCTTCAGGATTGGTAGTATCAGCTCGCCACTCAAAGGTACCGTTTCGTTGTGTAACAGGGAAAATAAAGAACCCATTTGCATGTACTCCATTACTAACATGGGGTCACTGCCCAGTGTAACACTCCCCATAACAGTACAAATATTTGGATGGCGAAGCGTCGATAGCAGTCTCATCTCATCGATAAAATTTCTCTTGAGTCTCTCATATCCATCATCTTCCCTCCCAATCCCAATCGATGTCAATATTTGATGGAATCTTTTCTTCGTTGCAATCGAACCACCGGACATACTACCTGATATGTCCTTGCCAGACAATACTCCAGGATTGTAGTCGACTCTATCGTTCGAGACATTTTTAGTGGGATCGTCACCGCTTCTATTCTCCATCCACTCGTCTTCTTCGTGAATATAGTTTGCTGCGTCATTCGAAAATGCCACCCTTCGACGATTGTTTGTCTGTAATGAAGACACGCCTCTTTCACCACTGCTGGGAAGACCGCTTTCCAGATCAAATTTATCGCTTTCGTCGAGACTGCCGACTCCCGAATGCCGCCGCTTACCCCCGCTAGAATTACGACGCCTTTGTCCTTGCACAACTAGACGAGGGGGTAAGACTCTCTTGACTGCAACCGTTGTACCTCTGTACTCTGCCAAGAGAACAAGCCCAAAGGTTCCTCGTCCAATTACGACAGGAGGTTCATCAAATTTGAGCTCCGCTGGATTTATTTCCCAACTGATTTCATTTTGTTTCCTACGCCTTCGAAGCAGCATAGCAACACTTATCACAGCCACAAGAGCTACTGCTAGGACTAAAGCAACGATACCTGAAGCTTCGATACTCTGATCGAGTGGAACCATCTCCACCGGAGGCACCGATGAGCCACCCGAATAAATGAATTCCTTGCCCGGCAGTTGCTGCCATGTTGATGTGAGAGTATCATAGTAATCAATGACTGGTGAGCCCTTGAATCGAACCAAAGTTGAATTATCATCATCCACTGGAACAGCACGTAGATTGGCCATGACAAAATACGAAGAATCCGCAGTCCTCGTTGGAAACGTCTCTCTGAACTTAATGTGACCCGACGCTCCGATGTAAGTGCTGTTGGCAAATGCAGCATAGTGTGCACTACCATTGAACACACCCAACATATCTGATGGTCCCAACTCTGTCTTTGTCCCCGCTGCTGCAGCTGTAGTTGCATCCTTCCACGCCTCACAAGCCGATAATGCAAGACCAACGCCAGCATCATAACTAAACGTCACTACATGATGCGGTCGCATTTGAAATAACACGGGTGGATACTCATACTTTGTTCCATCTTCCTTCACAGGCTGCTTGCTATTAATATACGACAATGCTTCTTCATTCCCTCCCAATTCTTTCCACTCTCGAGTAAAGATATCATACGTCCCATTCAATCCTGGCACCCCTCCCTCACAAAAGTATATCCCATTACCTTCCATGGCCTTTCCCACTACTGGATTAACCTTGAGCGCTCCTCCCAACACAAATGGTGCCATGTCGGCTGTACCTGAGATGAGCCAAAATTTGCCATCGCCGACAAGTCCATATTCTGTTGCAATGGTCATTACATTTGCAAATGATTCTGCGTAGAAATTTCCGACAAAGTAATTACATCCACTTTCCTTGAGTACTTTCATTGCTGCCCTCAATTCATCATCATGATCGGTGTTACTGTATGGTACACCACCTCCAACCGCCTCTACACCATGATCCACAGCTGCTCTCAACACACTGCTTTGAAATCCATATCCATACCCATCATTGGTGAACAACAGCCCAAACTTGCTTATGTCAAGCTTCTTCCTTAAAAATGAGACTGCCATTTCACCAAATCCGTCTACATCGGTATGAGTTCGTAGAAATGTTGGATATTGCTCTTTGTTGTTCAAAGCTGTACTCATGGCGCTGGAACTGACTACTGGTAAATCAAATACTGCTGCTAGAGAGGCTAGTTTGGAGGAGGCATCGCTGACGTGTGCCCCAATGATTGAGCATGGTTGTTGTTGTTGCTGTGTATTTGACGATCGTGTCACCAACTCTGCCAACGCAGTCACAGCATCTAATCCACTGCCCCCTTTATCCATTACCTCAGTTGTAAATCTCACGGGACACCATTCGTTCAACCCCTCCAATTTTGGAGCAACTACGCCATTACCAGTATTTGCATGTTGAAATGCCAACAAGATTCCTGCCGATGCAGCATAGGCAATTGCTCCTAGATTGCCTCCACCGACTACATCTCCGGATCCTCCGCTGAAATCTGCGCTAGAGTGTGATTGAGGGGTGGAGTAGCGGAGCATTGTTGGGACGTGGCAGATTAGCAGTGAGTTGTGCCCATCCACTAGCTGTTGATTTGTTGTGTTGGAGCTGGAGGTCGAAATCTCGTAAAGATTGCGACCCACATATGCATCGTTATCTTTGCCGCCGTAGACTGGCTCTGCAATCAACCTGTGTTCATCCGATGGTACATCTTGGTGATAATTTAAAGCCTGCACCACCATTGAATCATAGTAGCCAAAATCATGCTCATGCTGTGTTGTCAATGAAGTCTCAATAGATGCAGCCATGATGATATTATTAATTTGCTGTTCTATTGTTGGTGCTCCGCCAAGGCCAAGATCTTTCCGCGTCATTCATTCATTCATTCATTCATTCATTCCATCTTTTCTCTGAACAAGCTATCTTGACTTCATTCTTCAAGGGAAGTGTCGTTCGTGGTTTGCTTTCTACCTTCCTCAATCAAGCAACGGCAAGGGACCATCGAAGGCCGCAGGTACTTAGGAGGCCGGCAATCTAAATAATGAGAGGAGCTAAGTCGTTCGGTCGGTCGGTCGGTCGGTCCGTCCGGGCCCTTTGGCGTGTCCTTTGGCCTTCACGGGCATTTTCGATCGACTCTTTCTTTGATTGGCTTGATTTGACCCCTTGCCCCCCCCGTTTTTAGAATTTTCGATTGACTCTTTCTTTGATTGGCTTAGATTTGATTGTTAAGGGGGGGACACCCCCCTTGCCCCCCCGTTTTTAGAATTTTCGATTGACTCTTTCTTTGATTGGCTTAGATTTGATTGTTCAGGGGGGGACACCCCCCCTTGCCCCCCGTTTTTAGAATTTTCGATTGACTCTTTCTTTGATTGGCTTAGATTCGATTGTTCAGGGGGGACACCCCCCCTTGCCCCCCCGTTTTTAGAATTTTCGATTGACTCTTTCTTTGATTGGCTTAGATTTGATTGTTCAGGGGGGGACACCCCCCCTTGCCCCCCCCGTTTTTAGAATTTTCGATTGACTCTTTCTTTGATTGGCTTAGATTTGACGAGATGCATGGAATAGGAAAGATGACACATAAGGACGGGCGAGTATGCAAGGGTATTTGGGAGAACGGAAAGATTGTATATGAAGGAGAGTTGAACGAAAATGGGAAGCCACACGGAAGAGGCAAATGGACCTACTCGGATTCGGTGAATGGAAGAGAGGAAAGAAGTGTGGTCAGTTTGAAAACATTTATATTGTCAGGGTCGAGGTCAGCGAGCAAGTCTACTACGAGAACGATGAAGTCAAATCGGACTCAAACGTGAAGCGTGAAGCACTGGATGCAGACACCGATAATGAAGATGCCCCACCGAGCAAGCGCCGTAACATTTGCGTTACTAGGTAAGAAAATGTTCTACCCAGAACACGGCGTTTCTTACACAGGTATCTACTCTCAAGGGGAGGTGCAATGTGATACCACCCTATCCTCTGCCGAGATCAACCTTCATCTCCAAACACACCTCATCCATGTCTCCAACATCCTCAACAACGTACAGGAGGATTTGGATGATGCAAAGACCACGATCGAACAGGTCAATTGCTCCTTGACTAACTGGAAAACAAAATTTGATATTGTGTGTAACTTAGCACAGAGTTCTGGGGTCGATCTTGAAACCCTCAACAATATCAGAAATGAACATGATACTCTTACATTGTACAACAAGGCTCTCACTTCTAACGTCAATTACATCACCACTTTCACCAACATTAAGAAGGAATCCGAGAGTGGGTACTAACTCTGCCAAATCATACTAACAGTCCTGTAGAATATTATTTCACCAAATGATTTACATCTCGCTCTAATTTCTTCCTACCTGTCTTCAATCGTTTCCACACGTTCACATTAAACCTCTTCATAGATAATCCCTCTCACATAAATCAATATTCTCCCAACCGTGTCTCAGTAATCACTACACAGCATTCGTAGAAGGCAATGTACAACCTTTATTACATAATTATTAAAGTGTTACATAACGTACTATTTGAATACTGCTATGTATATAAGTAGACACAATCAATATCGTAGTAGATAGCCGGTGCCTCCTCTCTTATTTAGAAAACCCGCGCAGCGGCTAGACGAGCGTCAGCGAGGCTAGTAGATAAGTACAAGTCAATGTATTGTACCTCTAAATCATCATAAAGGTTTGTTACATAAGTAGGGTTAGGGTTAGATGTGAAGGTCAGTAAATGCGAAGACCATGACCTGAATACCGATAGATTTACTCAATCTACTTGATACCGCTCGGTTCAGAAAGATACCACCCTGCTCGAGGAACGGCTGGGTCGTGGATAGTACTCCCAATTGACCAGGAGCACGGGGGACACATACGTCAGCTGCTTTCAGGCTGCTTTCTTCTGCGAGCGAGCTTGCACCTGCCCAACAAAGCACCAACCACCACCCAGCACACCGACCACGCTTTCCAAAGCATTGGACCTTCTCATGCATAGATGAATCTTCATCCATTCTCCATACTTTGTACTTTGAACCAATAGCAACTGAAAGGACCGTGCAATCGACAATATGATGCATATTGGTCGCCTATCAGCGCTGCTCGCCATTGCAGCGGCTCCTCTCTCTTCGGCCTTCACCGCAAGAGGCAATGGATTGTTATTATCAACGCCCAACTTGAACTTAATGTCATCAAAGACAACAACAACATCTACTTTGCCCATCTCCTCTATTATCCACAACACACAACAATCGTCGCTGCACTTGATGTCACCACACGATATTCTGGATGCCGATTCAATCAACACAGTCAGTTCATTCTTCCTATCACGCGGCAGCAGAGGATCCATGGAGAATGCTGTCCCTCCATCTGAAGGTGTCACACTGTCCATATTGACTGGTGGCTTTGCATTAATCGTGTGGTTCCTCATCAATGAATATAAATACCTCAAGGAGAAATCGAATGTCATGGACAGTGCATTGAATACAAAGGAAAAGGATTATTCTTGGTACGATCTCGTTGACTATCGGCTTGATTATTTCTTTAGTACCAACGAATGGGCGAAGGTTATCTTGCTCTTTGGTCTATCGTATGTGTTGGTAGTCTTTGGTGCCGGTCTACTCGTTATTGGAGACAGCGATGACTATGATACGATTAGTGAGGCGGCGTAGACAAGTTGGACATATGTAGTTGATCCGGGGGCTCAAGCAGACGCACCCTCTGAACTCATCCCACGTGCCGTGTCATTGTTCGTTACTTTGGGTGGATTGCTCGTCTTTGCCTTGCTCATTGGAATTGTTGGTGAGAGTATCGGAGAGAAGATTGAAGATCTCAAGACAGGAAAGAGCCGTGTCTTTGAGAGCGGACACACTTTGATGTTGAATTGGAATGACAAATCCATTGCAGTTATTCAGCAAATCGCATTGGCCAATGAGTCGGAGGGGGGAGGAGTTATGGTGGTGTTATCAGATCTAGAGAAGGAGGAGTTGGTAGAGAAATTAGAGAATGCAATTAATGCAAAGGAGAATCCTCTCGATTTGATGGGGACTGAAGTTGTGTGTCGTCAGGGCAACCCCATTTTGGAGAATGATTTGAAGAAAGTATCTGCCAACACCGCTAGGGCGGTCATTGCATTGACACCACCCGACTTTGACAGTGATGAAGCAGATGCCAACATGTTGAGACAGGTTCTAGCTTTAAAAGCATTAGACGGTGATTTTGGCAGTGATGGAGAGAGACACGTGGTGGTGGAATTGCAAGACGTTGATAACAAAGAGTTAATCAAGATGGTAGCGCCTGACTTTGCCGAGGTTATTGTCAACCATGACATGATTGGGCGATTGATGCTTCAGTGCGCAAGAACTCCAGAGCTTGCCTATGTGCTTGATTCTATGATGGGATTTGAAGGTAAATCTCACTTGTGTCCATTGTATCTGTCTCTCCTTTCATGTATCAGGCATCTCACGCTCTACTCTCTTTTCATTAATCGTCTCAGGGAGTGAATTCTACTTCGACACGTGGCCAGAGCTTTACGGAAAAACTTTCAAAGAAATTACAGTACGCTTTGATGATGCTATTCCTGTTGGATTCCGTTCTGCAGACGGAGATGTGCGTGTGAACCCATTGGATGATGATGTTTATCAAGAAGGGGAAGAAATTCTTGTGCTGGCAGAAGATGACGATACGTATGAACCAAATGATGGAACATATCCACTGACTGCAGGTGAATGTGAAGATGAAGAGGAATGCCTTCCTGCTTACGAAGCAATTCGGCCTCCAGAAAAGGTCTTGTTTTGCGGCTGGCGACGTGATATGAGCGATCTTATTTCACAACTGGACGAGTTTGTCCCAGAGGGATCTGAGGTGTGGTTACTGAACAAAATTCCGGCGTGTTTGAGGGAGGAGCGCCTTCTCGATGGAGGAAATAAGGCCAAGCTCAAACTCCAGAACCTCACGATGAAAAACGTTGTAGGGGATCATATAATACGTCGTGATTTAAAGAGGATCTGGGATACCAATGCCCAAGGCGAGTACACTGGTGAAAAGGTCACTTTAGATCAATTCGATAGCATCCTAATTCTTTCTGACGAGACGGCAATGAAGAGCGGAGAAAAGGGTAGTACCTCGAGTGATAGTCGATCATTGGCTGCTGTGTTGATCATCCAAGACATGATGGACAAGATGTACCAAGTGAAGAAGAAGAAGTTTGCGAGTAATCCTGAGATGATCAAACCACCGTGTGTCCCAGTTAGTGAAATCCTCGACACCCGAACGAAGAGTTTGCTAAATGTTGCAAACTGCAAGGGTTACGTATTATCAAATCAAATTGTATCCTCGGTCATGGCTCAAGTTGCAGAGGAAAAGGATATCAATGTTGTGCTTTCGGAGCTCTTTAGTTCGGAGGGAAGTGAGACATACATCAGGCCGGTGGAAAAGTTTGTGGATCTGGATGAGGAAGACACCATGTCATTCTGGGACGTTGCGCTGAAGGCACGGCAATATCGAGAGGTAGTGGTAGGGTACAAGCCAGCCGATCTTGATTATGACGATGCCGAAGAGCTCATCATCAATCCTCCTAACAAATCAGTGCCAAGGCGTTGGAAGAAGGGAGACAAGATCGTGGTATTCAGTTTAGAAGATTAATTAATAGCTTTCTAGAGACTTTATTGAGAATATGTTTTCTTAGGAAGGGCGGTCACCCTTGAACCCTCCCTTGTACACTTCACCATTTGCAAGTTGGCAGGGATTGTCATCCTTCCACTCTCCCTCGTACAAGTCACCATTTGCAATTTTTCATGTTCCCTGCCCATTCATCTTGTCATCCTTCCACTCTCCCTCGTACACACTACCATCTGCATATTTCAATGTTCCCTACCCATTCCTCTTGTCATCCTTCCACTCTCCCTCGTACACACTACCACTGGCAAATTTGTATGTTCCCTGCCCATTCATCTTGCCATCCTTCTACTCTCCCTCGTACACGTTACCATTTGCAAAGTTGCAGGTTACCCACCCATTCCTCTTGTCATCCTTGAACTCAGTACCATCTGTAAATTTTAATATCCGTCCCCTGCTGCCATCCTTCCACTCTCCCTCGTACACTTCACCATTTGCAGATTTGTATGTCCCCTGCCCATTCATCTTGTCATCCTTCCACTCTCCCTCATACACGTCTCCATCCTCCCATGTCATCTTACCATTGCCACTACGCAATCCATTTGCATCAAGCCCCCCAACATAATCTCCCCAAATTCCTCTCCAAATTCCTTTCCAAAATCCTCCATCACGGAACCTCTTTTTCTTTGTTTCCACTGGTAGTGTATGTAATGGTGGGGCCGACGGCAATATTGCAGTAGCAGGAGCAAACGCGTGATTATTCTCGGGCTTTTCCGGTGCTGTAAAAGCCTGACTTGTTGCATTATTGCAAGTCAAATTCTGCTGCATAGCTCCAGTTGAGCTATCACATTTCGGACATTCTGTGTGAATGGTCTTCCAAACCCCAAAAATATTCTTCTTCCGTAGCTGGAGGTAACATTTGGGGCAGTAACCAGTCTGGATGAGTTCTACCAGAGCACCTTGGTCCGTGAGGATCGGAGCCGGATGTTTCTCATATGAATATCTGAGGGGATTGATGTTTATGTTGGCCATCTGTAAATCTGTAGGTACTTCTATTAATATTCTTGCTATTACCAAACGCTTCTGTATTAGAATTATGTCGTGGACGACTTCAGCAGAGAAGAATAATTATGTTGGCAGATGCAAAATGGCGGTGGCGAAAAAAAGTCGCCATTTTCACCCGCCTTTAATGGCGACACTAACTTTGCCACGCACAAAAGTAATGGCGACAACGGGTAAGAAGATTTTACCCGTAAAAATACCGGCCCGACCACATTAAAATGGATCTTTTCGAGGCGCGCCAAATTTTAGACTGGATCTTTTATGCAAGACAAGGACCATGTCGATGTCGACCTACCTAACAACTCCAGCGGAAGCAATATCGCCTCCAGAACTTACTTATGCAGCAGCCGACAATGCTTGGATGCAAATGTGGGACATAGCGTCACGTGCAACGTGTGTGGTACAGATGGAACTGATGTCGTAGTATATCATCTAATGAGCATGTGGAAATGATTATTTTAATCATCGCAAAGCACAGCATGGGGCCCAAAAAAGAATAAAACAGCAATTAGAATCGAACTAAAGCAAGTATAATTAGCTTTAAAGCTAGTGAAATCAAAACAGAGCACACATCAACATCCTTGTACCCTTCCTCTTCTTCTTTCCCCTTTCTTTCTTTCCTCTCTTCAATCGTGCAGCGTTTCAGCTGATCCGGCTGCGCCGCATCAAAAAGACACCGAACCACAGATATCAAATATGGTATCTGCCAAAAAAATAATGGTTGATTTGCTGGTGATTGAGGTTCGGGTTCGCTTCGCTCCGTTTGTTTTGTTGATTTGTGACTTGTATCGGACGCTGCACTGCTATCCAGCTATCCACTGCAAGTCAACAACATGGTGAATCTGTCTCTGAAGTGAAAGTGGTGTGGTGGATTCGCCGTCTGGAATCGTGAGGAGCACGGAGCGCACAATTTGTGATGAACGACATACATTGATCGTCGCTCGACATTAATGAGAACATACACGACGAACTCACCATGAAGCATATTCATTGTATTCATCATTGGATGCGTCGAGACTGTTGTGTCTCTTGTGCGTCCAACACACTTGTATGTTGGATGGAACAATACGGAAGCGGGCACACAAGTACTTATATTTTGTGGAATTTATCCATTTTCACTCTATATTCACCATGCCACTCATGCATGCGTCATAGACCGCCCAGCCACACTCTAGAAGGGACATTCCGCCGCCTCATAGCATTTACTTGGCGGCTGCAAACCAGTTTGGTGGCAGAGCAACTCCAACTATTCATCTGATGACCATAATGGAAGTGCATCATCACACCGATGTCAAAGCGTAATTTTCCGGCACCTCTACTTTGGTGTAATAATATGTAGCGACGGCGTCGGTCGATGATCGCCTGATGGCACCACTTCACAGAAAGTGTGTTGCTGCAGTGGGGGCGTTTAATTTTATGAGTAGGTAGTGTTGTTGGATGTCGGCCGTAGGAGTGCTAGGACGTCGCCGACATTGAAGTAGCTTGTGTTTTGAGACGAGGCGCTTCGAAGTTTTCTGATTTAGAAAGTCAGCTTTCTTCTACGTATGTAGTACTTATGAATTCCGAGGGGATAGCAAACTGCAACACCACAATTTTCTGTTTGAAGTGACTGGTAGTTCATTGAAGTTGGCCTATTTTGAAGATAGGCCTTCATTCACCATGCAGTGTTGAGATAGATTACTAATTCCTCTTGACAAATGATGCATATGTGAGAATCTGCAAAATGACTTCGGGTAGTTTACTACCGCACGAATGATGACTATCGATGCAATGACGCAGGTTTGATTCACTGCTTCATGGTACATTAACATCTAATTTAGTTATGAATCTTCAGTGGTGACGAAACAAAGGCTGTAAATGTCATTGTGAATTCGGAATTCGTATGAATGTAGGAGAAGGTCGTGGCCACGTGGTTTGAAACGGAAGAACGTTCCCGTGGAAGAACCGAAGAACTTGCTTTCAGCAAAAACGACACGAAACAACAACGTTCGTAAGTACATACTGCCACCCGCGTGCGGTAAGTTGATGCAGCACAAGCACAGCATTGATGCACTCATTGACATCTACAACACCAATCATTCAACAATGAGCAGCGACGAGCCAATTACTACATCTATCAAAGGGGCCTCCTCCAAAAAGTCCTCTCGATCCTCCCGCCGTCTAAAATCAGCCAATGACTCAGGCAATGATCAAAATATTGAAACACTATTACTCAATGGCAGCAGCAGCAGCCGCAACAACAGTCCAACAAATAATGATACTCTAGTGGACGCTGCACCAAAAATGAAACGAAAAAAGAAGAAGCAACGAGGAGCTGCAGAGGCCGCCTCTGAAAATACCGACAATACCGCTACCTCAGCAACAACAACAGGCGACACCACGAAACGTACAAAAAAGAAAAAATCCAAACAGCGACGACGATCCTCTGCCGAAAGTGACACTTCGGATAATGAATTCTCACCACCGGAATCTGCCAGATCGTCCTCCACAGGGGATGTTCCTCATAAGAAGATGGAGGGGGACAAATTACGAGATTCACTTACGTTGATGAATAAAGAGTCCAAATCTATCAAGAGGGCGTTGGTGGTGGTGGCAAATAATATTAATGGTAGTAGTAATTCTTCGAGGCAGTCCGCTCTAACTAGTCCGGCGAGACAGACGGCGGTGCAGTTTACTTCATCGACGTTGCAGAGGGATAATCAAAAGGTAATGCCCAAGGCGAGTACACTGGTGAAAAGGTCACTTTAGATCAATTCGATAGCATCCTAATTCTTTCTGACGAGACGGCAATGAAGAGCGGAGAAAAGGGTAGTACCTCGAGTGATAGTCGATCATTGGCTGCTGTGTTGATCATCCAAGACATGATGGACAAGATGTACCAAGTGAAGAAGAAGAAGTTTGCGAGTAATCCTGAGTTGATCAAACCACCGTGTGTCCCAGTTAGTGAAATCCTCGACTCCCGAACGAAGAGTTTGCTAAATGTTGCAAACTGCAAGGGTTACGTATTATCAAATCAAATTGTATCCTCGGTCATGGCTCAAGTTGCAGAGGAAAAGGATATCAATGTTGTGCTTTCGGAGCTCTTTAGTTCGGAGGGAAGTGAGACATACATCAGGCCGGTGGAAAAGTTTGTGGATCTGGATGAGGAAGACACCATGTCATTCTGGGACGTTGCGCTGAAGGCACGGCAATATCGAGAGGTAGTGCCGATCTTGACTATGTCGATGCCGAAGAACTTATTATCAACCCCCCTAACAAATCAGTGCCAAGGCTTTGGACGAAGGGAGACAAGGTCGTGGTATTCAGTTTAGAAGATTAGTTATAGCTCTAAAGTCTTTATACTGAGAATATTTTTTAGGAAGGGTGGTCATCCTTGAACTCTCCCTTGTAAACTTCACCATTTGCAAATTTGTATGGTAGGTTCCCTACCCATTCATCTTGCCATTCTTGAACTCTCTCTCGTAATTTTGTAGGTTCCCCGCCCATTCCTCTCGCCATTCTCGAACTCTCCCTCGTACACTAAACCACTGGCAAATTTGTATGTTCCCTGCCCATTCTTCTTGTCATCCTTCCACTCTCCCTCGTACACACTACCACTGGCAAATTTCAATGTTCCCCTCCCATTCTTATTGTCATCCTTCCACTCACCCTCGTACACGTCACCATTTGCAGTTTCGTAGGTTCCCTGCCCATTCCTCTCGTCATCCTTCCACCCTCCCTCGTACACGTCACCATTTGCAAATTTGAAAGTTCCCCACCCATTCCTATTGTCATCCTTGTACTCTCCCTCGTACACATTACCACTGGCAAATTTGTAGGTTCCCCGCCCATTCCTCTTGTCATCCTTCCACTCCCCCTCGTACACTTCACCATCTGCATATTTGCAGGTTCCCCGTCCATTCGCCTTGTCATCCTTCCACTCCCCCTCATACACCACTCCATCCTCCCATGTCATCTTGCCTTTGCCACTACGCAATCCATTTGCATCAAGTCCCCCAACATAATCTCCCCAAAATGCTCCATCACGGAACCTCTTTTTCTTTGTTTCCACTGCATAATCTATTGTATGTAATGGTGGGGCCGATGGCGATATTGCAGTAGCAGGAGCAAGGACGTGATTGCTCTGGGGCTTCTCCGGTGCTGTTAAAGCCTGACTTGTTGCGTTATTGCATGTCAAATTCGGCTGCATAGTAGCTCCAGTTGAGCCTGCACAGTTCGGGCATTTTTTATGAATGGTCTTCCACACTCCAAAAATCTTCTGTCGTAGCTGGAGGTAACAATTGGGGCAGTAACCATTCTTGATGAGGTCTACCCGAGCACCTTCTTCCGTGAGGATCGGAGGCGGATGTTTTTCATATCTGAGGGGATTGATGTGTATGTTGGCGTTCATCTGTATCTGTAAATCTGTAGGTATTGATATATTCTCGCTATTGCATTAGTTCGTGGGCAAGTGCCAAACAGAATGTGACCGAGCACCATGCTTCTGTATTAAATATTACAATATTCTGTCGTGGACGACTTGAAGCACGAAGAACTACCATGGTTGATTGGCTTTGATTTGATTGGGGTTCGGGGTTCGGGTTCGCTTCGGTTTGTTGATTTGTGACTTGTGACGCCATGCTACTGACGGCCGCGGCCGTGAACTAAATCGTACCTACCTCGCCCGATTTATCGAATTTTACACAAAAATACTAACAACATGAAAAGTGTCATAAATTTTGCCATGATACTCGACGAAAATACATTTACCAGCCTAATCATAGAATCCCAAACATTAACTATAATTCGTCGATATGGAGCACCAATCGACGAATTTGGGACCAATAGCTACTATTTCGATCTAGAATGACGATGTCTACGGCATATCTGCATGCCTGTGCTTCTGCTGCTATGCGAGTATACTACATACAACGTTGACCAGTGGTTCTATCGAAAGCTGCTTGTCTATTATCATATTACGGTCGATTATTTAGGATAGGTGTTGATATGGAGGCTCAGAACCATGATATTAGGGTGTAGAATGCGTCTTTTTTGTGTTTTGTTAATGATTTGTGTGGAGATTTCTCCGCGGTACGATTTAGTTTGCTGTTGATTTTTACTTATGCAGTCGAGTGTGCGTGGTCACAAATCGCTTGACACACCGCACACCGCCACTCACGCTTTGGACACAACAGCGGAACGAGCACTGTTGTTGTCATATATAAGTGTCAACCACCGTCACCATCGACACTAATGGCCGCGGTCATCGACTTACAGTGTGGTCATATATGTAACAGAAATTTTAAAGTACGTCTGGTGGGCCCTCAAGAGGCGTCATTATGTGTGGTCATAAATAAATGATCAAGTGAGAACATTATTTCAAGGCACTGCGGAAGCCCTAAAGCATTAGCTTTTATCGGGGCTGCATCAGCAAGTGGATCAGAGTTGTGATAATTCATCTATTAAAGAAATTATGGCATGAATCTACAACTGTTCAACGCACGCCGCTTGTAGCATGTCCCAATAGAACTAGGGTGCACCGTGTGCGAGTAAAAGAGAAGAGATAAAGCAGTACATACATAGGCACACGCAGCTGAAGCTGAAAGATGAGCGGCAACCTCAGGAAGTCACAGGTTTCTTTGATTTGAATTTGATTTCCGAACGCCGACCCCATGCCTGCGAGAGGCAGGCGATGGGGTCAGCGGCAGATTCTTCTCACTACTCACTAAATTAAGCTAATAAAATCCTTTTTTCTAGCATTGCCTCTAGCCGTAGCAAAGTGGATCCTAAACCTATCGTGTTATACCGACTGATCATTCTCAAGAACACAGGCCCTCGACTGGAATCCGCATCATTCTTAGTTTATACATCAGCGCACTAATGTATTCTGTAGAGTCTCAGTCTCAGCCTGGTCCGTCAAACCATCAAAACTCCCCTCTTATCCTGCTCCGTCTAGTGGAAACGTCCAATCCTGCTTCTGAAATGCTGCTGAAGTGATATGTTGTGGCTCAGTGGGATCATACAACATCTCGGCATTCTTACCCAAGTATGCGAATAGGTGAAACAAACATTCCAAATGACCTTCTATGGACAGAGCAAGGTGTCAACTCGTCGTCCTTGAAAACTCCCAACAAATATCTACCCGACCAGGCCAACTCTCTATCGACTATCGCAGGATTTCAACCAAAGATCAACTAGAGGGCGCTCTCACTAGCCAATTCTCAACTAACATCTATCCCGCAGATACTCTATGCTCTCGTGAATGCACGGGATTCAAAACAACATTTGTTGTATGTATATATCCCTTGAACGCAGAGAAGGACAGAAGCGATGACGAGCCAAGAACGTCCGTCCTGACTTGACAGTCCTATTCTTTTTGTATGTTATTTCTGTGCTACGGTAACCTTCGCAAAACTGGTACAATATATTATAAACAAGAAAAGCATCTGTGGATGGCAGAGTCGTGTGTGGTTCCTTCTCGGGTCGTTTTCGAGAGCAAGAACCAAGGCAAGGCAGGATCAAGTCGTTGACTTTTGCTTGACATCATCCTTTCTGTGTGGTTCCTTCTCGTTGGTCGTACAGACGCGTACCTAGTACCTCTAATTCATTGAAGTTGGTCGTATTTACCTATGCGATTTCAACCAATGATTCTTTTGTACATAAAATTGTATGTGTATGAGAACCTGCAAAATAAGTACAGATGATTGATTACCGCACGAATGATGACTACTTATGCATTGACGCAGGTCAGATTCTTATTTCTTGATACGTATTTATCTAAGTTAGGCTATATGATGAAACGAAGGCTATATGTCATTTAGGAAAAGGAATTAGTAGTATGTAGGAGAAGGTGGCCACGTGGTCTGCCGGCGGAAGAATGAACGAACGTAAAAACAAAAATTCTCTCTCTCCCTACCCGGGTAGCGAATGAAGAAGAGCTCTCTAGATTCATGCACTGCAATCATCGACAAGTTTCTACTGACTGAGCTAATCCAACAACAACAACGATGAACGACGGCGACCGAATTGCATCCACTATCGGGGTGCCAATCTCCAAAAAGTCATCCTCCCGTCGTCTCAAATCAGCCGCCGCAGCCAATGACGACAATGATCAAAATGTCGAAGCACTATTACTCAACAGCAACAACACTCATTCAACAGATGATGATACTGCAGTGGACGCCGCGGCAAAAATGAAACGACGAAAAAAGAAATCACGATCTGTAGAGGCAGCTACCGAAAATACCAATAATACCGATACCATAAATGGCACAACAACAGCAACATCAGACACCACAACGAAACGGATCAAAAAGAAAAAATCCAAACAGCGCAGTAGTAGTGAAAAACGACGACGATCCTCTGCCGAAACTGCCGAGTCTTCTGCTGCTGCTACTTCGGATAATGAATTTTCACCAGAGTCGTCGTCTAGTAAATCATCCTCCACTTCTTCAGGTGGTGGTGATGTTGTTCCCTCTACTAATAATAATAGTAGTAGTAGGATGATGGGTGGGGAGAAATTACGAGATTCACTCACCTTGATGAATAATAATAAAGAGTCCAAATTACTAATGGCCAAAAAGACGACAGTGGCAGTGGCGGAGGCAAATAATGGAAATACTACTAATCAAAGGGTGTCCGCCCTAACCAGTCCAGCGAGACAAACTGCAGTGCAGTTTACTTCGTCGACGTTGCAACGGGATTCGAAAAAAAAGCTGTTGGTCAATCAGGTCTTGGGGGGGGAAGTAGTGGGGGAGGATGATGACAATACTGAGGAGGATGACAATAATTCTGGGAAGGGAGGAGGAAATGGAGGCTCAACGAGATCTATTGGAAGTGCTTCCGGTGGGGGGAGTGCATTGAAAAAGGAATCCAAATATAGTGGTAGTGGTGGTGGTGTGAAAGGGGGGAAAGTAAAATCATCCAAAAAGTTGTTTCATAGTCAAGATGAGGATGATGATGATGAGGATGAAAAGAAGGATGCGACTGATTTAAAGTCACGGGGGAACAACATGTTCAAAATACCATCCTCCTTTGAATTAAAGGATAATGATGATGATGATGACAACAACAACGACAACGACAACAATACTGAAAAAGAACCTTCACTACGGAACAATAAATCACGCAAGGAAATGTTTGCAAGGGCAGCACACAATTCATCACTTCGAAAAATCAACAACAACAAACAAGATAGCAGCAGTAGCACATCAATACCATCATCGTCAACATCGTTTGGACAACAGCGAAGAAGGGCCACTGCACCACCTCTTCCACAAGAACCTCGAAGGGCAAGTGCACCTCCCCTACAGGGGGGGGGAGCAGATTCATCTTCCTCCTCCTCCGACGACGATAATGAGGAAGGTCCACGACGATCACGACGACCATCACGATCTCAACTACGACGAACCAATTCACTCAGTGGATTAGGTCAACGTCCCGCAATCAGTCGACGATCCTCCCTCCGAACCATCAACGTTACTACTACAGACGGAGAAGATACGACTCTTGACGATGCACGATCAAGTCTCATCCACAAAATTAATGCCGTCAAACAACTTACCAACACACCCAATCAAAAGGAATTACGTCGTGTCCAAATGTCCATGGAGAAACAAATTTTTATCCCACCCAAAAATCGCAACAAGGGGATATTGGCCGCATTGAGTCATTTGTTGGCGGGACGTGTGGCAGAGTATGTATTGTGGACATACAAGGCGGCATTTGGGAAGGTTATGTTGATGTTTTTAACAATTTATGTGGTGAATATATTTACGTGGGCGGGAATTATGGATGCAGTCGATCGATCCACGGGAGGACGATGTATCCATGATGATGACTTTGCAACGAATAACTTTACATCATTGGAACGGTATGAGTTTGCGTTTGAATTGTCATGGACGACGTTTACTACCGTGGGGTATGGGGCGATTGGTCCCGCGCCGGATGTTCCGAATTGTTATCCGGTACGGTTGGTTTGTGCGTTTGTGGCGTTTACGGGGGTGTTGTTTGGATCTGTGAGTGTATATATATATTATGGAATTGTTGTTGTTGATGATGATGTTGTTGCTCTATTGTTGTTTTGGACTTGTTTGCATGCAGCATTTTCAATGTCGCATCATTCATTATTGCTCAACCCTTTCTTATCAATGATCATTAATTGTTGCTCACCCCCTTTTCTTCAAATCAATCATCTCTAATCTCAGACTACCGCTGCGATAATGTATTCCAAATTAATGCGTCTACTTGCCAGGGCTCACGTTACATTTAGCTCAACTCTCTGCGTACAGTTTGGGAGAGGAAATGAGGGGAGCACGGTACGATTTGGGCAGTTTAATTTTCGTGCATCAGTTGCCCCCGCCGAGGCTTTGAAAGCACTATCAATTTCAGACTTGGAGGTGGAAGATAGTGACGATGATGAAAATAAGCGAGAAGATCCACTCAGTACGTCGGATGAGGGGTTTCCGGTGATTGAGTTTCGTATGGTGAATGATCGAGCTAATCACGAGGGGTCGGAGATATGGGATGCTCAAATTAGAGGGATTATTCAGTTAAATAAGGATGTCAACCCATCAACCTCACCCAATAATGCCAAAGCTACCGGGGGGGAGTCGACTTTGGATTTGGATAAGAAGGCATACTATCAATTTGCGCTGACTCCTGATTCTCATCCGCACTTTAGTAGAATATGGTATGCACGTCATGTGCTCAATGCAGAATCACCGCTCTTGAAGCGCGATATCAGAGATGAGATTGTGAAAGAGGGTGGCAAGTGGGACAAAGGTGAGTGTATTTTTGGGAATGGAGTGCAAAATTAGGAGAGAAGTGATTACCATTCTTCTCACCACACTTTTTTTTATCTTTCAGATTACAATACTGCGTCAGAGGTTCGGAAATGTCTTAATGAGTTCATCTCACTTCGAATAACACTAAGTGGTACGTCTGCTGTTAGTGCAAACACAGTATTTGCGGAGCATGTTTATGAGTATGAAGATGTGGTTGTCGGGTGGCGATTTGCCAACATGGTATATGAGAAGGAACCAAAAAGTAGGCTGTGGAAGAGGTTCCTCCCGTTTGGCCGAGGCTCAGGAGATGCAACTGATGTCAAGGGTAACCGTGAAACAAAAACAAAAGTGGATAAAGCTCTTATTCATGATATTGTGCCGCAGCCGGGAGATGATTACGAAATCGTGCCCGAAGCGTCAACCCATGCACAAATTAGCAGGTTATTTCAAAGGGGAGCTTCTGAGATATTTAATACATAGCTGGAGTGTAAGTATTGTAGGTCAATACTTAATAATGTGACAGAAATTTGTATTTGAGTCCATTCTACCATGAATTCAACTCTGTTTCGCATTAACCGTTGCGACCAACTCTGGCGCCTCTACTCTTAAGCTCGTCAGCATTGCCAACCTACGATTTCAGACAAAGTAGACAGTATGAAAGTAAAATCCTCCTCCTTTTGACGGCAGAAAACGAGCTCGTATGACAGTACGCTATTATTCACTACGCTAACAGACTCGAAACGAAAACAAAGATCAAATTATGAAAAAATTATTTCTTCGACTTTTTCGCTTTGGGCTTAGCTTTTGCTTTGCCTCTCCCCTTCTTCATGAACTTCTTTTTGAGGGCCTCCATATCTTCTTGATCCTCATCATCACTATCTTGTTCCGCAGCATTCTTGTCGTCATCAATAGCGTCCAAGTCTCCGCCCTCTGCCATATCCGATCCGCTTCCCCTCTTCTTCTTAGTCTTCTCCGCACCCTGCTCCGACACCAAGGCCTGCGCTTTGTGGGCCATCGCGTTGTACTCTCGTGTGAAGGCAGCCTTGGCCTTACTATCCAAATCTGCAAATTTCTTGCTCTTGTTCCCCCCGGAATTTAATACGAACTCATCCAAGTTTTCAAACACATCATCACGATCTAAACCGTACTCATCCATGAGCTCAATGGCTTCCTTTGCCTTGGCCCCCTCTGGATCAAAAAGCAACTCGAGGAGCTGCTTGCGCAGAAGTGGAAGATAATTCATTCGCAGCTCTGCATTATCCGCACTAACTTTGTAGTTCATATGATGACGGAGTTCTCCCAACAAACGAATCTTCTTATTGCGAGATGAATTCTTCCCCAACCAACCAGCAAACTCGGCATTTCCCGGGAGAAATCCACCATTGGGACCTCCAGCGTGATGTCCAACCTTGACAGCAAGCATTGCAGAAAGAGGCAAGAGCGCCCAATTTTGATCACCTCCACGGAGATTTTCCTCCACAACTCCAAAGTCTGACATGGCTTCCGTTGCGTTGTACATTTCATTCAGCGCGGCTATTTCCTCTTCCTCGTCTCCCGCAAGCTTCGCCTTATTGAATTGTCCCGAACACACCTTGAGATAATTCTGATGAGTCATCAATCCCATAAGCATGTAGTCAACAAAGTATGCATCTGATCGCTTCATCAAACTTGACGTTACAGCCTTGAGGTCCGTTCCTTCTACGCCACGACTTCCCTCGACAATTCTTCTGCAAGCATCAAACATGCTCACACGTAGCACCTCATCCTTATTAATCTCCCCCTTTCTATCCTTCAAGTCTTTGTACGTCATATTGGCACTGTCACCTCCCTTGGTCTTCTTGCAAGACCACATTTGTAGACAGTTCAACACCTGACGAATATCATTTCCGCACGATTCGGCAATGGCCTCAGCAGCATTGGGTTCCACTTCCATACCCTCCATCCTTCCAATCTCAACAGCCCTACGAGCAATGGTTGTCTTCACGGGACGTTGGTAGCGTAAATCCAAACAGTACTGAACAAGAGACTTGACCTTCTGAGATTGTCGATCATTACAGATGCAAATGATGGGGACTTTGGAATTCTTGATCATTTGGATGAGTTGTGCCATTCCACTTCTGTCACCTGCTCCCATACCATCAACTTCGTCCATAATAATGACTCGCTTTTGGGGCGGCACATGTCTCTTTGATGATTGACTGGAAAAGCTGAGAACTTGCGATCCGGTAACGTCTCCAAGTGCTTCCGTAAGAGCCTTCTTCGATCGGGCATCACTAGCATTGAGCTCGAGGACGTCACGGCCAGATTGCCTTGCAATCAGTGTGGCCGTAGTGGTTTTGCCTATGAAAAAAAAGAAAAACGAGTGTGAAAAGTCAGCGCTGCACGGACAAAAAAGACAAATCAAAAAACAATAATCATAAAAAGAAACGTACCAATACCAGGCGGTCCAGACAACAACGCAGCTTTTCTTGGACCATTTGGTGCCGTCAAACTCTTCACCTTCATTTTCGGATTGTTAAATGTACCCTCCCATCTATCCAACCATCTAGACAACTTATCAACATTGGTTTTGTTCCCCAAAATATCTTGAGTTGATTTGGGTGCATATTTGTCTGCCCAGAGTGCGTTGGGACCAAGTGCCTTGGAGTCATCGGGGTGATTTATTTTGCTGGCAGCAGCAGCTGGCTTTTTGCTAGCATAGGGATTATTACTGCTGACAGGAGATGACTTTTTGGCATATGGATTAACGACAGCTGTGGTGGCGGTGGGTTTCTTCGCATAGGGATTGGCCACTTTCTTTGCGTATGGGTTATTGAAGACGGCCGGCTTCTTTGCTGGTGCAATTGCGACTGCAGCCTCGTCACTCTTCTCCCTCTTCACAACTGATGATGCCAACGTACCCTCCTCCTTCTTTTCATCCTTGACTTCCGCCATGACAACATCATCACTCTTCATCTTTTCTCCCCCACCTAAAGCCTCCTGTTGTTGCTTCTGCTGCTCTTCCAACTCCGCCCTCTCTTCGTCCGTCAATGTTCCCTTCTTCCACTCACTCAAAAAGTGAATCAATGCATAAAATTCATTCAAACCACGAACGATTTCTACCAAATTATTGGGATCCAATGGCTTCTTCTTCGACTTGGTCTTTTTCTTCTTTTTTGCTGCTGCAGCAGACGACGTCTTTTGCTTCTTCGTCGGACTACCACACTCCTCATCATCCTCATCCTCTCCATCCAACCCTTCCTCTTCCTCTTGACGCTGCTTCAACTTGAACGAATTCCAAATCTCCAAACACTTCTTATACTTGGATCCATCCACAACATCCCTCCCATCCTCCAATATATTCCCCGCTATCAAATAATCCGTCTTGCTCGATACAGACGTGGTGACTCTTCCACCCAAAATCTTGATCATGTCGGTAGCATTGTCTCGTGATAATTCGACATTGGTCGTCACACCATGAACAACATCAACATCATCGCTGTCATTATTACTGACGGCGGCAGTGTCATAGCGTCGATTGCGGTAATAATCCGCCTTGGAGGGTGAGGCGACACTCACTTGAGCGTTGGTGAGACGGGTCACGTCATCATTGGTGGATAGAATTCCACTGAAGCAGAATGTGAGCCCGGTGAGGCAGTGGGGTGTCATTGTTGTTGTGTCTTCGAGTGAGGTGAAGAATGAGCTTGAGCGTGAGCTTGAGCTGCCTCCGTTGCTGTTGTTGTCCATTACAGGCAGTGCTAGTGTGGATTGAATGTGCACAGCTTCTCGAACACTGTTGGTAGGAATGATGTGCTCCAATAGCTGTGAGGATGGCGGATGAAATTTCGGTGGGGACAAGAACAATAATTCAGTCGATGAAGATGATTTGAATTTGGTGGTGCGTTTCATGTTATTATTGACTGGCATTATTATTTCTTTCGATGCTTGCTGATTCTGTTTCTGTTTGGCTGGTTGTATTTGTGGTTGGATACTAATATTATTAGTAGTATTCAAAGAAGGTGGCTTTGTATTTTTTTTGACAGCCTTGGCCTTCGCCTTGGATGATTTGAATTTCGTAGACGGCTCTTCTTCACCATCGTTGTCTGGTGGTGAATCTTGATAGTCGTCCTCGCTATCGTCATGATCATCGTCATCTGAATCAATGATTATTTTGCGCCGATTCTTATTTTCCCTGTTACTATTAATAATATTATTTGTGGACTTGTTGGCCGCCATCGCCACCGCATTGCTCCTTCCTTTTCGCTTCTTGGTCACTTCTTTGGCGTCTTCCATATCGGTATCGCTATCGTCAACATCGATGGCCGAACTATCACGTTCACGTTCACGTTCACGCGCAGCTGATTGCTTGTCTTTGACTTTTTGCTTCGCAGGGCCAGCAGCGGCGGCGGCGGTTACTTTGCTGGATTTTTTGGATGACACAGCTTTTGTTGCTTTGTTGTTGGCGGCTGACGAAGGGGCAGAAGAGGCGCCGCTCTTCTTTTTGGCACCGCTGCCGCTGGCTTTCGCTTTGGGCTTGCCGAAGAAATTACGAATGTCCATCTATTGTGTTGTGATATTATATTATATTATGGTGCTGTGCTAATAAGTAGCGTAGGGTGTATCATGTATCATGTACATGTACATATGTAATAATATCATGTCCGTGTACTCTCTCTCGTCATTGATGATGATGGCTCACGTAACTTCCATGAAACTCCAGCCATTGCCGGCCGGCGCTGGTGTCTTTACTGGTGCCGGGAGTTTGTCAATCTCTGTGGCGTCATTCAGTTCTTAGCAAGCGGCACTGCTGTCGCATCAAAAAGTCATCAACAACAGCTCAAGCAGCTCAAGCAGCTCAAGCAGCTCAAGCAGCTAGCTCAAAACTGACAATGGCCGTATCTTTCCTCCTAGCGGGTCAATGACGGCGATAGGTGGCGTTTTGGAAAGCCCTTGAGCAGGTCTATCGATTAGGCGTGTAATGAACTCGATTCGACGACTTTTATTCATTCGTCTCGGTTAAAAACGGGTCGAGAATGTGATCGGTAGGGCCAGATCCGGCTCTGTTTCTCTAGATTTCCAGAGCCGAGATCCAAATTTGATCAAAATACGTTATGACAACCGTTGTAAAGCTCTTGTCAAGCTGAATCGATTAGTACCATCATTGAAATCAAAATAATAATCACTGCTCGGCCGAGGGCCTCGCAAAAGAGACACTTGTAGACGATCAGCCGCTTCCAGACGATCGGTACACGTCGAATATCCAAAAAGATACTTTAACTGCAATGCCACTAAAATCCACAATAAACGGAGCTCGGGCAGGGGCCCTCGCACGCTCCGCTGAAGACACTTCCTTTAATGCCGTAAGATCCAGATAGTTGGCACGGGTGAGATCTAAGACGCTGAGCATAGGCATAGGCATAGATCAGCCTCATCATGACAGTCGGTACATGTACCGTCCGATCCGTCCATCTTACTATCCTTTCATCAACATTACAATATATTGAATCAACATCAACACTAACCATCCTAATACCAACCGCATCACCATCAACTACTTCCATCATCCAACATTACATATATACTTCCATCATCCAACAGCAGCAGCAGCCTCATCATCTTGGTCGACTGCTACCACTCTGCTGCTTTTGGCGTTGTTGGCGTTGGATTGGTTGATGTTGCGAATACAGCAGCAGCAGCAGCAGCAGTCAGCCAATGAGGAGGATGGATACGACAGCAATGCCAACCACAAGCAGCAATGCCAACGATCGTCCAACCACTGCTACTCCATCCACCAGCGGCAGTATCGTCGGCAATGAGCAGCAGTGGTGGCTGGGAGAGGAGAGGGTATGTGCTGAATGCAACAACCAACCATCATTGCCGAGGCAGTCGAGGCAAGTGGAAGATAAAAGCGAGGGTGAGCGGCAGCGGCAGCGGCAGCGAGGCCGAGCTGTGAGTATTATTGAATAAGTACGTCGTGCCAACCTGACATGTCGTTCTTCAGCGCAGCGTTGGATGCGCCCGTGCCAACTAATAACTAATCATTGACAGTACATGGCTGATCGTTAAAGTGCGAGCGGTAGCGAGGACGAGCTGTGATTCTTTTGTTATTGTACTACTAATCAATAGCGCTTGAAACAACGATTCGAATGGTGGTATCATTGTTTGTCGATTCCGTTCAAAATCCGAATGTCAAATGTCGATTTTCATTTGGAGCTCGACATTCGGTTTCCAGAGGTCGATTTAGTTGAGAACATTGACAAACGATCGATATTTGGCCACAATGACACCACCAATCGATAGAACGCATTGAGAGCTTTCCAAAACGACACTCATCGTCTTGATACGACAAATACAAGCCAAGATATTTACTTTGTATTAATTTATTTATTTATTTATTCATCTAGCAATGATTTGGTTGATTGTCATATATAGTCTTCAATATTATTGTACCTCCGTCATCATCGTCACTAGCCCGGACTACTACTACCACACTCCTCATCATCCTCCTCTTCCTCTTGACGCTGCTTCAACTTGAACGAATTCCAAATCTCCAAACACTTCTTATACTTGGATCCATCCACAACATCCCTCCCATCCTCCAATATATTCCCCGCTATCAAATAATCCGTCTTGCTCGATACAGACGTGGTGACTCTTCCACCCAAAATCTTGATCATGTCGGTAGCATTGTCTCGTGATAATTCGACATTGGTCGTCACACCATGAACAACATCAACATCATCGCTGTCATTATTACTGACGGCGGCAGTGTCATAGCGTCGATTGCGGTAATAATCCGCCTTGGAGGGTGAGGCGACACTCACTTGAGCGTTGGTGAGACGGGTCACGTCATCATTGGTGGATAGAATTCCACTGAAGCAGAATGTGAGCCCGGTGAGGCAGTGGGGTGTCATTGTTGTTGTGTCTTCGAGTGAGGTGAAGAATAAGCTTGAGCGTGAGCTTGAGCTGCCTCCGTTGCTGTTGTTGTCCATTACAGGCAGTGCTAGTGTGGATTGAATGTGCACAGCTTCTCGAACACTGTTGGTAGGAATGATGTGCTCCAATAGCTGTGAGGATGGCGGATGAAATTTCGGTGGGGACAAGAACAATAATTCAGTCGATGAAGATGATTTGAATTTGGTGGTGCGTTTCATGTTATTATTGACTGGCATTATTATTTCTTTCGATGCTTGCTGATTCTGTTTCTGTTTGGCTGGTTGTATTTGTGGTTGGATACTAATATTATTAGTAGTATTCAAAGAAGGTGGCTTTGTATTTTTTTTGACAGCCTTGGCCTTCGCCTTGGATGATTTGAATTTCGTAGACGGCTCTTCTTCACCATCGTTGTCTGGTGGTGAATCTTGATAGTCGTCCTCGCTATCGTCATGATCATCGTCATCTGAATCAATGATTATTTTGCGCCGATTCTTATTTTCCCTGTTACTATTAATAATATTATTTGTGGACTTGTTGGCCGCCATCGCCACCGCATTGCTCCTTCCTTTTCGCTTCTTGGTCACTTCTTTGGCGTCTTCCATATCGGTATCGCTATCGTCAACATCGATGGCCGAACTATCACGTTCACGTTCACGTTCACGCGCAGCTGATTGCTTGTCTTTGACTTTTTGCTTCGCAGGGCCAGCAGCGGCGGCGGCGGTTACTTTGCTGGATTTTTTGGATGACACAGCTTTTGTTGCTTTGTTGTTGGCGGCTGACGAAGGGGCAGAAGAGGCGCCGCTCTTCTTTTTGGCACCGCTGCCGCTGGCTTTCGCTTTGGGCTTGCCGAAGAAATTACGAATGTCCATCTATTGTGTTGTGATATTATATTATATTATGGTGCTGTGCTAATAAGTAGCGTAGGGTGTATCATGTATCATGTACATGTACATAATAATATCATGTCCGTGTACTCTCTCTCGTCATTGATGATGATGGCTCACGTAACTTCCATGAAACTCCAGCCATTGCCGGCCGGCGCTGGTGTCTTTACTGGTGCCGGGAGTTTGTCAATCTCTGTGGCGTCATTCAGTTCTTAGCAAGCGGCACTGCTGTCGCATCAAAAAGTCATCAACAACAGCTCAAGCAGCTCAAGCAGCTCAAGCAGCTAGCTCAAAACTGACAATGGCCGTATCTTTCCTCCTAGCGGGTCAATGACGGCGATAGGTGGCGTTTTGGAAAGCCCTTGAGCAGGTCTATCGATTAGGCGTGTAATGAACTCGATTCGACGACTTTTATTCATTCGTCTCGGTTAAAAACGGGTCGAGAATGTGATCGGTAGGGCCAGATCCGGCTCTGTTTCTCTAGATTTCCAGAGCCGAGATCCAAATTTGATCAAAATACGTTATGACAACCGTTGTAAAGCTCTTGTCAAGCTGAATCGATTAGTACCATCATTGCATAATAATCAAAATAATAATCACTGCTCGGCCGAGGGCCTCGCAAAAGAGACACTTGTAGACGATCACGATCAGCCTCTTCCAGACGATCGGTACACGTCGAATATCCAAAAAGATACTTTGACTGCAATGCCACTAAAATCCACAATAAACGGTGCTCAGGGAGGGGTCACACTCGCAAATACACTTCTTGCAATGGGGTTTTATCAATGAATAAATACTTCAGGTGCGGCGTGATCCAAGACGCTGAGCATAGGCATAGATCAGCCTCATCATGACAGTCGGTACAACATGTATGTACCGTCCAATAAATGACGACTCTATCTCCCAACATTGTTACTACTCCTATTGTACTTCCTATCCAATTTAACATCAACTGGCCTTCCGCTCGGTATGTTGTTATCTTCCTCCACACATCACCCAACCACAAGCAACAGCACATCACCCAACCTCATCATAATCATCTACAATCCTCCTCCTCCACCCAACCACAAGCAGTATCGTCAACTCCTCCGCATCATCCTGTTGCTTGTGGTTGGTGGTGGTGGAGGGTTGCGGTGGTGGAGGGTTGCGGTGGTGGAGGATGGTATGTATTGATAATGAATACAACAATCCACCTACACCACCAACCACAAGCAGCAACAACGTCCTCCTCCTCCTCCACCACCACTGCTACTCCCAACGTCGGCGGGCACTGATGCTGCCGCTGCTTGTGGATGGTGGAGGGATACACAACAACCATCATTGCCGAGCGTAGCCGAGGTAAGTTGAGTTGATGATATAAGTAATGATGGCTCCGCTCGTCCATTTGATGATGTGAGGCGAGCGGCAGCGAGGCCGAGCTGTGTCTATATTATTGGATGCGCCGGTCGCAAGTGGTCTATCTTCAGAGAAGCGTCTAGACCTTCGACGTAACAATTATCAAGGACGGTGCTACTTCTAGTCATCTCACAACAATCAACCCATCATGGACAAGCTGATCGTTGAATTGAAGCGAGTGCGAGCGGTAGCGAGGACGAGCTGCTGTGTTTATTGGAATAATCGATATCGTAGAGCTTGAAAAGACGATTCCAATGCTCGTCTCTTTGTTGGATTTCATTTTTTTCGACTCTGGCCAGTCGATTTGGAATTTGGATCTCGACTTTGGATTGCAGGGGTCGATTTAGTCAAGTCGATTGACAAACGATCGATATTTGGCCACAATGACACCACCAATCGATAGAACGCATTGAGAGCTTTCCAAAACGACACTCATCGTCTTGATACGACAAATACAAGCCAAGATATTAACTTTGTATTTATTTATTCATCTAGCAATGATTTGGTTGATTGTCATATATAGTCTTCAATATTATTGTACCTCCGTCATCATCGTCACTAGCCCGGACTACTACTACCACACTCCTCATCATCCTCCTCTTCCTCTTGACGCTGCTTCAACTTGAACGAATTCCAAATCTCCAAACACTTCTTATACTTGGATCCATCCACAACATCCCTCCCATCCTCCAATATATTCCCCGCTATCAAATAATCCGTCTTGCTCGATACAGACGTGGTGACTCTTCCACCCAAAATCTTGATCATGTCGGTAGCATTGTCTCGTGATAATTCGACATTGGTCGTCACACCATGAACAACATCAACATCATCGCTGTCATTATTACTGACGGCGGCAGTGTCATAGCGTCGATTGCGGTAATAATCCGCCTTGCAGGGTGAGGCGACACTCACTTGAGCGTTGGTGAGACGGGTCACGTCATCATTGGTGGATAGAATTCCACTGAAGCAGAATGTGAGCCCGGTGAGGCAGTGGGGTGTCATTGTTGTTGTGTCTTCGAGTGAGGTGAAGAATAAGCTTGAGCTGCCTCCGTTGCTGTTGTTGTCCATTACAGGCAGTGCTAGTGTGGATTGAATGTGCACAGCTTCTCGAACACTGTTGGTAGGAATGATGTGCTCCAATAGCTGTGAGGATGGCGGATGAAATTTCGGTGGGGACAAGAACAATAATTCAGTCGATGAAGATGATTTGAATTTGGTGGTGCGTTTCATGTTATTATTGACTGGCATTATTATTTCTTTCGATGCTTGCTGATTCTGTTTCTGTTTGGCTGGTTGTATTTGTGGTTGGATACTAATATTATTAGTAGTATTCAAAGAAGGTGGCTTTGTATTTTTTTTGACAGCCTTGGCCTTCGCCTTGGATGATTTGAATTTCGTAGACGGCTCTTCTTCACCATCGTTGTCTGGTGGTGAATCTTGATAGTCGTCCTCGCTATCGTCATTATCATCGTCATCTGAATCAATGATTATTTTGCGCCGATTCTTATTTTCCCTGTTACTATTAATAATATTCTTTGTGGACTTGTTGGCCGCCGCCGCATTGCTCCTTCCTTTTCGCTTCTTGGTCACTTCTTTGGCGTCTTCCATATCGGTATCGCTATCGTCAACATCGATGGCCGAACTATCACGTTCACGTTCACGTTCACGTGCAGCTGATTGCTTGTCTTTGACTTTTTGCTTCGGAGGGCCAGCAGCGGCGGCGGCGGTTACTTTGCTGGATTTTTTGGATGACACAGCTTTTGCTTTGTTGTTGGCGGCTGACGAAGGGGCAGAAGAGGCGCCGCTCTTCTTTTTGGCACCGCTGCCACTGGCTTTCGCTTTGGGCTTGCCGAAGAAATTACGAATGTCCATCTATTGTGTTGTGATATTATATTATATTATGGTGCTGTGCTAATAAGTAGCGTAGGGTGTATCATGTACATAGAAGTAATAATATCATGTCCGTGTACTCTCTCTCGTCATTGATGATGATGGCTCACGTAACTTCCATGAAACTCCAGCCATTGCCGGCCGGCGCTGGTGTCTTTACTGGTGCCGGGAGTTTGTCAATCTCTGTGGCGTCATTCAGTTCTTAGCAAGCGGCACTGCTGTCGCATCAAAAAGTCATCAACAACAGCTCAAGCAGCTCAAGCAGCTAGCTCAAAACTGACAATGGCCGTATCTTTCCTCCTAGCGGGTCAATGACGGCGATAGGTGGCGTTTTGGAAAGCCCTTGAGCAGGTCTATCGATTAGGCGTGTAATGAACTCGATTCGACGACTTTTATTCATTCGTCTCGGTTAAAAACGGGTCGAGAATGTGATCGGTAGGGCCAGATCCGGCTCTGTTTCTCTAGATTTCCAGAGCCGAGATCCAAATTTGATCAAAATACGTTATGACAACCGTTGTAAAGCTCTTGTCAAGCTGAATCGATTAGTACCATCATTGAAATCAAAATAATAATCACTGCTCGGCCGAGGGCCTCGCAAAAGAGACACTTGTAGACGATCAGCCGCTTCCAGACGATCGGTACACGTCGAATATCCAAAAAGATACTTTAACTGCAATGCCACTAAAATCCACAATAAACGGAGCTCGGGCAGGGGCCCTCGCACGCTCCGCTGAAGACACTTCCTTTAATGCCGTAAGATCCAGATAGTTGGCACGGGTGAGATCTAAGACGCTGAGCATAGGCATAGGCATAGATCAGCCTCATCATGACAGTCGGTACATGTACCGTCCGATCCGTCCATCTTACTATCCTTTCATCAACATTACAATATATTGAATCAACATCAACACTAACCATCCTAATACCAACCGCATCACCATCAACTACTTCCATCATCCAACATTACATATATACTTCCATCATCCAACAGCAGCAGCAGCCTCATCATCTTGGTCGACTGCTACCACTCTGCTGCTTTTGGCGTTGTTGGCGTTGGATTGGTTGATGTTGCGAATACAGCAGCAGCAGCAGCAGCAGTCAGCCAATGAGGAGGATGGATACGACAGCAATGCCAACCACAAGCAGCAATGCCAACGATCGTCCAACCACTGCTACTCCATCCACCAGCGGCAGTATCGTCGGCAATGAGCAGCAGTGGTGGCTGGGAGAGGAGAGGGTATGTGCTGAATGCAACAACCAACCATCATTGCCGAGGCAGTCGAGGCAAGTGGAAGATAAAAGCGAGGGTGAGCGGCAGCGGCAGCGGCAGCGAGGCCGAGCTGTGAGTATTATTGAATAAGTACGTCGTGCCAACCTGACATGTCGTTCTTCAGCGCAGCGTTGGATGCGCCCGTGCCAACTAATAACTAATCATTGACAGTACATGGCTGATCGTTAAAGTGCGAGCGGTAGCGAGGACGAGCTGTGATTCTTTTGTTATTGTACTACTAATCAATAGCGCTTGAAACAACGATTCGAATGGTGGTATCATTGTTTGTCGATTCCGTTCAAAATCCGAATGTGAAATGTCGATTTGGAGCTCGACATTCGGTTTCCAGAGGTCGATTTAGTTGAGAACATTGACAAACGATCGATATTTGGCCACAATGACACCACCAATCGATACAGCGCATTGAGAGCTTTCCAAAACGACACTCATCGTCTTGATACGACAAATACAAGCCAAGATATTAACTTTGTATTAATTTATTTATTTATTTATTCATCTAGCAATGATTTGGTTGATTGTCATATATAGTCTTCAATATTATTGTACCTCCGTCATCATCGTCACTAGCCCGGACTACTACTACCACACTCCTCATCATCCTCCTCTTCCTCTTGACGCTGCTTCAACTTGAACGAATTCCAAATCTCCAAACACTTCTTATACTTGGATCCATCCACAACATCCCTCCCATCCTCCAATATATTCCCCGCTATCAAATAATCCGTCTTGCTCGATACAGACGTGGTGACTCTTCCACCCAAAATCTTGATCATGTCGGTAGCATTGTCTCGTGATAATTCGACATTGGTCGTCACACCATGAACAACATCAACATCATCGCTGTCATTATTACTGACGGCGGCAGTGTCATAGCGTCGATTGCGGTAATAATCCGCCTTGGAGGGTGAGGCGACACTCACTTGAGCGTTGGTGAGACGGGTCACGTCATCATTGGTGGATAGAATTCCACTGAAGCAGAATGTGAGCCCGGTGAGGCAGTGGGGTGTCATTGTTGTTGTGTCTTCGAGTGAGGTGAAGAATAAGCTTGAGCTGCCTCCGTTGCTGTTGTTGTCCATTACAGGCAGTGCTAGTGTGGATTGAATGTGCACAGCTTCTCGAACACTGTTGGTAGGAATGATGTGCTCCAATAGCTGTGAGGATGGCGGATGAAATTTCGGTGGGGACAAGAACAATAATTCAGTCGATGAAGATGATTTGAATTTGGTGGTGCGTTTCATGTTATTATTGACTGGCATTATTATTTCTTTCGATGCTTGCTGATTCTGTTTCTGTTTGGCTGGTTGTATTTGTGGTTGGATACTAATATTATTAGTAGTATTCAAAGAAGGTGGCTTTGTATTTTTTTTGACAGCCTTGGCCTTCGCCTTGGATGATTTGAATTTCGTAGACGGCTCTTCTTCACCATCGTTGTCTGGTGGTGAATCTTGATAGTCGTCCTCGCTATCGTCATTATCATCGTCATCTGAATCAATGATTATTTTGCGCCGATTCTTATTTTCCCTGTTACTATTAATAATATTCTTTGTGGACTTGTTGGCCGCCATCGCCACCGCATTGCTCCTTCCTTTTCGCTTCTTGGTCACTTCTTTGGCGTCTTCCATATCGGTATCGCTATCGTCAACATCGATGGCCGAACTATCACGTTCACGCGCAGCTGATTGCTTGTCTTTGACTTTTTGCTTCGGAGGGCCAGCAGCAGCAGCGGCAGCGGCGGCGGCGGTTACTTTGCTGGATTTTTTGGATGACACAGCTTTTGCTTTGTTGTTGGCGGCTGACGAAGGGGCAGAAGAGGCGCCGCTCTTCTTTTTGGCACCGCTGCCGCTGGCTTTCGCTTTGGGCTTGCCGAAGAAATTACGAATGTCCATCTATTGTGTTGTGATATTATATTATATTATGGTGCTGTGCTAATAAGTAGCGTAGGGTGTATCATGTACATAATAATATCATGTCCGTGTACTCTCTCTCGTCATTGATGATGATGGCTCACGTAACTTCCATGAAACTCCAGCCATTGCCGGCCGGCGCTGGTGTCTTTACTGGTGCCGGGAGTTTGTCAATCTCTGTGGCGTCATTCAGTTCTTAGCAAGCGGCACTGCTGTCGCATCAAAAAGTCATCAACAACAGCTCAAGCAGCTCAAGCAGCTAGCTCAAAACTGACAATGGCCGTATCTTTCCTCCTAGCGGGTCAATGACGGCGATAGGTGGCGTTTTGGAAAGCCCTTGAGCAGGTCTATCGATTAGGCGTGTAATGAACTCGATTCGACGACTTTTATTCATTCGTCTCGGTCAAAAAAAACCTAGTTAGAAAGTGATCAGCTCGGCCATATCCGCCTTGACAGCCAGATTTTCAAAATATAGGTCCAAATAATCAAATTTGACAAATTGACCACCGTTGGAATCGTCTTCTCAAGCTGAATCGATTAGTACCAATGTATTGTTACAATCAACATGTATAAACACTGCTCGGCCGAGGGTTTGGCGAAAGAACGACAACACTGAGAAGAAAGTAAGATCCAGACAATCGGTTCACGTGAAATCTCAAAAAGCGACCACCTTAAGGCTGTAAGATCCAATAATACGATAACGATATAAACACAGCTCAGGGAGGGGTCGCACTCGCAAATACACTTCTTGCAATGGGGTGCCATCAATGAATAAATACTTCAGGTGCGGCGTGATCCAAGACGCTGAGCATAGGCATAGATCAGCCTCATCATGACAGTCGGTACATTAGAAAGTGATCGGTAGGGCCAGAGCCGGCGCCTCAGCCAGAATTTCAAAGCAGAATTCAAATTTTGACCAAAATACGATATGACAACCGTTGTAAAGCTCTTGTCAAGCTGAGTCGAATAGTAATAGTACCATTATTGCAATCAAAATAATAATCACTGTTCGGCCGAGGGCCGAGGGCCTCACAAAATACAGATACAGTTTCAGACGAGCAATGTGTTACATGAAAGTTGGCGTGTCGAAAATCCAAAAAAGCGACCACCTTCATCGGCAAGATCCACAATAATCACAGCTCGGGCAAGGGCCCTCGCACGCTTCGCTGAAGACACTTCGTTTAATGCCGTAAGATCCAGACAGTTGGCACGGGTGAGATCCAAGACGCTTCGCTGAAGAACGAAGGCGTAGATCTGCCTCATCGATGGCTTCGGCACATGTACCGTCCAATGATAGTCAGGTGTACCGTCCAGTCCATCTTCCACGTGCCTCGACTCCGCTCGGCATCCGACTCCTCCTCCACCAACCAAAAGCAACACCCAACTCCTTCCAACTCCTGCTACTCCTCCAACCACAAGCAACAAACTTAATGCCAACAGCAACAGTAGCAGGAACAACAAAGCAGCAGCAGTCTAATTGTGGTTGGAAGAGGAGGGTATGAATAAGAATAATAAACACAACCACATAATGAGCGCAGTCGAGGCAAGTGGAAGATGAGGGCAAGGGTGAGCGATAGCGAGGCCGAGCTGTGTCTATTATTGATAATACGTCGTGCCATTTGTGGTACCGACAGGCAATTATTCTCTAAGATGAATAGCTCAGTTCAGAACATCTGCCCCAGCTGTGGCGCCCCGACGAAAGTACCTCACACATCACATGGTGTAGGGATCCGGGTCGTTGGCGAGCCTTCGCGCAGCAGTAGAGGATCTCAGCGATTGGATGGAAGAGAATGATACGGATCCCTACTTACAACATCTTATCGAAGAGTACCTCCTTGCTCCTTGGACATGGAGAATTGGACATGTACGAATTTATTGATGGACTTCCTGCACACATTGAATTTACAGAGATACATGACACACTTGGGTGGGATAATTTCGTTGAAGGCCGTATCAGTAAGGATCTGGTCCACCTTCAAGCACAGTAGCTATCCACCATTCACACTCTCGTTCAACCTGCTTCCTGGGCTAGTGAGCTCATGAGACAACTTCTCCTTCTGACACATCAGCAATGGCTTCATCGCAATTGTACAGAGCACTACAAAGAAGACGGCAGATCTCTTCCCCAACATGAACGTATTCTTCAGAAAGTTACGAGTCTCCTCAAAACGGACGAGGATATGCTCCTGCCGCAAGGTAGGGATCTATTGCACATTGATTTCGCTCATCTGGCTGAAGGTCCAACTATAAATAGATCATGAAAGATGAAAAGCTAGTATGGAATCAGCCATGGTAGCTCGCAGAGTACACCGGGCTAGACGGAGTCGGCGTGTTCGACTACTTAATCTGCGGAACAAACGACGTTTGCGCAACTCTGCTTTGGACACCTCGGCTCCAGTTCAGATTCAGACGACACATATGTCGATGTTGGATCAGATGACGACGATGAGGATGATGATGACGACTCACCCTCTAGAGTGTGGAGTCCGAAAGTGATATTGCGAACCCTCCCCCAGTGCTTCAAGCTCGGTCATACTTTCCACCTCGTAGAGACTCAGAAGGTAGCATTCGTTTTCGACGCAGACGACGACGATCGTAATATGGTGCTGTAAGTTGTGTCAAAAATGACCCAACTCCCCAGGAAGTGAGACTTCTTGGATGATGGTAACATTACCGTTGCGGTTTCCCGGAGCCTAAGAAACACAAAAGAGATGTGAACTTGTCTAGATTATAGAGAGTAATTTTCTAACAAAGCTTTAAGCTCTAAAGCTATGTATTTAGGAAGGGTGGTCATCCTCGAACTCTCCCTCGTACACTACACCATTTGCATATCTGTAGGTTCCCTGCCCATTCATCTTGTCATCCTTCCACTCTCCCTCGTACACTTCACCATTTGCATATCTGTAGATTCCCCGCCCATTCTTATTGTCATCCTTCCACTCTCCCTCGTACACGTCACCATTTGCACATTTGTAGGTTCCCCGCCCATTCTTATTGTCATCCTTCCACTCTCCCTTGTACACGTCACCATTTGCAAATTTGTAGGTTCCCTGCCCATTCGCCTTGTTATCCTTCCACTCTCCCTTGTACACGTCACCATTTGCATATCTGTAGGTTCCCTGCCCATTGATCTTGTCATCCTTCCACTCTCCCTCGTACATACTACCATTTGCATCTTTGTAGGTTCCCTGCCCATTCCACTTGTCATCCTTCCACTCTCCCTTGTACATACTACCACTGGCGAATCTGTAGGTTCCCTGCCCATTCATCTTGTCATCCTTCCACTCTCCCTCGTACATACTACCGCTGACTTCTAAGTAGGTTCCCTGCCCATTCCTCTTGCCATCCTTCCACTCTCCCTCGTACACACTACCATTTGCATAGTTGTATGTGTAAACTTCCGTGAGGATCGGAGCCGGATGTGGCTCATATCTGAGGGGATTGATGTTTATGTTGGCCATCTGTAAATCTGTAGGTATTAATACATCTCTCTATTGCAATAGTTCGTGGGCAAGTGCCAAACAGAATGTAATTAAGCACCATGCTTCTGTATTAAATATTACAATATTCTGTCGTGGACGACTTGAAGCACGAAGAACTACCATGGTTGATTGGCTGATTGGTGATTGGCTTTGATTGGGGTTCGGGTTCGCTTCGGTTCGTTTGTTTGTTGATTTGTGACTTGTGACTTGTGACGCGGTAAATAAACCAACTCCGACTGCCGATTGCCGATGCTACTTCATTCTCTCTCTCTAGAGAGCGGCTAGAGAGCGGCGGCTAGCTTAAGTAATAAATAGCCACAGGCCACGCACAGCCACGCACAGATCACAGATACCTCGTAGTAGTAGTGCCTAGAGTAGTGCTCTTCCCAACGGCCATAGTACCAAACGTCTCTGGTAAGTTTCAATGTAGTAGTATTTCGTCGAGAGGTGGCGGGTGAAAATGCTGTTATTGTAGGCGGTGCTCCACATCTTGTGTCAGGTGGTGACCTCCAAAAATATCTTTTATCCTGTCTTTGAAGTCAGTGCAATGTTACACTGATAAATCACTGGCTCCCTTTCCTATCCACCGCTACTACTCTCTCTTTAGACATGGATGACATGAGCAGCATGACCAAGAAGTGTGCCCACTGCGGCAAACCCAACACCCCTTCAAAATGTTCCAAATGCCAGTCGACAAACTACTGTAACCGAGAGTGTCAAGCGCTTGATTAATTGGAAACGTCACAAGAAAGAGGATTGTATTAACGCCGTCGTCGCCAAAACGAGCGCAAAGACGAAGAAGCCATGGAGGTATTCTGCACCCTCCCAACCATATTCATATTGGGCATCTCTGGGACATGGTCACTTTTACGCTGCTGCCATGATGGATTTTCAGTTTCAGTTCACTGAGGCTATTAATTTTATGAGGAAAGAAAAGTATGTCAATGATGTGATTTTCAACTATCCGCTGGATGATCGGTTTCGAACTGATGATAATACTGCGATGATTTTTCATGATGAGGCACTTTTACCCCATTGGCGTGAGGTTGCTTTGGCGTGTAAGTTGTTTTTCTTTATCATTATTATAATATTGTAGCGGTGCGTGCTTGCAAACACATAGCTGAACTAATAAGATTTTCTCTCTTCTTCTCGGGGGGCAGTGGAAATACATTCCGTGACTCTAAGGAAAGAGCAAGAGAAAAGGCAAGAGGAACCATTTGACCATTTGACATTTGATGGATTGAGCATGGAAGAGATTAAGAAGATACCACGTAAATGGCGACCCCTATACGAGCCTACGACAGCCGATGGCGCACAATTCGTGATGGATAGAGTTGAGCTGAGAAAGGAAGTGATTGACATAATTGCTCCCCCGCTTGCTCAGAGCCCTTTCGGTCGAATTCTTCTGGAGTACAATAGGTTTGATCGTGAGGGGATTGCGTTCGCTATTGACCTATTGAAGCAGAACAGATCTGTTTCTAATTATTCCCTGGTGGGGAGTCCAATTGAAAGTGATGAAGATTTGAATCTCCTGTCAACAATTGTCAGTACTCATCCTTCACTCAGGCAACTCACCTTGACACATTGTGCTAGTCCAGCCATTAATAATCCAGCCCGCTTCAATCCAGTTATTGCTGCAAGTATGGGATTAAAGACTTTGGATTTGGCAGGGAATAATATCTCAACAAATGAAAGTGTTTTCATCGCCGATAGTCTCGCTACCAATCCGCCTTTGCAGGAGTTGTTCCTAAGTGCCAACAATTTCAACGATGATGATGCTGAACTCATTGCAAACGCTTTGAAGACCAACACAAATTTGTGGTCACTCGACCTCAAAGAGAATAGCGACATCGGTCGGCGTGGCTGCACTGCATTGCTCACGGCCATTTTCAACCATGAGAGCCTCAATTCAGGTTCGTCCTCGAACCACACATGTGACATTTTGGTCTCTCGGTACAAAATTCCATCTATCAATGGGGATGTATATGGTGGCGAAAAGGGAGCCGCCCGGGCGAAGAAGTTTGCCATACTTGCGCCTCCTGGTAAGCGAGATCTGAATGTTCATTTTCTGAGTGGAACTCCACCTGGGTTGATGCACAAGGTATTAAAACTCTTTCAAACCTATCCAAACGAAGGGGCATGGACCTATGTTGAGGCTTTGCTTCAGTGTAAAGATCTTCTAGAAAGTACAAACCATGATGAAGACAACACTGATTTTGTTCATGACGAGGATGAGGGGGAGCATTTTGGAGATTTCCCCGCCCCAATTCCACATGAAGAGGTTTTAAGACAGCAGGCTGAAGCAGCCAGGCTTGTTGAAACCAAATCTTTGAGCGTGTTGATGAGCGTGGTAAAGGGAGTGATCGTCCCGATGTTTTTCTCTGCCTAAACCCGTAGGGCTGGAGGGGTTTCTATTCATATACACAACTATTTGTCAACAATGATGGCTTCACCCGTGGAAAGCTATCAATCACAAACATACATTACAAGCGCGAGTTACGTAGCGCTAAGAAACTAACATTCTATTCATTCATTCTCAGTAACAGTCAACTTTCTTCGCAAAGCTGAGATAGATGGTCGGTAGATGGATCTTTGTTTGTAATCATCGATTAGGCGTGTAATCATCCGATTGGATGACTCTTATTCATCGAATACTTCGGCTAGAAACGGGGTTACTTTCTGTCCACGAGAATCTGTCAATCTCTGTGGCGTTAGTTAGTACCAAGCGGCATCGCTACCGCATCAAAAAGTCGCCTACTTATCAACTGTAAGTACCAACAACAATCAACAGCTCAAGGCTCGAGCAACTCAAAAATGACGATGGCCTTTCTTTCTTCCTATGTAGCCGTCCAATGAAGGCGATGAGTGTCGTTCTGGAAAGCCCTTGAGCAGATCTATCGATTCGGCGTGTAATCAACTCGATTCGACAACTCTGATTCAATCGAATAGGCTAGAAACGGCGTGACTTTCTGTCCAGCTCGGCTAGATCCGGCTCTGTTTCTCTCTAGATTTCTAGAGCCGAGGTCCAAATTTGATAAAAATACGATATGACAACCATTGTTTTGCTTTTTCAAGCTAATTCGATTCGTACCATCATTACGCAACAATGAATAAACACAGCTCCGGGTGAGATCCAACGCTTCGCTGAAGAACGACGGCATAGTTCAGCATCACTCATCATGGTACAAAATGTACCGTCCAATAAATGACGACTCTCTCCCAACTAACAGTGACTCACCTCCCCTCGGTCGGTGAGTAGTGGATGGATATTATATAACAATCGACCAATCTCCCAACATCAACCAATCCAACAACAACATCTTGATTGGCTGCTGCTGTTGGATTGGTTGAGTGATACTGCTACTGCTGCTCTAGCAGCACTCAACCAGCAGCAGTAGCAGCAGCAGCATTAGTACCATAAACAATGATGTTGGCTGCTACTGCTGCTGCTCAAATGAAGCGTAACTTTCATGGAACCAAGGCAAGGAACTTCGTGCTCGAGCTTGAGCTTGAGAAGCGTCAGAGTTTCATACGAAGATTTGAACATGATACTCGCGAGAGTAATGTTACTACGTTAATGATTAGATTTCTTTGATCCTTACGATTACGACAGCTCGTAAACATCATATAATGAGACTGAAACAAGCATTAGCATAACAATAATATTTGGAAGTCTCTCCCAGAGCAGGGGTCTCTCCGCTCTCAATTTTGAGTTTGACATATTGCTTATTTCCATGCTAATAATTATGACCTGGAAATTACTTAACTATCCTAACTACAATATATACTTGCTGAGTGGACCCGAGGTCTGTTCATTGCCATGTGTTTACACACATAGCAAAGCTGCAACGAGGCGACCGAGGCTAATTGCTTATTTCCATGCTGTATATGTATGACGCTTTCGTTTTCTTCCAGGTCCAGCGAATGAAGCTGCCTTTTCCTCCTTCATCTTCCTCGCCAATTCTTTTTCTAGTTTGCGAATCTGCTGCTGCAAACTATGCACTAATGCGGCCCTTTTTTGAACTTCCTTCAACGTCGGAAGATCTGCTCGGGCTGGGATATTGCGTGGAAGAAGATTGCTGAAACTATCACGTCGACGACGCTTGGAATTGTTGTAGCCATTACCATTGTTGCTACGGTCATTGCGGATATTACAGAGACATTCTTTGCAGCCACCTCCACCTTCCTTGGCAGCTGTGGCACCATTTGGCTTGCCTCTCCTTTTTTCTGGTTCTCGGTCTTGGTCATCACATCGTCCATGGCAGCAGATGGACGGGTGGCAGCTTTGGGTTTCATCATAGTTGCTCGACGCCATGGTCGGATGTGGGTGAGATTCTTCTGTGTTGGTTCAATAAGATTGTTGTTATCCACTACTTCTCATGTTCGTATCTATTATAATTTTTATTGTTTATTGGTCGGAGAAACACTTCAACTGAATAAGTCCGTCATACCATTCGGCATTCGGGTTCATACACACATTTTTTGTGATCGCCTATACAGTGTCACGCTGCGATCCTAATGAGAAGGTGAGGTTCGCAGGAAAGACTTGATGTGAATGCAACTCCGACCTAAGTACCATACCCTTACAGATAGAAGAGACTCTATGAGAGCAAGAATAAATGGTGAATAGGAGCTACCCTATTGATTACTAAACAAGTATAGCCCCCAATAAAAAGGTCTAAATGACAGAAATTCACAGCCATCCAGCTCCTTTCCATCGTGGCAAATAAAGCCTCTATTATTTCGTGGCTACAACTCATCAAAAGTACCTACTATTGATTGTTTGATCGAATAATAATGATGATGGACTACCTTTCTTTTCATTCAATGAAGGATTGGCAGAGACTGATCACCCAGAACTCAAAATCCGGATGAACCTGCCTTCTCATTTGGATGCTCTGCGTCGAGACACAATCATACAATTCAACAATAACAGACCCAATGATCGATTAGAGACTGCAATTCAGGTAGAAACATCAGTGGTAACTATTATCAATGGGTGAGTAGTGTTATCAACGCATAGATTCAATGCAACAAGCTAATAATCAAGTACAGAATATGGTGATGAATTTAGCGAATATTGGCGAATTCTCCGCTCAGAGAATTCTTGTCTGAGATCTGAGCATCGGAGAATTTCTCCAATGAGAAGTTGTTATCTATAAAAAATATAAATAAATTGTGTTTTTTTTTTTGTGCACCCTCCCGTGGCGTGGTGGCGAGGAGCTGTATTGTCCCTTCCAACTAAGTATACAGTTGGATTGGATAAGATTGATATATCAATTGATGTAGATAACAAAGATATTATTATGATTAGTTTGACTGAAAGTAGATGTACGTTCAAGCTGCAACAGAGCAGCCCTTGTTGATAAGCCCTTTGAGAAAGGGCGCCAACTTTTAAATCCGATAAAACAAGAAACGAGAAACATAGAGTATGAAATAAGATTCGTGTCCAGGTGACTGTGACATTCTACCCCTCCTAAGAGGGCGCAACGTATTGTTGTAAGATCGAAGGTGTAGGTTGTTTGTAAGGTTTGACCCGTCTGATGTTGAGACGCTCACGAAGATGTTTGTTGAGTTCAATAGTGATATTGCCATTGACATGAACTTGAAGAATGGGATAAGGACCGCTCCAGACATGCTCAAGCTTGGCTGGGTCGAAGATTCTCTTCATGACTTGGCCACCGACAATGTAGTCGAAGCTGTAGCGTTTGGAGTTGCTTCTCTTGTTGTCTCTGTCGACACGGCGTTGACGGCGGTTGTTGATTGATCCCATATCGAAGGTAATAGGTTCGTTGTAGATCATATCGCGGCCGAATGACAGTGAACCAGGAGCATAGCCAGTAGACTCAGAAGGAGTCATCCGAATTGAATGAAGGGTGTCTTGTAAGATCGTGGACATGATATTTTCGGCTTCAGTTAAGGTACGAGGATTCTCATTGGCAAGCTGGGCTCGAATGCGGTTACCCATTGTTAAATGAAGGCGCTCCACAATTGCATTGCTTTGTGGATTACGAGCTGTAGAGGGTGCCGATGCGATTCCTGCGTCATGAAGAAGAGATTGAAACTCAGGGCCGATAAATTCACCTCCTTGGTCATGGGCACAGACTTCGGGTCTTGGGTATCTTGAAAGCCAGACTTCATTGAACTTGCGAGCAACATTTTCGCTTGTCTTGCGCTTGATGATGATTCCATCTGGAAATCCAGTAGCTCGATCAATAGCCGTAAGGGCATAAAACTCGTAGGACTTGCCGCTGCGACCGGAGGTACTTACGTACCAAGGACCAATAAGGTCAACATCACATTGTTTCCAAGGATACAAATCCTCGACAGATCGTGGGGGCAGATGGCCATATCCTCTCTCACCTCTCTTGGTTCGCTGACAAATGTCGCATGCAAAAGCTGCTATTCGGGCGGCTAGCTGAGGATGGTAGAACTTGGCAAGGGCATGGGAGAGAGACTTTGATCCAGGGTGATTGAGCAGGAGATGAAAGTACTCAACTGCCGCATCAACCGTCTCATCAGTAAGGACTATTTTGAGGCTCGATTCCTCTTCAGGAGTGGGGCTGTAGCAGATAAGCTCGATGTTGTTGCGGCCAAAAGGCTTGCGGTGATACCGAGTGGGATCTTGAGTAAGGCGCTGTTGTAATGCTTCACAGCTGGCTTGCGTTTCCGCTAGCCATTCATACCTGAGGGGGTTCTGAACGGTAGAAGGGAGATTCATTAGGACTTGGACATGATTGATCGGGAATTCATCTTCACTGGCAAGTTCCGACAGTTGTTCTTCAAAGACTGACGGGGCTTCAGGATCTGGATTGAACGGAGTTGGAGTTGAGGGCAGAACATCCTTCCTCTCCTCACGGCCAGAATAATCAAACTTGGGTAGACGGCTAAAAGCATCCGCGAGGACATTCAGTTTTCCTGGGTGATAATGCCATTCAGCATTAAAGGTCTCGAGGAAGCAGCGCCAGCGAAGGACGCGCTGATTGGTTAGGTTGGCAAAGGTGAGATTGCGATGGTCAGTAAAGAGCTTGATTTTGGCACCAAATAACATAGTGCGGTACTCCTGCAGTGTGGCAACTAAAGCTAACATCTCCTTTTCCATCGTAGAATAACGAGTTTGGGGGCCCGTCAGGCGCTTGGAATAGTAGGCAACAGGCCGACCACCTTGCAAGATAGCAGCACCCAACTGATAGTCACTGCTGTCCGTGTAGATTTCAAAAGGTTGGTTGTGATCAGGGTAGGCACAAAGAGCATCCGCGGCAATAACATTCTTCACTTCATTAAAGCACTTCTCAAGATGATCGTTCCATTCAATAGGGGCTTTCTTCTCTTTCAGACCACGGATCAATTGAGTGAAGGGAGATAATAAATGACTTCGTCTCGGCCAAAAGTCACGGTACCAATTGATGAGTCCAACAAAGGTTCTCACTTCACTTGCATTCGTAGGTCGTTGAAGGTCGAGGACGGCTTGAACTTTCTTTTGCCAGGGCTTGATACCATCTTGTGTGAGGTAATGACCCAAGAAATCCCCTTCCGAAATACCAAATTCGCACTTGAGGGGGTTGACACTAAAACCAGCCTCCTCCAGACGAGAGAAAACTTGTTCAAGAGTTTTCAAATGATCCTCCCAAGAATCAGACCAGATCGCGATGTCATCGATATAGGCACACACATCAGGAATGCCCTCAAGACACTGTTCGATCGCCGCTTGAGCGAAGGCAGGGGAATTACGAAGACCCATTGGAGCACGTGTATAGCGGAACAGACCGAACGGTGTTGAAATAACGGCAAGGTTCTTCGCACGTTCAGTGAGTTCAAAGGCATAGAACATCATACTCAGATCGATTTTCGTCATAAACTTAAACCCTGAGCGTTGGCGAATGAGGTCATGAATGATTGGTAGAGTATAGTCGCGAGGCTTGATCACTTTATTGAGTTCACGAAGATCCGAGACGACCCGAATTGTTCCATCTTTCTTGGCAACAGGGAAGGTAGGGAGTGCCCAAGCTGTTGGGCCAGTAACTTTCTCCAAAACATTGATCTCCACCATCCGAAACAGTTCCTTCTTGAAGGTTTCCAAATGTATTCTAGGCGTCGGATAAGGCCGTCGATGGACTGGTCTAGCACCTTCCTCCAATTCGATATCCATCTTCCCTCCTTTGTAGGTACGCAGCGTGCCATCGAAAAGCTTGTAATGCTTGAAGAGCAGGGCACGAAGATCATTCTGCTGGGACGTCGTCAAGTGACCACAATTGTCTTTGATGGCTTGTTGGACATTCATTTCTTGGTAGGTAGCATCAGCAATCGCAGTGGCAAAGGTGTCGAGATAGTTGTTAAGATCTCTCTCTTCCTCCTCAAGCAAGCAGCTGTTCACAGCTGCTGTGATTCGATCCTTGGTGAAGTTGGAATTCATAGGTACTTTCTTTCCCAGCCATTCGAGTTCCAAGGAGTCGAGATGAATCTTGAGACCAATCTTGTGGAGGAAATCATTACCAAGGATCAGATCGAAACTGCATTTAGAATCAAAGACCAAGAAATCATGGGAGGTCACCGACAAATTTGCATCGAATTCAGGAAAACGCATCTCTTCAAGAGTTAGTAGACCGACAGGTTGGTAGTTACCAGCGATGGTGTTGCACAAGGTAGATATTGGCGCAGGCTTGATAGGTGCTTGCAGAGGCAGTACACTTCGATGAGCCATCGAAGTGGACGCACCTGTATCGAATAGGCATTTCACAAAGCGATTGCTTCTAACACCATTGACGGATTTGACCAAGCAATAAGCAGTGGCCATCGGAACTGAGACACCACGATGGTCAGTTTTATATACGACCTTCACTGTGCTGTAGTCAAACTCGACACTGAACTGTGGATCGACTTGAATTTCATTGCAGGTATTTGGTACTGAAGGAAGATCGAGTTCATTTCCCAATGGAGCCAGTTCAACTTGGCTGACTTCAATGCCAGTGCTTGGAAAAATTGAATAATCCCAAGGCCGCGGTTCCGGATTGACAGGGTTTTGCCAGAAGACATTGTATTCAGGGGAGTCAATCATCGCCAGTTCTAAGTTGACGAAATCATTCGTCGCTGTCACGCCATCAATTAGGCGATCGGTTGCATTATCATCGAAAATTTGGGTAAATATTTGTGCGAGATCGCAATTAGCATTCTCATTGGCACTGTTGTTGGTGACGGCAAGGCACGTCTGCGAGAATTCGTATCCCGGGGCCATAGAATAGTCGTAATGACATTTGTCGCAATGACGGCCACTGTTCGTTGGGTAAAGATTATCCCTGACGATGGACTCTGCCGTAATGGCTGTCCTGTGTACTCTTACGCAGTCTGGTTTTACTGCGGAGTTCGCACTCGCCGCGTTCATGTTCTCTTGGAACTGCAACGCCTTAGGACCATTTGCATAGCCAGTAATACAATCCGCGCTGAATTGTCGAAAAATATTGAAAAATGGGAAAATAATTGCTACGTAGGAACTAGTACACCTCGTACAGAGATAGATAATAACCATGGCGGCCGGAACAGCCACCGAACACACCTTAGCATTACTAGGAGATATTAGAAATAATTCTTTAAAACATACAGGGGACACGACAACGATGAGAGCTACATGGTTGAAAAACAGTATCAGAATTCGTTTGTTACTAGAGGAGATAAAGAGAATCGATGGAAAATTGGTCACGGCGTTGATGTTACACGTCGTCGGGCAGAGACACAGGAGACGATATCATGGAGAGACGACCATGCATGGAACGGATAGAAGGCAGGGAATTTGGCAGGTACTTTTTGTAAAGAAGACATTAGTTGGATGGGCACCGATGGAGGATATGGATATGATGGATAAGAAATGTGAGGGAACATCCCACCGGAGATGGGATTACCAGCATCATGGAGAGGGAGCACCAGTTACGGCAGTGGACCAGATTAGGAAAATAGCAGGTTTATTACCAGAACCCCCCCCGAAGCCGCCGTGGCCACCCCCTGCCAGGGGTGGATTGGGAAAAGCAGAGAGGATTGTGCAGATTACCTTCTGGCGGGTAATTAAAAAAGCCAGCAGCCACAAACGGCACAGCAGTTTAGAGATCGACAATCTCATTGGTCGTGCCACCTTAATCGACAATTGTTTCCGTATTAGCATGAACAACAATAATGTCATCAGCACAAACAACAACAGTGTCATTAACAACTTCCTCGACGATGGGGAAACAACTTTTTCTGTGCCAGATACAGGTGTTACGCTGCAGATTTCGAGACATTGTCTGAGTAGCAGGTATTACAGTATTAGGAGAGGCAACACCAAAAGCTTTCTTCAATGTAGTTTAGGTGATTCTTACCAAGAAAAGTTGGATGATAGTGCTCGTATGAACGACTTCGCTCTGGCCTCACAAGCCACGGCAGAGATGCAGGACGCCCCTCCACGTTTTACGCGTGTTGTGGGGCGAGCGGTGTAATGGATCCACGGCAGCCTCCACCCTCCTTTGCCCGGGAGGCCGAGGTGAGCCATTTCAGACAGAGGCAACGTGAATATAAGTCTAATAGGCCATCCAAAACAAAGAAGAAGAAGAAGTCAGCACAAAGAGCACAACAATATCGAGATTCTATGAGACGCCGCAACACCATTGCAGGAGGAACCAAGCTGGAGGATGCGTTGGATACAGACACAATGAGGCAGTTGCTAGCGGATCGTACAAGACAACGCGATGATCCATCCAACAGGGAGCTTGACGAGTTATTGGAGTCGCAGCAGCATAGATCTACTGAGCTGGACGGCCTGCGGTCGGACGGCCTAGATAATAAGGCAGACAATTGCTCAGTGAGCAGCATCAAGGTGCCGGTGTACGGCCCGCTTAGGGTGGCCCACAAAGGACACGAGACGGTTCGAGTATTGTCCATGAACATCAATGGCCTCAGCCTGTGGCAGCCCAACAACACCAAGATAGAACGACTGAAGCACGTGCTACGAGAATACAGGGTCGACGTGTTGGGGCTCCAAGAGACCAACACCAATTTTCGGGCGTTAAATCCATCCTTACAGATTGCTAACACCCTTCGGCACGGAGATGATAGAATTGCATCGGTTCATGCTCACAATACGCGGGAACTCCACAACATCGGGAACTTCCAAGCAGGGGGGACAGCGGTGGTTCTGAGAGAAGAATTGGCGGGCCTACCTACCACTAGGGGGCAGGATGAAACGGAGCTAGGCATGTTTTGCTGGTACCGCACCGAGCCGACAAATGGAGTGGGAACGGTGTTCATCTCAGCGTATGCACCCTGCCGCTCGGAAGGGGTTGGCACCTACTACCAACACATCGTGAGGTACATTCAATCCCATCAATTCGATACAAACCCCAAAGACCTATTTCGTCGAGAGCTCGTCGCGGCCATTATAAAGTGGAGGACATTAGGAGATCGAGTGGTACTAATGATGGATGCTAATGAGAATGCACTGGACGGCGAATTGAGCAGGCGGCTAGCAGGCAATGACATCAACATGCGAGAGGCTGTTCACAGAATCATGCCTGGACAGAAAGGGCCCTTCACACACTTCAGAGGCAACGACAATGGAAATGGGGCGATTGACGGTATTTGGGTGTCAGACGATATCGAACTGATCAGCGCTTGTTACCTCCCCTTTGATCCAGACTTGGGAGATCATCGGCCGGTGGTGGTAGATTTGCAAACCAGATCCGTCCTTGGCACTGCCCTCTGTCGTATTGTGCCTCCAAAGGCCAGGAAGTTGAACTCAAAGGTCCCGCGGGTACGAGACAAATATCTCGAGTTAGTAAGAAAGGGTTTCCACGAGAAACAGATTGACCAAAAACTCTCCGAGTTAGAGGCTCTTGCCTCCTTCCCGCCTGACGCAGAATTCATTGCCCAGATGGAAACACTGGACAACATTGTCGAAGATGTACTCTTGTACGCGGAGTCCAAGTGCAGAGTCCTTTATCCAGCTCATTATGAATATTCTCCAGCGATACAATCTTGGTTAGATAAACGCCACCTCCTGAAATGGATACTACGGCACCATCTAGGGAAGCAGGTCAATATGGGGAATATGCGGAGATTCGCAAAAAGGAGAGGTCTAGAACAGTGGCTGTCTACCCCCGTTCCGGAACTGGTGGACTTGTATCGAAGCACAAAAGAGCATACGAGACAGCTACTGGCGGATTCTCCCTACTTGCGGAAGCACTTCTTAAATGAGAAACTCAACGAGGCAATAGCAAATGAGAGGGAAGCAGAGGCAGTCAGAGTGAAAGCCATCCTCAGAGGTGAGGCACAGCGCAAGTGTTGGCAAGGCATCAAAAGAGCCACAAAGGCTAAGGAAGTGATGAGTGTAACAAGAGTGGAGGTCGTGCAGGACGATGGTTCAGTGGTTGAGCATACGGCCAAAGAGTCGATTGAGGAGGCGCTGAAGACCGAGCTGCGTACAAGATTTGGACGGGCCACCTCTGCACCGATTTGTCAAGGTGCTCTATTTGAACTACTGGGTAATTTCGCCGACACATCAGCCGCAGTAGAGATTCTGGAAGGCACGTTTGTGCCACCACCAGACACGGATCCTCGGACGCTCCTCTTATTCGATGAAATGGCCTCGATCTGGTCCCGGATGGGAAACGGGGAGATCTCGATCTCGGTGTCACAAGAGGACTTTCAGTACTACTGGCGACACGTGAAGGAAAGAACTTCTTCCTCCTTATCGGGGATTCATTTTGGGCACTACAAGTCGATGGCACATGATGACAAATTGTCACAGCTGATGGCTAGGAAATTGACTCTGACCACCACAACTGGAGCAAGTCCTGATAGATGGGCACGAGGACTGTCTGTAATGCTGGAAAAAATCGCAGGGGTAGCTGTGGTGAACAAATTGCGTGCCATCCTCCTACTGGAAGCAGACTTCAACTTCTGCAACAAACTCATTTTCGGGCACAGGATGATCAATTCAGCGAGAGAGGAAGGCATGATTCCAGAGGAGATCTTCAGCTCCAAAGGGAAAACCGCAGAGGACGCCATTCTGCAGCAGGTTTTACTTTATGACATCGCCAGGGTCACCAAACGCCCGCTTCTAGTTGCTCAAGTCGATGCGGCACAGTGCTATGACAGGGTGGCCCTTCCAGCCGCTAGTCTCACCCTCCAAGCGTTCAAAGTTCCAAACTGTGCAGTACTGTCGATGCTACGTCCCCTTCACAACATGGAGTTCTTCCTGCGTACAGGCTACGGGCAATCTGAATCTTACTTCGGCGGGAAAGAGGACGGCAAGCAGGGGCTCGCTCAAGGTAATGGCGCGGCTCCTGCCACTTGGCAACAGACGAGTACCACGATAGTAAATGTGCAACGTCGGAGCGGACACGGTGTCACGATAGAATGCCCGATAACTAGGAAATCTGTCCGGCAGGTGGGGATCCTGTACGTTGACGACACCAACCTTTGGGCTGGTTTGGACGAAGATGATGACCTGTTCTCGACAGCAGCTAAAGGCCAAGCCTCAATCTCGGATTGGGGGGGATTACTCGGAGCGACAGGGGGTGCTTTAAAAGGCGAGAAGTGTGGGGTAACTATCCATCATCAATCAGCGGACGGCAAAGGGGGATGGGTGTATACTGATCAGCAACAGCGACGGCAGGGAGAGACAGACGGAGCCGAGATGGAGGACAATGATCTGTCCTCGCTAGCCTTCCATGTCCCGACAACCTCAGGAGCTACGGAACCAATCGACAAACTCCCTACCAATAAGGCAGACAACAACCTCGGATTATTTGCCAGACCAGATGGAAAGGCGGATCAGCATTTCGAACAGATGAAAGAAAGAGTGACAACGTGGACCGCTCAGATTAAAAGTGGGCACATCCCGGTTAGGTCGGTCTGGATGAGCTACTCCTGCCAACTGTGGTCAGGATTGCGCTATGGTCTTGGGGCATGCTCGGCACCAATTGCTGAGCTAAAAAAGGGACTGTCTTCTGCGGATTTCTATCTTCTCAGCAGCCTCGGGGTTACCCGTTCTATCACCAGAGAATGGAGGTATCTTCCACCAGCATTTGGAGGCATGGGCCTCAATGATCTGACAATCGAGACAACGGCCGCTACACTCGCGTCTTTCCTTCAGCATTACGATGACAAACCCCATCCAGCGGTGAAGGACCGTCATCTTGGATTTACGTTGAGTGTGGTCATTCGTCATCTGCAAATTGAATTGGGGGTACCGGACTGTCCTTTTAGCTATGACTTCCGTACGTGGGGGCATCTTGCAACCGACTCGTGGATCAAATCATTTTGGGAAAAACTTGACGAGCTGGGGATTACTCTTGACTTGCGGTGTGACGATATCCCACTCCCTCGGAGAGGGGACAAGGTCATCATGCACATGATGGTTGAAATGGGCTTACGAGGGAAAGATCTGTTGCGTGTTAACAGAGTCAGAAAGGCACAAGAGGCTCTCTTCCTCTCTGACATCACTTCGGCCAATGGAAAATACCTGGAGAAGCACTTACTGGACGGGCACTGGATGGACTCTGAAGAAGGACTGTTAGGGAAGCATAGGTCTGGACTGCTCTTCGGCCCAGAATTTCCAACTGCGGCAGATTTCAAACTATGGAAAAAATATCTGCTCCAGATCGCACCGCTCAATCTGATGCTGGAGGAGCCGTTGAGGGAATGGCTACATCCTTCACATAGGAAATGGAGGCATTTCTGGAACACCGAAACCTTCGCAGTGGAGATACATACTGACAGCACGATCCAGGAATACGTGCACGACAGGGACTCCGGAGATAGATCACACGTGCTCCACCCGTCAAGACAGCTAGATAGACCCTCCACCACCTTGGCTCCAGCTACCATCCTTGAATACGACAATGGTTCAGTTAGACTGATGCAGAGAGGCCCACCTCTCGTGGCAGCACCAGGTCATACAGTCTTTGCTTCATTCTGGGAGAGGCTATTTAGCAAAGGAGGCACGTGGATGTGGCAGGATTTGGCAGGTCAGGAAGATCCAGCATGGATAGTGGAGGCCATACACAGAGGATCTCTCTTCTGTTGCACAGATGGTTCTTATATCAAAGAGATTTCAGTGGACGTCTGCGGGGCGGCTTGGATTATGTACTGCGAGGAGACGGGGAAGTCATTGCAAGGTGATTTTACGGAGAGATCCAAATGGGCAGGCAGCTATAGAGGGGAGCAGCTGGGGATGTTAGCCATCCATATCTTACTGCTGACGGCCGAGGAGCACTACGAGATTCTTTCCAACGCCAACATTTTCTGCGACAATCTAGGGACAATCCACACCTTTTCGACGAAGTATGCCAGGATCGCAGCTGCGGCCAAGAACAACGATATTCTACGGGTGCTGCGGAAGATACAGTCTCGCTCCAAACTGGTTCACAGACTGTCTCACGTTAAGGCACATCAGGACGACATAGTGGGCTACGATGCATTGTCGATAGAGGCACAGCTCAATGTTATCTGTGATGACAGAGCCAAACGGGCTTTGCGGCGGGCAGTGAATACGACGGCAGCCCACCCTGCAACGCTATCGCTACCTCTCGAGTCAGCGGTGGTAATTATCGGCAATGAGAAGCAAACCGCGGATATGGCCAAAGAACTCCGTTACTACATTGGCAAAGAAAGAGCAAAACAGTTCTACTCCGATGAAGGACTCATGTCACCCTCTATCTTCGACACCGTGGCATGGGAGCCCCTGCGGGATCTTCTAGGGCGTCGGCCTCAGATGTTCAGACTTTGGTACGCCAAGCAGTGTTCTGGTTTCTGCGGCACTGGCCAAATGATTACTAGATGGGACAAGGAAGCCTCAGCGTTGTGTCCCAACTGCGGGTGTTACGAAACGGCTGACCACCTGAATCGGTGTACAAGTGACATTAGACGGGGATTACTCAGCGACTGCATTGAGAATTTATTGGACTGGATGAGAGACCACCACACCCACCCCGACCTAATGATTTGGATCCCAAGGTTTATTGCAGCCCAAGGCAAGCGATTGTTTGTGGACCTGCCGGACAAGTATGGCGACAGTATGTCCCAGGAAACGAGACAAGTTGGTAATAGTTTGGATAGAATCGGATGGAGACATTTCACGGAGGGAAAAGTGTCCGTCGGGCTTCTACAACTGCAACAAAATTATCTTCTGGGCATGCGGCTCCGGCTGACCATCGACAGTTGGACGAAGGGCTTCCTGGACCAGCTACTCTCCCTCACGCACACCCAATGGATTTGCAGGAACCTCACCAAACACCACAAAACCAAAGGCACGAAGGTCCTGGCTTCGAGAGAACAAATCCAGAAAGAGATAGAGCACCAACTTAGTTTAGGAACTGACGGCCTGCCGGAAGAAGCTAGATGTCTGCTGGAAATCCAACCGGAGGAACTTTTTGCCAAGAGCACTGAGCAACAACAGTATTGGTTGAATGCGGCGGTGGCGAGTAGAGAAGCGGCCGGAGACCTCACGGGAGGTAGACTGGACAATGAAAATCCGTCGATGGCTCAACCAAGGACCGCTCCACAGGAAACAGACGTGACAGCAGCCACTAGCACCGACAAGACGACTGCCACGAAGGCTCCTTTGCGTTTTGCCCCTATCTTTCAGCAGCAACTTCGGGCAGAAGCTCGGGCCTCCTCCACCCGGCAGAGGCCAAGGCTACCGCCAGACCTAGGGACGCAACGCACCGATTGTCTGGAGCTGCTACGACGTAATACGGATGAAGAGACAAGGACATTCTCCCCAAGGGACCTCTTCAGAGCGGTCCCCGAGACTTTCACCCTTGACATGGCAGGAGGAGATAAGGTTCACCGGGAAGCAATGCTCTCACTGCGACCACCACAATGGCTAAACGACGAAATCATCAACAGTTTCCTCCGCAGGGTTCTCTTTCCAAAGGTGAACTCCCAACGGGTCTACTTCTTCACCTCCTTCTTCATGTCAGCACTCCTTCAGACTGGGACAGACGGGCAATCAATACCCATCTACAACTACAACAATGTGCGCTCCTGGGGCAATACGTTGAGACGGAAGAACGGGATCTTGGGGGTGCGGGAGATATACGTGCCGATTAACCGGGGTAATCGCCATTGGTTGCTCCTCAGAGCCGACACCGTCCTCAAGGAGATTAAACTGTGGGATTCCCAGGGCAGGAAGGAGTATAACCAGCGGTACCTAAGGGCTATGCTGCAGTATCTCAAGGATAAGTATCGAGAAATACATGGGGAGGCGAACGCTGATTGGGACAACTCTTGGCGACTCATCGATGACTCAATGAACTCTCCACGGCAGACCAACGGATATGATTGTGGTCTCTTTGTCCTCGTCAACGCAACCCTACTGGCACAAAACATCCCTCTGTGCGAGAATTCCTACAACCAGGCGGACTTCCTCCTCAAAGAGACTAGGATGAGGATCGCAATGTTGCTGTGGTCTAGCAGCAGGAATCAACCAAGAGCTCCTGCCGCAGCAAGACTGCCTAGCCGATCGAATTCAACGGGTGGCAAGCGCAAGAGTGGTCACCTCGCAGCGGGCAAGCCTATCCCCAAGCCGGTCAGGGTAAAGACGGCTGGCTCAGGTTCATCGTGCAAGGAGCGCAATAAACGACGGAGAAAGGACAAGCGGATTATCCCAGGCGGCCCCAAAACTAGAGGTAAAGTCCACGGGGACGACCCAACTCCAATGCAGCAGACAGAGTCCCTCCTTAATCAGAAAAGGAGCGCTGCATCGCTCGCTGTTGGGGATTCAACACTTCAGGCCACTACCCAAAGACACGCACCTCCCAAGCGGAAGAAACGGAAGCTGCCAACCTGAGGCCACATGCAGGCTATTTCCCTTCGTGTTAGCAGATGCACTCTCACCTGGTTTCGAACGCTCCGGCGTTTAAGAGGAGCACCCGGCTCCTACGGGGGCACCCGTCTTGCTGTCTGGTAAGCCTTTCGGCAGTAAAAGACCGTACATTGTACCTAAGCAGGTCCAGATTATACTCGTGTAGATATCTAATCTGATTAATTTTGTATTTATTTATTCATAGCCAGTAATAGATTCAGAAGTAGTAGTTGATATTGAATAAGTTCCCAAAGGGTCGGCGTTCCACAGCTGAGCCTGAACAAAATAATTGTTTCCATTCGCATCCGTTTGCATAGTATAGAGGCGTTGGCCTCCTTGAGCAGGGGCAGGATTTGCCGTGCTTGTAGTGAAGGTAGGAGCTATCTGACTTGGTGGAGGCGGAAGTTGAAGTTGTTGTTGCGATTGGGAGGCAGAAGCAGCTGTTGGCATTGCCATGTAGACGCCTTGTTGTTGTTGAAATTGGGGTTGAACGAAGTATTGCTGCTGTTGAGGTGGACCATTGCTATTAAGGACCTTCTTCTCGTAGGTTTTCTTGTACCAATCTGGGGCCCTTCCACTATCGTAGAACTTCTTAGCCTTGTCTGCATCAAACTTAGGCCCAGTAGGACAAAAGATGCAATCCTTGTACTGGTGTTTGTGGTTGTCATGAAACTTGCACTGACTGTAGAAGGGATTTTTCCCTGTTCCACGGTCATCACCTTTGTCGTCACCTTTACTTCCTCCATTGCGCTGATTACCATTGCGCTTGTCACCATTGCGATATTTATTCTTTCGGCGTCTATTCTTCCTTCCATCATCATTCGCATCATCATCGTTCTCATCATCATCCTCTCTCTTTCTTTTCTTCTCTTGATAGTTATCTGAGATTTTCTTGAATTCTCGATTCCAATAGGGCTGGAGGAGGTCAAAGACATCCGTCCAGTCCATCTCGTTTGCTCCTCCATTAGCGGCATCAAACGGATCCTCTCTTTGTTCGTCTTTGATGTAGAGCTGGGCATCGTCAGTGAGGCCGTTCCAAACCGCTTTGAGCTTAGCATTATCAGTAGTTGCCGGACCGGTATGAGGGAGCATGTCGCAGAGCAACCAAAGAGCAGAGAGGCGGCGCTTGAAATCCTGAGGATCATAGAAAGTACCGCGGTAGTGATGGTTCTTCCATTCGAGACTCATAATTCTCGTAGCCAAAGAGTCACCAGGAGAGTCATGCTTACTCCACTGAATAAACACAGACCCGAGAAGACGGATGAAGCCATCCATAGTCTCGGCGTCTGGGTGGTTTGGATCATACCAGAAGTGTCCATTTGCTCGAGTAGTGTCCCAGATGGTCTTGAGGGTTCCCACGAGAATATCACTTTCGTAGGTTTCGAATACGGTCTCGGGCGCCCATTGGACTTGGGTACAGAACTTAACGTAGGTCTCGTTTTGTAAGATGAATAGTTCCGCTTGATCGCCTAGAGCCGATTTTGAGCCGATTTTGATGAACTTCGACTTCTTCGTGCTGCCATCAGCACGTCGACCCTCAAGTTCTTGTTCTGCGTAGTTGTGTTTGTTGATGAGTTGCTCATGAGAAGAGGCGGTGATTTGATTCTGTTGGATTTTGATGGCTAGAAGCCAAGCGTTTCTCGAAGTTGACATGGTAATGGTTAAGACAGTTATATGGGTGTAAATTTACAATGTCCCTTCCAACTAAGTATACAGTTGGATTGGATAAGATTGATATATCAATTGATGTAGATAACAAAGATATTATTATGATTAGTTTGACTGAAAGTAGATGTACGTTCAAGCTGCAACAGAGCAGCCCTTGTTGATAAGCCCTTTGAGAAAGGGCGCCAACTTTTAAATCCGATAAAACAAGAAACGAGAAACATAGAGTATGAAATAAGATTCGTGTCCAGGTGACTGTGACATGTATCGCTTTGGACGCGTGCGCTCTTGCGTATGTTGCGAAAAGAGCCCTTTTATCCTTGGTCTGGTTCTTTGTGCACCCTCCCCTCGTGGCGAGGAGCTGTGTCGCTTTGGACCGCGTGCGCTCTCGCGTATGTTGCGAAAGGAGCCCTTTTATCCTTGGTCCGGTTCTTTGTGCCCCCTCCCCTCGTGGCGAGGAGCTGTGTCGTTTGAACGCGTGGCGCTCTCGCGTGTGTTACAAAAGAGCCCTTTTATCCTCCTTTTGCCATCTTATCCAGATAGCCGTTTCGTGCGTAGAGTACACAAGTCTTTCTTCAATTTTTATTTCAATGTTCCTTGGCGCCAATTTTATCCGTGGCGAGTGGACACCCATGACATTCCGATCCGGGGCGGATTCATGACGCTTCAGGTTTGCATTCGCTTCCAATCGGAGCTTCGTTCTCATCATCATCAGACCCATTCCGGAGGGGAGCTAGCGGACCAGCAACCCGAGCTGGTCCGGTCTAGTTTATATTATTAAGCACCCACTTTTGATTATTAAGTGAGACTCCCAATTAGCATCATCAACCACAAATTACACAAATTGGACACACATGCTGCCGAAGGCCTAGGGCTGGACACAGGAGGGTCTATTAGGGTGTGTTAAGGTGTAGCAATCATATTATTTACATGCTGCCAAAGGCCTAGGGCTGGATTTCGCAGGGAGGGTTGGGTTAGGATCGGATTTCAGGAGCGAAAAAAATTTAGGGTTATCCTTAAAATCAAGAAAAAAATCTCGAAGACAAATCGCCTAATAATTTTTTTCCTAGGCTCTAATTGGGAGTCTCACCTAATAATCAATAGTGGGTGCCTTTAGGATCTTCTGTCATAAATGGGAGTCCTCTTCAGAGGGACTCTGCATTCGTGCTAGACCTCCCAAGTGACTCAGACAGGTGTCTGAAGATCCTGTAGGGGGTACTTACGGTAAGTAAGTAGAGCAAAAGACAAGGAATTTTTTTGAATTTTATTCTGTGCGGAATCTCAAGTGCCGGATGACTTCGGTACTACTTTCAAAGGATACATATGTATACGACATACTGTCCATTTGTAATGAATTTGCAAGTACCTATTTTGTGCGACGCTTAACTTTTTTCTGGTGGGAGTTTCAGCTCCGTCTTTATAGCGTCGCGCGCGTCAGTTCTCTCTCCGCGCGACTGTCTAACCGCCGTTTGTGTTTATGTGGGTAGCTAAAGTGCTACTTAAGCGTCGCACAATTAAGCAACCTCCTCCAAATTGCTCCAACTTGAAGTTTTTGGAGTTGAGATAAAAACCAGTACCGTTTCTGTATAAACTGATTCCTACGTGAATACGGTACTCACATGCCATCAACAATCAAAAATGGACCCAAACCATGGTGAAAAATGGCTTCCTACGACCCTCAATAACACAGTAACTCGAAGGGTTTTGACCTTACTTGCGGTGGTAATCTTCATCCCTTGGCCATTAGGATCTTATCGATACCTTATTTGCCACCATAGGCTCGATATTCAAATTCGACTTGCAAACTGAACTCAAATGAACAGTAGTTACGTCAGAAATGTGACAAAAATCACATTTTGGCCGGTACGGAGGTCTCTCAAAGCTAGTGATTTGTTAGGTGGCGCCATTTGTGGCCAAGTACTCTGTCACATTGTCGGGTACGGCGCTAGTTAAATTTGCTAGCAGAGCGCGGGTACGAGGGCTTGATTTGTCATTCTCGGAGTAACTTTTTTTTGCCAGAAAAGTGACAACTGTCTGCGTAGGAACTCCCACAGAATGTGATTTTGTCATTCTGGAGCGGGCTTCTGTAAAGCCTGTAACGCACCATGATATTTTGAGCCGCTGGTAGCATCACGTCAAAAGCACAAGACCATCACCATGGTCAAAGCAGCATCGTCGACGAGTAGCAATGAGAAAGAGCAAGAAGCAGCCGCCTGTTAGAGGGCGGCGGCCAGCAGTATCTTAGCAACAAATCAAGTTAGACATCGCCGCCGATCGGTGCCGTGGCGGCAAGTGGCGGCGGCGGCAGCAGCTTCGGTTTGGACGGAGGCACCATCGATTTCGATGCAGGCGGGCTGGAATTCACTGTCTACAATGAATCAACAATGAAAGAAAAAGGGAAGCACTAAGCTTCCTAATTTATGGATTTCATGACAGCCTTCCATGGAAAAAGATGGTGATGTGTGCGTGTTTGATTTCCAGGCTCTCAAATGGATGCTCGAGTGAGGAATGTGAAGTGTGGAATCACATGGTCGTGCGGTGAGGGGTAGAAACCAGCAATACTTGTAGCAGCCCGATGCTGCTGCACGCTTTTGGACTGAATATTATAGACTCGGTCGCAATGGGAGCAAGACCTGCCATACAATTCACTCGGTGTGAACGAAATCAAGATAATGAAACTCGATAGAAATATTCGAGAAGAAAGTTGTTTAGGACTGTATGGAGCGTCTATGTGATAAAAAAATTCATTACGATGTTGCGATGGACGATATAAGAGAGTTTTATGGATATGAAACGGAATCAACGAAGATAATTGATGCAATGCTAAAAGACAGGCAATGATACAATGTAGAGGGCGGGATTCAGCCCAATCTCCGCTGACATAAGACTATATTAACATTATATAATGTTTTTAATAATATAACAGAAATTTTAAAGTACGTCTGATTAGCCCTCTAGGGGCGAAATTATGACTAACCAACATGTGTGCTGTGTCGGTAGCATTGATAGTGCTCTATACTGCCTCCACAACTGTTTCTCAGATCGCACTCCAAGCCAGAAGACCTAACTAGTCTCCTGGCCAGGATTAGTTCAACCATACGGTTGTTTACGTCGTCGATTTCTCGAGTTCATTGAGGACTGCGTCTATTATCGGCTGTCCCTCCTCACGATACAATACTACTCTATTTGCGTGTTCCTCGGCTTCATCAGCCACACGTTGCCGCTGAGGTGGCGGTAATGGTGGGCCAAATTCATTGAAGTAGAACGATAAAGTTCGTTGACTTTTCTTCCGCTGTTCTGCTCGCATCTCGACCGCTTGCCTGCCTATCTTGAGGTGATGCACCCACATTCGCCTAGTAGCCAAATCCATATTGCTTATTTCATCAATACTATGATTTGCCCACCGTTGGTGAAAGCCTGGCGGCATCTCCTCTCGATGTTGACTGTACCATACCAATTGCTCTGCTAAATGTGCACTCTCTATTTGCTTGTCAAATGACTGAGTTCCATGAGCTAGTCTGTTTCGCTCATGCCACTGCGGTAGTGCAACTTCATACCAGATCAATTTTTGGAGTTGATAAAACTGCTGGTGGGCGTCCCCATGATGAGTACTCTCCAATGCTTGATACCATTCTTTTACCAGATATCCTCTGAAGAAGTCATCCCACCCGAGGTCACGTTGTGCTTCCAGTGCTTCCTGGATCCTCGGGTCTTCTGATGTGGTTCGAATCTCGCCCCCGTTTGCATATTGTTCTACCAAGTTTGCCACTCTGAGTAGTATTTTTCGTGATATTTTCCGGAGTCCTTTCTTCCGGAGTGCTGCTATAATTGCAGCACGTTTCGCAGCCATATCCGGGTGGGAACATTGAAACACGTGTGCTATTGTTTCGTCATCACACTGCCGACAGTTCGGACACTGCGATACTTGCGTTTCATGTTGCTTCACGTGATTCACTGGGAGGAGGCCATGCATTAGTTTGCAGGTAAATCGCTGCTGGCTAAGGGTACTTTTCCGTCTCACTTCCCCTATCGTCATCCAATACACATTGTCATATTGCTCGTCCGTCCATCCGTGTCTTCGCTTGATATATTTCCGGAGGATTGGTTCACGACGCGCTTTGTTGACGTGGCTTCGCATCCCAGCTGTGATCCACTTATTCCCTATTCGTAAAACTGCTTTTGATCCCTCATACGGCATCTGTAATATTTCTTGCTCAGGTGGTAATTGGATGGGATTCTCAATGGCTGCTGCCGTTGTTTCTCCCGCTAATTCGTCGCACGCAATGTTGATCATAGCGTTGTCATCCAATCCGTCCAAGTCTTTCTCTTTTCCCAATGCGCTTTCCGTGGTTTCTAATGAATCGCAGTCACTTTCGTCCGGTTCCGTCTTCTTTTTGGCCGTATCTTGGTGTCCCCGGACGTGCTGACTAATTACTCCAAATGGTAACTTCTGCCGTAGATGCTGTATTGCCATCAAAAGATCTCCTTCAGGTTGTATTGTGTCCCGTCCTGTCTTCATTGGCCGATTACTCGTAAAAGCACCTGACTCATTATCAAACCATTGAGTAATATCGTCGTCTGGCCCCAATTCTATGCCAAGATATTGTATGTGATACAGCGCTCGATACAACCCTTCCAATTCAGCTCGGTACGAGTTTACTGAGCTGACGTTTGTCATCAAAAAACATGCCTTGACATACTCGTTTTGGTTAGTTGGGATAATCCATGCTGCCGCTGCCACATTGTGCACTCGAAGGACAGAACCATCACTACCTGTCTTCTTTGGCTTCATTTCCGTGCCTGGTAGGTGTGTATTTTCGGTCACGTATCCCGGAGGCTTAGCTTCCTGCTGTTGCTGTTGTGCCATCTGATACGGACGGCGAGTCCATACACCCTCATCTACCTCTGCCATTTTCATCGGATAACACTCTAGCGGTATAGCGTTGACGTCACATTCATATTTGTAGAACCCACTTTGCACTGGTTGTTCTGTTAGCTTCTGAATAAAGCTTTCACCAGTGGCTGTCTCTCCTCGTTTGTAGATCACCCCCTTACCTCGGTAGCAGTCATACCATGTGTTCCGTTTCACCGGAAACCACTTTCCAAGTGGTATGTCAAGTTCCATTGAATTGGTGTGGTGGTGGCGACTATCCAATCTATTGCAGAATGTTTCTCGTATACACCTACGAAACAAGGAGAACCACTTCTTCGGAGGGCATGGAGTTTGCGGCCATCTCCAATCAGATCCTGCTACAAAATTGCCCCCCAGCGTTGTATTTCCAATATATTCTCCATTCTCAACCACTAGGTCTGCTAATGTGATCACTCGCATATAGATACGGACTGCATTGAGCTTTCTCAATATCGATGGCTTTATTTTCCGTCGAATAAATGCTTCCATAATTGATTGATCGCCTTCCCTCTGCAGTGCTGGGATTGTGGCATCTTCCATCCATATCGTAGCATCTATCTCAGCTAATCGATTTTTCAAGCTCACTAGTAGTCCATTGTCCATATATGTCAGCCTTTCTTTGTACTCAAACAATGGTGTTATCAGGCCTGACTGCAGTTGCAATTCATCCAATGTGAAGAGAAAATCCTCCGCCAATGTCTTCCCATTTCTAAGCTGCTTGACAACATACTCTGACTGCAATTCAGTTTGCCTCGAATACATGTCTGGGATTTCCATCCCTCCTTGCTCCATAGGACCTCGGAGCACTGCGTCTGGTGAGTTCCTATTAAAGTGCATATATGGGAGGAAGTTGTGCCGTACGATTGTATCCATCTTTTTGCATTGTTTCTTACTGAAGGACGTCAAGTGAAGGACGTAATCCAATGTTGGCATCAATCGTTGGTAGAGTAGTTGCTTCGTCTCACTTGCTGTCAGGAATCCCAAAGACGTAGACTTGGAAATTCTCCTCAATTTCTCCATGATGACCTCGTACTCTTGCTTCTGGTTCCCATCGGGGCACAAGTGGTATCCCAACCCTTTATTCGGTTGATTTGGTGACTTAAACTGTATCACTGACTTGGCACCTTTATGATCCTCCAGGAGGATTGTTTCATCTATTGCCATGATTGGTTTTAGTTCCCCTCGTACCACTTGCCACGCTAATGCCTGCCACGCACATTTGTGGTAAGCAAGTGATTGGCCTGAATATCGTACGACCTCATTCCACATCGTAGAGCTCAATTTCATCCTTTCGATCAGTTCATCCAGCGGTCGTTCACTGCCGTAATCTGCAGAGACATTTCCGTCATTATCATCAACGTAGCTTACGTTATGACGCTTCATCATCCGTTCCCCGAAACAACCATGTAGTTCCAGTCCCGGTGCCAATTCTGCGTGCGTTTTCAGGATCCCACTACTACATGCCGTGAACAGCGCCGGATTGTCTGCTTTTCCTTGGATCTCTCCTGAAATCTGATAATCCCCTGGTTCTTCTGAGTATATATCATTCGATACCCCGAGCCCAGTTCTCACATTGCGTTTCATTCCGCGTAGTGCTTCCGCTCTTGCTCTCAGGATCCCGTCACTGAAGTTCCTTTTCGCCATTTCTATGTTCGACAATGACGGCTGCATTCGATCATAGCACGCTATACAGTCATAATACAGCATGCCTATTGTTGATTTCTTTGCTCGTGCCGCTTCGAATGTCAACAATTTGATCATAGCTGCATCAATTGAGTTTCTATCTTTCCGAGATCCCCACTGTTCATCTGACAGCTCCCCGGTAGACTCCATCTTTTTTGAAAACTCTCTTGCAAAAAATTTCAGTGCCGTGTTGAAATCAGCCTCTAATAACCCTATGATTCGGAGTTGGTTTATCTGCCGGTTACCTTTTTTCTTTTCCAGCATTACATCCGTCATACTCTTCCATCGTTCAGGGGCGAAACCATATATAAACGGCAGGCTGATCATTATCGACAACCAATCTGCAAACTCATTGTCAGCTACCATAGCTTTCCACACCGTATAATGTAGGTCTCCGTTAGAAGCAGTCTTTTCTTTGGCGTTTCGGAATGCCTCTTGCAGTTGAGCAGAAGTTATTGAGCCCACGGTTTCCTCCATTGCTACTTCTTTTTCTGTTTGTTTGAGTTGACTCATCCACGCTGCTAGAGTATCACTAATCTCCATTTCTTCGTTCGTGGTTGGGTCTAACACTCGATAATTTCCTTCGAGTATTTGCTTCACCTCCTCCGTTCCCTCAGCACTTATCACTTGCTGTACTGGGGGTTGAGTCGATGGCCCCCCTTCCATTGCTACCTGTTGCAAATGCCGTTTGTTCCGCTGTAGTATTCTACCTTCGATAGCCGTTTGGGATGTAATTGCCTCCCATTGGAACGGTGATTTGTCAATTATCTCATCTATCTTCAGTGACCCATTTTCTCGGACAATTACTTTGACGGGATATGCATTCTTATCCGGTACCTTCAATGAATGGTGGGCATAGAATTCTTTTTCCATGATTGGTTTTCCTTGAGACGTTTGTTGTATGACTGCATGCGTTTCAAATACTCCTTTATCATAATGGTACAATTCTTCCATATCTTCAGAGTACATCCACTCATGGCTCGGGACGTCTATGCGATCAAGTCCAACACGTTGCCCTTTTGTGAGGATACTAAGCTTCCGATTCGTTGATGCTGCTCTTGTCGTTCGTATCATTGCGTTCATTTTAGCTTCCCAGTCTCCGCCATCTTTTCTTGCTGATGATTGAGCTTGAACTTCGAGCCATCCAATCCTCTTTTCTGCACAATCCTTCTGGATTTCCCATAGCACTTTACGTGCTTCCCTGACCTTTACTTTCAAATCTTTAACTTTCATCTGCTCGTAATTACTCGTCAGATCATATCCAAGTCTTGCTGCAAGTTTGGTCAGTCCTACACTTGGGGGTGCTCGCCTACGCTGGCAGTCCAACATTGCCTTATACAGCAGTACTTTCTGCCCTGCCAACGTCAGTTCCGGACTGCGAAAGTACCCATATCGGCGACGTGATGTCTTTTTCAGAGTTGCCCTGATGATATCAGTATATTCCTTATCCAATGCGTTATATGCACGCTTCGCCTCCGTCGTACATCCTTCCTCATGGAACTTCGCAACTAGGATGGGGACTTCATTATATAATGTTTTTATTCGAGCAAATGCTATCGTTGCTTTCATTTTGGCGTGTCCGTAATATTGAGGTTCTGCCTGGCTGCTCACCCACCAAGCCCCCTAGTGGAAACCTACCTTGTGAGACTCCCATCTCAAATCTGTCATTTTCTACGTTATCATCACACATACGTACGGTCTAGGTACAGCTTTTCCGACTTAAGAAATGGAGTCCCGCAATAATTTACGACTTCTACACATGAACATACTTAAGCTATTAGCGCTTCCCGCAATTTCTCGAAACGAATTCTATCAAGCAACGAATTAGAACCACCCTCGCGCGATTCTTGAGTACAATATTCGTTTTAGTTCTTGGCGCTTCACAGGGGGAGATGGTGTGGCATTCCAACAAGTAGTGTGTTTTGCTGTGGTGTGAGCTTGAGCTTGAGCTTGAGAAGTAAGCGTCAGAGTTTCATACGAAGATTTGAACATGATGATACTCGCAAGAGTAATGTTACTACGTCTACGGTCCTTAAGATTACGACAGCTCATACACATTATATTATACAACGTCAATCAGATTAGATTTCTACAAGTCTCTCCGCTCTCTCTAGAGTTTGCTATGTACTATCTACCACAATTGTGCAATTTCGAGTTTGACATATTGCTTATTTCCATGCTGTATGACGCTTTCGTTTTCTTCCAGGTCCAGGTCCAGCGAATGAAGCTGCCTTTTCCTCCTTCATCTTCCTCGCCAATTCTTTTTCTAGTTTGCGGATCTGCTGCTGCAACCTATGCACTAATTCGGCCCTTTTGTGAGCTTCTTTCAATGTCGGAAGATAGCTTCTTCCACTTCCATCCTGAGGATTACAAGAGCTAGAGTTGTCGGTGTCGGTACACTCTGCTCGGGCTGGGATATTGTGTGGAAGAAGATTGCTGAAACTATCACGTCGACGACGCTTGGAATTGTTGTTGCCATTACCATTGTTGCTACGGCTACGGTCATTGCGGATATTCCAGAGACGTTCGTTGCAGCCGCCTCCACCTTCCTTCGCAGCAGCGGCACCATTTGGATTTGGCTTGCCTCTCCTTTTTTCTGGTTCTCGGTCTTGGTCATCACGTCCTCCATGGCAGCAGATGGACGGGTGGCAGCTTTGGGTTTCATCATAGTTGCTCGACGCCATGGTCGGATGTGGGTGAGATTCTTCTGTGTTGGTTCAATAAGATTGATGTCTATCGTCTATTGGTCGGAGGTACTTACGAAGCGAAAATGCAATGATAAGTCCGTCACTGTACCATTCGGAATTCGGGTTCAGTTCAACTCTAAATGATATGAGAAGCGCTGCGACCCCAATGACAACGAGGTTCGCATTAAATGACACTTTCTTGTTCTCAAACAGGTTCAGTCTCGTCTATTTGAGCGGTTATCGGCTCTCGCTCAACGAAAGACAGAACATATATATAGGTTGTATCGCCCATACTTACCCCTCCCCTTCCTCGAATCGTACGTGTCTGAGATTTACACTGGAAGAAATCAATCTAGCGCTCTTGGTTACGTACATAGAGCTAGAGAGTTAGCCTTACCCTTACACTTACATGGCGGCCAATGAAGAGTTGTTGTACCTCATCAAGATGATTCACAAGAAAAACAAGAGACAAGAGCTATTTCAGCGGTCCTTAGTAATGTGTGGCCATCTTCCTTGGACGGCAATAGTGGCACCATTTTGGCTTGCCTCTTCCTCTTCCTTTTAGCCTTTTTTCATCTCTGTAACAAGTATATATAGGAGTAAGAAGTATCTAATCACAACTCAGAAATAATTAGAGAAGCATCAACAATACAATAACGTGTCTCGTTGACCCTAATGAGAAGGTGAGGTTCGCAGGATACGTCCCTATCTCTTTTTTGCCATCGCTCTAGTCGTTACTTCCAAAGCCACGCTATCTTTTCTTCCGACGTAATGTGTCTGCCTACTTAGGTACATATACCCATGGTACCATAGCCGTAGTACTTCCAAGTTGGGAAAAGTTTCACAACACGCAGACTCGAACTCGAACTGGTGACTAGCCTCTCTCTAGCTCTAGAGAGCATTATGTTGAACTTGAACTTCCTTCCAAGCTCTGGCTCAGTTTGGCTCCCACGGAGCCAACAGAAATGGTGCAGTTGCAGTCACGCAGAGGCAGAGAGGGGAAAAGTCTATCTCGATCTCGCGCTCGGTCAACTTATCTCCATCGATGTCGAAGTGAAGCAGCGTCAATCTTTCTTCTCTGATCAAATGAGGCCGGTACAAGCGGGTTGTGAGGCAGGTGGTATTTTTTCCAATAGCAATAGGAAGGCCCTGAGCCTAGCAGTCTAAGTCTAAAATCCCAGTCCCAGTCCCAGCTTCAACCTCAATTGTGCTGTCCAATAATCAACCAATTTCGCCTTCGTTAGTTTGTTTTCATCTTCGTGGACAGCTCTGGCGGTTAGCAGATAGTAGTGGCTTGAATAAGCAGAAACTCATACACTTCATTTGTCTTTTGATTGTAATTCATCGCTGCATGTATCAGATCCCAGTGTGTTGGTGTTAGATTTGGCTTCAGCTATAGCTTTTGTCATAGGGGAAGTCGAAGTTGACATTTCGTATACATGCGATGTCATCTCGTCATCGTCATTTGCTTAACGTTATAATTGTTGCGGTCGAGGTCGAGCAAGGCTGACGTTGACGTTATTTCAAAGTTTGGCTGGAGCTGTGGGGTATGGAGCTTGAGATGGACAGATAATGATAATACTCTAAGGATGAACGACTCGAGAAGCATCTTCTCAAGGGTTCCAACAAAGAGAGAGAGAGAGAGAGAGAGAGAGAGAGAGAGAGAGAGAGAGAGAGAGAGAGAGAGAGAGGGCTCTTGCGGACTCAAGATGATAACGACAAATAATTACAATTACAAACATGACACGATGCTCTCTGTAAACCTTAAACTCGATTTCCATCTTCCATCTACCAACAATTGAAACAATAACATCTTGCATTACGCTTCCGTCCAGCGAATATAGACAAAGCCGAAGCGTCATTGTTTGCCTTTGCCTCCTCAATCTTTGCAGCCGACTCTTGCCCTTGGACTTGCCCTTGCACTTGTCGCTGAATCTGATGTTCCTGCTGCTGCTGCAATTTATGCACTACGTTGCCTTCACTTTCACTCCTCCTTCGAGCTGCCGTTGGAAGAAACTCTCGTTCATCCTCTTCGAGGTCAGAGATGTAGGCATACTCATTGTACTCTTGGATAAAACGTGCAGCTGGAATATTGTTGTGACGACTACGACGCTTGAGATCATTGCCAATATTTCTACGGGCACGGTGGATGCTACGACTACGAGCACTTCCACTTCGTTCGTTGCCGTTGCCGGTGCCGGTGCCGTTGCAGTAGCCCCCTTCACCATCGTCAGCAGGGGCAGCGGCAGCACCGTTGAGCTCGGCCTTGCCTCGTTGGTTGTGTTTAACGTCGTTGTTGTTGTCCGCAGCCATGATGCGATTGTTTATTCCTCTCTAGAGATCTATAAAGTGTTATCTACTAGGTAATGGATGTCGGAACCGTAGGGCTTTATAGGTTATTTCTGTGCTACGGTAAGGGCCGGTAAAATGTAAAATGTAAGCCTGAGGCCTTGCTGAGGCCTACAAAAAGTAAGTCAGTAATTGGAGGGGAATTGGAGACTTTGCAGTACTTGAGAGAGCCGGTTGCCTGTTCGTTCCCGTTATTCTTCCTTTGGTTCCCGGGAGTAGCCATGAGTATTGTACGGTATGTAGCGGTTCTTTGTTCTTTGGCTCAAGTTGGCTTCCACCGCTGCAAAGCAAACGGCACTCTGGGTCTCGTTTGTGATTTCAGCTGTGCGAACTGCTGTGCGAACTGCTGACTGCTGTGCGAACTCAAGCTAAAGGTCCGAAAACGGGGGTGTCGGACTGAAAACGTGCACACAACGTCACTCCATCAAAAGCTCAAGATTCAAAGAACAAAGAAGCAGACAGCACACCTGCCGACACCATCACCATGATGAAGCCAACCTTCCTCTGTCTCCCTACGCACTCATCTTCATCTCTCATTCTCTCTTGGTAGCAGTTAGTAGCCGCCCTTGCATTCGTGCCCATGTTGTATCAGCGGCTTGCAATCCTCATCACTGAAACTTTTCTGAGCTGTTAGCTTCGCTCGCAGCATCTTGTGAACTCTATCTCATCTATTACTGAATAAAAGAAGGAGCACACGCGTTGCCTCCACAACATCATACTATTAACTATATGTCCAAAGCATGAATCATCTGCTAAAATCTATAACGGCAACCTTGCTGCTTGTTTGCAGCTCTACTCGATTTACTACATCTGCCTTCGTCGCACCGAATCAATCTCGTGCTCATCGGTTATCACCAAGCGCTCAAGATAATATACACACCGCAACATCATCATCACCATCATTGAGCGTGGTCTCAACGAACACCAAGCTCAAACGCAACCGAAGCCACACCAACTCATACAAACAAACAAAACTCAGCGCAGCTCTCCTCCCTCCCTCCCGATTAGCCGCCATTGGAATCGGCGTAGCAAAATTCTACAAGGCCTCACCACTCCTCGCCGGCTTCCTCACCGCCTCCACCAAGGCATGTGTCGCCGACTCCATGGCACAATACCGTGATGTCTGCACGACTAAATTTGATGTCAAACGGAACGTCGCCATGGTCCTCTACAGTGGAACAGTGCTGGGCACGCTCTGTGCGGTAATGTACAATCAAATATTCCCCGTGTTATTTGCAGGTGAAACGAATCCATTGGTATTGGCGGTCAAAATGACATTGTTCGATGGGTTTATTAATGCTCCGTTGATTTGGTTACCCCCCGCTTATATTGCGCAGGCGTTGATATACAATTATCCCAAGAGGGAGGCAATTCAAAAGTATGTTACGGATGTGAGGGAGAATGGATTGCTCAAGAAGTATTGGAGTTTGTGGCTCCCTGCATCCTTGGCGAATTTCATGTTTGTTCCGGCACATTTTCGTGTGGCATTTGTTGCGGGGGTTAGTTTCTTTTGGATGATTGTTTTGAGTTTGGTGGCGAATAAGAAGGATGATCAGGATGATGTTGTTGTGGAGAGTTGTCCTGTGGAGCCTGAGCCGAGGTTGTTGGCGCCTCGTGCGATGGATTAATGAATTGATTTACTTCTTTGGGAGCATCAGTATTGTAGGAAATTATGAGATATAATGTGTACATGTTATGAACCATCTAGCTTTAAACTGTATTAGCACTTGCTAAACATCAAGTACAGTTATCCTAGCTGTACTTATTGATCTTTTATTCCACATTCCAAACAACGGACAAATCACCGTCTTACTCGATTACTGTATTGTACTTAGCTGGTGTCCGGTTGTTAAACATAACGTATTGACCAGGATACTTGAGTGCATACAAGCCAACCTTGGCTTGTAACAACGCTACGTCGTGAGTATTATCAGATAGAATCGAGGAACGAGGAACAAAGATGTGACACCATCCTGTCGCATCGGCTTCGAACCAAGGCTAAATAACATTCCTCCTCACTCATCGACGCAATTCTTCTTCCGAGGAACAAATACTTAATCAGCAGCTAAGTAGCAAATGGCCCCGTCTTGCGTCGGGCTACTTGAGCTGAAGTAGCTTTGTGCTTGTCCAGCCTATTATTTGCAACATACGTCACTCTATTGAAAAGCTGCAATCGGATATGAACTGTGGTCGGGTCGCCTCATCATCGATGTTGATGGCACTTATGCTTTTACTCTGCACGCATTGCATAATATCAGCATCGGCATTCTTGATAAAACCAAACTACTCACATCGTGTTGTTCCTCGGTCATTAACCAACTATGAACGCAATGATAACAATTTCTGTACCACATCAACAACATGTCTCCCATGGACAAATTCGTGCTCCAGACGTATTCACTCAAAGTCAATCAAACGAACTACAACAGAGCTCAGCGCTGTACAATTTACCGCCATCGGTAGTACCGTAGCAACCTTCTACAAAACATCTCCATTCACAGCTGGCTTCATAACAGCGTCGACACGAGCAGTTATTGCGGATAGTATAGCTCAGCATCTCGATGTGTGCACTGATGAATTTGATATGAAACGATGTGGCGCAATGGTGCTATATAGCGGAGTCGTACTTGGGTTATGCTGTGAGGTGATGTTCAATCATCTCTTCCCGATTATGTTTCGTGGGGAAACAAATCCATTGGTGTTAGCAGTGAAGATGGCATTATTTGATGTGTTTGTCAATGCTCCGTTGCTATGGCTACCGCCTGCGTACATTGTGCAGGCGTTGGCATACCGCTATCCCAAGAGGGAGGCGATTCAACGGTACATTACTGATGTGAGGGAGAATGGGTTGCTCAAGAAGTATTGGAGTTTGTGGCTACCTGCATCTTTTACTAATTTCTTACTTGTTCCGGCACATTTCCGTGTGGCCTTTGTGGCTGCAGTTGGATTCTTCTGGATGATTATACTGAGCGCTGTAGCGAATAGGAGTAATGTTAGGCAGGATGTGGAGAGTTGTCCTATCGAATGTCCGGAGCAGCCAGAGCCGAAGATGGATTATCCACGTGCAATGGAATGATATTCAAGTTTGATTGTGAAGGCAAGGTTTTATTGTCATAGATCTCGTGAAGTGGTGTTATCCAGATAGGGAGTGTCCCTGTTCTTCTCCCAAAGCCAACCTGGTCGAGGATGATAAAGAAGTACCTAATAAGGCCAATTAATAATTTCAGACTTAATCTGTTCAAAGGAAGATTTGATTCATCGACCGGGATTGGCAAGAACGAATGGTAGACAGGATAAATATATTCAGATTTCTTCACATATTCGATATTATCGTTCTATTCAAAATTGGCTCATGTTTGTATCTCATTCGACTCTTCAATTCCTACACGTCGGATTGCATCTTTGCACCAATCACATTGCTGTTTCATTGCCAATTGAAGTGCAAAAGCTTCAAGCTCTTTGAAATTAGAATCTATTGAGCTCGCGAGCATCTTTCGTTTCTTAATTGGTCTGGCTATCTCCTCTGCGCCATTTGAGGTTCCCTCGGTGTCCTCCTTTGCCGTATTTTGATGATTCTTCTTTTTGTGCTGCACTTCCCCGCCTTCGTCCTGTCGGAAAGAGCAGCAAGCAGTGATATGAACGTTCCTCCTTCTAAAGTCACCCTCCTCCAAAACATAAATACATCGACTAATACAGCGAATCACATTCAAGCAATGACTCAGAGATTGTCCAAAAGGGCTTTCGGTTGCATCTAACAGATCACTCCATTCCATCGCAATTTCATGCACCGTGTCTACGTGATCGAGTGAGACTACAAATTTCTGAGCATGCTCGCTCACAAACCGAGAATCAGGGGAACATACATCACAAGCCCTGAACCAATTCATTGACAAAATCAAGTGCAATACACTATTCACAAAATCGTCTGACAAATCTGCCCTCCTAAAAAGAGCACCATTGATTATGATGTGTAGGCATGCTCGAAGCACTGCTCGGATCTCTATCATTGTATCTCTCATACCATAGTATCCGCTGAATGATTCGTCTGTTGACTCGTATGATAGCTTGCCCCAAAAGTCATCATTCAAAGCGGTGACGCACAGCTTTGCGGCCTCATTCACGAAACCATATTCGACAGCCATGATAACGCGATGGTTGAGAAATGGTGAAAATTCTTCACACCTATTTCGGAACCTATAGGTTGACGTGTGCCCAGCGGAGAAGTCCGGCTTTGCACACCATTGGGGATCCACAACGATAGAAACCAATTTTCTTGGATGGAAAAAGGATGGCAACTTGTCCTTTCGTAGCTGTATGCTGCTCTTCCTCCAGGCATCTTCAAAATCACCTACTCGTTTCAGGGTAGGCTCAATAAAGACGTCAAGAGCTCGACACAAAACCAACGTTTCGTTGCAGAGATCAGATAGCCAAGACGGAGGAGTTTCCTCCAAGATGCCCACAATATTCGCATCTAATACCGCTACGAGAGCCTTTGCAGCCAATTTTGGTCTTCCATCGAGATCATATGCAATTGTGTCGAAGAATCGACTGTAAGTTCCAGCCCTGTCATGCTTCATATCAACCAAATCGTTTAGAAACTCAGCGTTGTCAAATAACACCAAACTCTTCTGAGAAGATAGAGCATTCCTCAGCCAGCTAAGGCCTAACTCCAGCACCATGTACGGACTGTCTTGGATGTAGTGCATCAATATACAAGTGGTGAATAGACATGACTTCTTTGATAGAGCCAACGTCAGGCCCGAGATATTAGAAAGACGACTCTTCACTTCCTCTCGATTTCGATTGAAAAATAGCGGATCGATTGCTGTGTACCGCAGGTACAATTTACCAATTGTATCATGAGCCAGGAAAGTTGCAGTCCCAAGTGTTTGAGAAATGAAGGCTGATATCATCTCGTTCCTCTTCAATGCTGTAAGGCGCTCCCTCTTGTCAGAGTTGACAAAGGAATGCATTGTGTTTTCTTCAAGCCTTGATGCAACTACATAGTCGTCATCGCCAGGGCTTGTGTCCAGTGTCTTAAGTATTGTGAGCGACTCCATAATCATCTCATCGATTTTCATATAGTTTGAAATGATATGGTCTGACAAGGCAGAACCTGCAGCTTTGGTCCCTTTATACTTTGTGTATGCAATCGCCATCCACACTTGAGAATGATTCACATCATCTCCTCGATCTAATGATCCAAGTCCTGCCCGTGATCCAATCTTAAAATTTCCGACATTATAATATGAACCTGGAGGCTTTGCTTTCATTTGGAGGAATGTCTCTAGTATATACTGTTGAATATTCTGACAGACGTCGTACCCGCAGATAGTAAATAAGGCAGAGAAGCACGTCGACAAGCTACTCAGAGGAGATGACATTCCGTACTGTTTGAAGTCGAAGTGACCCTCCTCTGCCTCATTCAAAGATCTTATCACGTCTAATGCAAACGATTCGCAACCTGTCCTAACTCCTATTTGGACTGAAGAAAACAACGCAAGCGTGAAGCAAAAGACGGAGCGGCAGCCTTCTTCCATCAGGAACTTGGCTGACTCGTACAAGAAGCAAATCAAGTCCAAATAAGTCTCCCCTGAGAGACCTTCCGGTACGCTTCTAAAGTCTGTGAGCGAGCCTGAAATAAAGTCTGTAAGCGCGAATGAAACTTTCGACTGTTGTTTACGTACAGACAATAGATCCATTCTTTTGAGAAGATGTTCGATAGCCAAGCCCAGATGTAGTCCAGTTTCCTTTGTCGCACAAGAGGTGATGGCAATTGTTGCAAGAAGTGGAGATAATCCAGCTTCAGCCCAATGCTGTTTCTCCAAAATAGCTTGCATCTCCGAGGTGGATTTTGCAGCACAAAGGAAAACACGAGCGAGGGAAATTGTGGTCAAAAGACGCAGTGGTGGTACCCTCACTGGTAGATTAAATGGGTCATTGTGCTCCTCAACAGCAGTATTCGTAAACCAAGCCTTTATCAACACAATCGCCAAATTATCAATCGCCACAGATAGCTCACGATTCTCAGGATCATGTGTATCTATTCCACCAAGAATGTGTGCTTGAATACAAAGTACACTCGCGCATGGATTGGTTAGCGCGAGATCTTGACTCAGCCGCACAAGTCCCCCGAAGTTTTTGTGGATACTTGCTTGCACCATTGCTTCACTTGCAAGCCCATTGGCAAGAAGATAATGCATACACTCATGGTCGCCGCCTGCAACACGCGCCAGTGCAATGGCCGCTGGAGTATTCCCCTTTTCTTTCATCAAGTTGAATCGCTCTTTGATAACGATTGGAGCTTCCAGTTTTCGCAAAGAGAGCAGCTCTTCTTTGTGATTATCCCTCATACGCAGCTCTTCTTTGTGATTATCCTTCATACAGCAGTCTGGAAGATAACGGAGTATCGGGTGCTGCCAACCATGATGAAAAAATATGGATGCTGCGGGATGAGAATATTCGTTCCACCATACTTTCAGGAGACTTCTTCCATCCTTCTTTCTATTTGTTAACCGAAAGTGAATATCTAAGGACAGAGAGGTGAGATCCATTCAATGTATAGAAGTATGTAGTAGGTAACATCCGGACTTACCCGATGCGTTGTTGGGAGAATACAGTAATCCACTATTGAGCGCATTTAAGAACCAATGGCCATCATTTTGAGGATGAAAATACTCATCATTGAAATAAGCAAATGCCACTTTGACAACCAAGGCATCACACTTTCTCCACACTTCCTGGAACTTGGGGATAATGAACTTCTCAATGGCATCTTCCCCTTTGTTACCATAATTGTTATGCTTGGTCCATACTCCTTCAAAAATCTCGCTGTTGCAAAGGAAGCCAAGGAAGCTTAAAATTGCGATCGATGAATTGAGGAGGTCACCCATCGCAAGTAAATTTTCAACAATCTTCAACGTGCTGTCCACGAGATGGTCCAAATTTGTCCGCATATCAAATTGAAGACGTTCTTTAGATGTTTCAATTTCAAGGGTATCCATGCGATCTCTTAGAGAAGTCATGAAGCCTTTATGGTCAACAATAAAGCTCAGTCCTGGGGAATTCTTACTCTCGAGCATACACCAACCAAATGATAGATGTGACTCGAGCTTATGATACGTCCATTGCGGCGAAGCTGCATCGCGGAGCCATAAGTTGTCTTCTGTTGAATCTTCATCGCCATCAGAGGGAGCCTCGCTCAATAGTTTCACCAATCTCGTTGCATTCTTTTCAGTTACTCTCTTCGAATTTACCTGGAGTGACGAAACAAAGGCCTGCTCTGATTTGATGCAATCAAAAACGCTTTCAAAGCATTGCTGCTCTTTACCAGCTTTGAGGCACTTTTCTACAGCTGTAGCTACACGACCAAGTGCTCCCAAGAGCGCCTCCTCTTCTTCTCTCCACAATTCGTAAAGCCTCGAAGCTACGTCGTAGGCGCTATCGCTTGGATCAAATTCATAATTCTCTCTATCACTTGGTTCGCTGCTTTCTGGATCAGTATTAGCATTTTCCAGCCATTTGACAAGAGATCTTCTGTTTCCATTTGATAGTTGATGATAGTCCTTGTCAAGATCGTCGAAAATATAGTGATAATCAACCCAATCGAGCGGATTAAGCTGCTGTATGTGTCGAAGCAGGGCGAGAGACGCCACGACTTCCTTGCCCAGCAAATATGGGATGGATGAAATTGTTGTAGCATTACCCTCCTCCGATAGAGTACGCAAATGCGATTCCATTTTCTCCATCGAGCTCTGACAATGTTTGACACTTGCCTCAACTTGTGTACTTCTTCCTTGGACTATTTTGTCAAAATCCTCCTTCTCCATAGCGCTCATTATATTATTATCTCCCTCCTCTTTCTCCCATTCCGAGCGTGATGGTAACTTCGGCCATTCTGAACGAGGGGGTAAATGATATTGACGCAAGTGTCTCCATTGTTTCAGCTCATACGAGATCGATTCTGACAATAATAGAAGAAACTTAGGATCTGGATGTTCGAACTGCACTCCGTCATCTCCCCCAGCAGTGTAGAGCAGCTCTCTCAAGATGAGATTTCTAATGGCTTCATACTCCTTCTTCTCCATTTCACCGTCTTCGGACGCGCCTTCATCATCATATTCACTGCTTTCATCTCCTCTGTCGTCGTGGCCAAAACTTGGAACCAAGCGAATGTGCTCCCCCGCTGCATATGCATAGTCCCTATCTTCTACGCACGCACTATCAGGTGAATCCCGTTGAAGATTTGACGCAGAATCAAAATACATTGCATTGCCCTCATGACACTTATTGACTGCTGCAACCAACACAGCTGCATCTACTGCATTCCAACACAAGTTGTTCTTTATGACATCACTGTCAATTTCGTTTCCATCTCGATCAAATCGGATCAGTTGACAGGGCATGGTGGTTGCATTGAAGACAAATAGAATGAACTGATCCGAGGGAATATGATGAGCGAGGCACACGACGTATGCTGGATTATTACCTGCAGCATCAGTTTCTTTTGCTGGAAATTCATGTCCACTGGAGCGCAGTATCAGACGGATATTTTCGCCCTCTTTGGCAGCTCTCTCAATCATACTCGCGTCATCTTCTTGCGCTGAATCGTCTGGGTTGCTTCCTGCTGATGCTGCTCCATTATCACTGCCTACGTTTGCAAGTCCACCTGTTACACGCAAGAAGGAATCGATCGAATATTTATCGAGAGAATTCATTTTCGATGTCGCTGGAGCTACTCTAGTGATTTGCTATCTCTTTCGGCTTCAATACGAACAGATATTAGAGAGAGGCAGCGCATGATTAGAGACGAAGATACAACTTTATTGAACACGGAATTGTTTGGCTCGTCGATACGGTATCTAATCAATCAGAACAAATAATTATAATTTTCATGCAAAATGGTCGCCCGTATCGATGTAGTGTCCTCACCTTCTAATCTTCTGGTCTGCCATCAACCCCTCACGCTCTTCATTAAGCCATAAAGCTACATACTCAATGGCAACAGATAGCCATCAGGGGAAAAAGCGCCTCTGGCGCTCAGATCGGCCTGTTTTTAAGCGCTTTAAGCGCTTACGTAGCCCTGGTACAAAATCCAACGGGCTTTCTCGTAGCAGTAGGAATTGGAACGTCATCAAAGAACAGCCATCCGGATGGTGCCACGTCATGATGTGACAGTCATTTGAATGGTGTTTGAGTGATGCCACGTCATGATGTGACACCATTAAGCTCAAAGGTCGACCCGATCGAATGAGGAATGGAGCTAAAGATAGAAAATGGTTCACCTTTCACCTCGTAACATCACCCTCCACCGTTGTCATACTGCCGTCATTGATTCTGATCAGGATAAAGGAAACTAAGTATCATCGTGGCAAAGAGTCTTCCTTCTTCGGACGTTGGCAATGCAAAGCCTTCGTCTCCTCAGTTGCAACAAAAAATGTCTGCTTGCATGGAAGTTGATAATGCTGTCGCTGATTATTAAATATTCTGTTTGTTATGTAAAAGTATACATATGAGGTAAATATATTTGTTGCAATCCAGTGCGTTGTCATCTATGATATTATGAGCTACATCGCCTCGTTACTTACATATAAGTACCCTAATTAGCGAAAATAACGAGACCACTTCGAGAAAACGAGACCAGTGAACGGGTCTCGCTTTGATAACGAGACAAGTCCAACAGATCCAAAACGAGACTAGAGACAGGCAACTTTTTTATGAGAAACGTCTTGTACAATAGCATGAGAAAGGTCATCCCAAGGCTCCAACTCCTCAGTTGCTTGCGATATGGGCCGTGGAGGCTTGGAAAATGGTACCTGAGTAACTTGTGCGGAGAGCATGGACTGTGTGTCAATACAAATCTACAGAGGAAAACGATAGCAGTAGTGCCGTTGTTATATGATGAGGAGAAGTTGAGGAAAATAGTGAAACAAGTCGCTGGAGCAGATGCATTGACTACTACAATGATCCAGAAAATGAGGCAGCAGATGAGTTTCCTGAAGATGACATCGAATAAGAGATGCAGTGATGCTTCAGATACATCATACACTCTAGAGGTGTGGAAGTAAGAGATAATTTGATAGCTAAGTCATAACGAGACCATTTTTAATTAACGAGACCACTTTTCAATAACGAGACTAGTGTCTTGAGGTGGCCTTGGTAACGAGACCAGGCCAATAGCCAAAACGAGACTAGTCTCGTTATTTTCACTAATTAGGGTACTCAAGCCAGGAAACAGGAAAGAACTCTTTTTCTTTTTTCTCTTCCAGGAGAAGCGGGGAAGCTAGAGAAAGTGCTTCTTTTAAGCGGTAAAGTTGGCGCTTAAGTGAAAAGGCTCAAATGGGGCCGATTTTAAGCCGCTTTTTCCCCTGATGGCTAAACAGCTACATGCAACATCCACTATAAGCCTGACCCGCCAAAACACGTGGGCGTGTGTGTGTGGGGCGAAATAAACAAAACCATTTTTTCAGTAAGTAAATTGGCCGTAGGGAGGTCGATAGGATGACAAATGTAGGTACTCTACTTTATGCCCAAAACGATGATGGCATCGTTTTAGTCTATATCTCAGGAGATAAATCCTAGTCAGGATAGTTTGGGTTGCATTAGCCCCCCAAGAAACAGTGGTTCCATTCTAAGCTAGGGTTTGTTAGCCAAATTTGTCTAGCAAATACTATGGGTAAACAAAAATGCATATCTCAGCGAGAAAATGAGATATTAGTACGATTCCTTTGGATACATCGTTCACATTAACACACTCTAAAGGACTGTATCATTGTTTATGTCTATATCTTGTCTATATCAAAAATAAAATTCGGGGCTAGTTAGTAGGCCGCCATGGTGGAGGTGTCAAAAAAATGGTTGCGTGCGTCCAGGGCGCGCGTAAGACAGGCTTATCCAATCTTAGAGTGAGTAATGATGGACACATGTATGTGTCCCGGCCGTGTACAGAATGAACATGTTGAATTCCGAAGCAAAATCATACAACGTATTGGCAAGAATGTTGGAAGTGAATGAGTATGTGAACGAGTATTCAGATGTTGAAATGTATGGCGACACTTTCAACAAGAAAGACATCGTGAAAAATGTTGTGGACAAGATGATTCTTTCTGTTGTTGGGAAAGTTAGTTCGGGTATGAGCGGAAGCTGGCCGCAAACTACAGAGTAATGATAGTTCATTGATTTATGTGAAAACACTAAATTCTACTGTCTTCGGATCTCTTGCCGACCTATTCCCATGTTGTGAGAGCCAGTGTGTCCGTGGATTTGTTACGTAACACAGACATACTAGCTTTTACGTAGGAATTCAATTCCTACGTCCGGCGTGAGCGATCTGGTTGGTACATATGTAACAGTTTCGCGGACAGGTTGAGGCCACCCCTCCTTCTGTTGCTCTGTCTATCTCTAGCTTTTGCTTTTGTGGGAGGTTTAAGCTCATTTGCTACGCACGTGGTTAGCCTGGTACTTGGGGTTATCAATGAGGAAAGTGGTGTCAAGATTTCGCCTGACTCCTCGCTCCTCGGCAGACCGACTTCTCATCCGAGGTGCGCTCAAACGATATCGTGTCTGTTCAGCTGTCTAAGTATTGATCTTTTACTAGTGCTTAATCTTATAATCTTTTCGTTATCGAATCAATTGATATATCAATCTCAAAAGTTGGAAGGGACACTGTAAATGAAGGCAGGGGAGTTACGAAGGCCCATCGGAGCCAAAGGGAGTTGAAATAGGAGGAGATCTTATTCGTCAGCGCTCAGGATCAAGTTCATGACCAAGATAGAACATCATAAATCAATTGCGCCAGAGTCCGAAACTATTCGCCCCCCTTATCCTCAATCCGTCGGATTGCATCTTCACACCAATGGCACTGCTCTTTCATGTGCAATTGAGTTGCGTACCTCCCGAGCTCTTTGAAATCAGATACAGCTGTAGATTGTCCAAGGAGCTTCCGTCTCTTCCTCGCTCTAGCTTGTCCAACTGCTTCTTCCGCCTCATCATATTCCACGCAAGTACGGCGAATATCAAAACGATAGTGACATTCATCACATCTCCAATCTAGAAATTTTCCCTCTCTCAGGGTATGTATGCATCGGCTTAAGCACTGAATTACGTTCAAGCAATGGCTCAGAGATTGCCCAAAAGGGCTCTTGGTTTTATCCAACAGATCTCCCCATGCCAACGCAATCTCATGCACCAAGGCTATGCTATCGTGGCAAACCACTAGCTGCTGAGCGTACTTGCTCACATCTAGAGAACATTTCGTACAGGCTCTGAACCAATTCATTGACAAAATCATGTGTAATGCTTGATTCATAAAATCATCTGGCAAGCCTTCTACACTCGAGATTGCGCCTTTTATTATGTGTAGACATGCACGCAATACTCTGCGAATTTTCTTGCCACATTTCCGGTCAATAGACCATCGGTCCGTCCTGTCGGAGAGCTTTGCCCAAAATTCTTTGTTCCATGCCTTCGTACATAAGCTCACGGCATCAGTGATTTTGCCATAGTGAACAGCGATAGCAGCCCTTTCATCAATGAATGAGATTGAGGGGACGCCGTCCGCCCCCTCACCATCTTCGTGTTTTGCAGTGTAATCAGGTCTTTCACTCCATTCCAAGTCCATGATGAGAGCTACCAAGTTGTTCGGCTGCAAAAATGGTGGAAGCTGGTACTTTTGTAGTTGCATATTGCGCCATGTTTCATCAACGGCAGTGATTGTTTCCAGTGTAGGTTCAAGCAAAAAGTCCATGACACGACACAGAGCCAAAGCTTCTCGGCAGAGATGAGAAATAGGGGTCTGCTCCAAGAGAAGCAAAGCTTTCGCCTCCAACACTGCCACAAGGGCCTTTGCCGCAGACTTGGGCTGTCCTTCAAAAGTTCTAGTCTCGTGTCGGTAGTAATAGCCCCCACTCCACGCATTACTAGAAAAGAATACTTCATAGTCTCCCTCATCTCTGAATTTATTCACCGCCCATTGGCCCCGTCCAGACTCATAATTATCAAATTGCACCACGCCATCTGGAGAACATAAAGCATTCCTTAGCCATCTGAGTCCTAGTTCAAGCACGGTATAGCTATTTTCATGGAGATAGTGCATGATCGTGGAAGTGACGAATAGGGACGCCTTCTCTGATGAACCCGTCTTGAACTCTGACACACTGATAAGATTCGACTCGATATCGTTAGCATCGCCGACCAAGAAGAGCGGATCAATCTCTCTGTAATGTTCGATCAATTCTGCAATTGTATCTGAAGCCAGGAAAGAAGACCTCACAAGCACCTTAGAAATAAAGCCTTTTACCATTTCGTCTCGTTCCTCCTCTGTAAGTTGTTGTCGCTTTCCAGATTGGACGTATGATTTCATAGTATGATCCCAATCTCTTGTTTCGTGTACTAACTTTAGGCTGCGGAATGTTTCGAGAATGACTGCATCGATGGAAGTTCGGAGACTATCGGCGTCACTGAGATGGTTAGAGATGATGCTGGAGACGATTGCATCCATTGCGGATTGCTCATCATGACGATATGAATATGCCACCCCCATCCAAACTCGAGATTGAAGCACATCTCCATTGAAAATGCTATCGTGAGAAGAGGAATTCAAACTCCTCACTTTCACTTTGAGGAAAGTCTCTAGGAGAGCATCTTGAACTTCTTGGCAGGTGTTGTGCCCAACGCTAGTAAACAATGCCGAGAAGCACGCAGACAAACTGCTCAGTGGAGATATTGAGTAGTATTCAAAGTGAAAACGATCCTCCTCAATCTCCTTCAAAGATCCTATCACATCCAACGCAAATGATATGCAGCCTGTCCTAACTCCTATTTGGACGGAAGAAAACAACGCGAGCGTGAAGCAAAAGGTGGAGTGACAGCCTTCTTCCATCAAGAACTTGGCTGACTCGTACAGGAAGCAAATCAAGTCCAAGTAATCCGTTTCATCAAGGATCTTTCCTATAGATTCAAACTGTGTGAGGGAGCCTGATACATACGTTCTTGTCACAGTTAGTAGACCTAACTTCATGAGGAAATGTTTGAGTGAGAGATCTAAATTGTTAGCATCAGTCCGTGCAAACGTTGCCCGTGCAATTATGGCGATAGTTGCAAGAAGTGGAGATATTCCACTTTCGACAAAATACTTCTGTTCAAATATCTCTTGTATCTCGGCTGTAGATTTCGCAGCACAGAGGAAGGCTCGAGCAAGAGATTTGGTTGTCAAGAGACGCAGTGAGGGAGCCCCTGTCAGTCCTCTCTGTTGTGAAAACTCCCCAACGAAAGCTGGTTTCGGCCACTTCTCTTCCAAAATTTCTACCAGGTTCTCAATTCCCTCCATGGGAAATTTGTCATAGTATGTATCTATACCTTCCATCACTTCTAAAATGTATGCTTGCATGCACAACACGCTCGCGCGTGTGTTGGTTGAAAGGAGACCTTTGCTTAGTTGTGATAGCCCTTCGACGTTTTTGGAGGCACTTGCCTGGACCATAGCTTCATCTACAAGCCCATTATTGAAGAGATATTGTATGCATTCATGATCACCTCCCAAAATGCGTGCAAACGCATTCGCGTCGCGAGTCCTTCCAAGCTTTTTTGTCATGTTAAAGCGTTCTTTGATTACAGTAGGAGCTTCGTATTGCGTTAACCCCGATAAAGACAGTTCTTCTTCATTGTTACAACCTCGAAAACAGTGAAATAACGGATGTTGCCAGCCATGACTGTGAAATATTTCACATGCTGGATGAGAAAGCCGGCCCCACCATACCTTGTACTCGGTTGCTCTTCTATTTTCTTTTGACCAGCGAAAATCTGAGAGATGATAATTATACAGTGAGAAAGTATATGAAGGGAAAAGATGCATCAATACATCACTCACTCACCCGATGAATCACTAGGAGCGTAAACAAATCCACTTTGAAGAATATCAAAGAACCAATGACTACCGGCTTCACGTTTAGTGGATTCAATGTCGAAGTAGGCCAATGAAATTGCAGCTACATACGGATGATACTCTCTCCACAATTCCTGAAACTTCTTTGCGACAACGACATTTGCACCGTCTTCCCGTTCATATGATTCGTTGTGATCGTGCCAATGGCCTACTGCTCCTATTGTATCCCCGTCGCAAAAGACACTCAGACAACATGCAGCCACAATGGATGCATTTCGGAGATCTCCTAACTCAATTAATGCCTTGATACTTTTCACCGTGGAATTGACAGCTGGCTGAATTTTCTTCTTCCAAATAGAATCAAATTTCGTCTGACTATGCTCGGTGGTGTAATTAGTGAGATCTCTTATGTATTCTTCTTTCAGGCCAGCTGTAAGACCAGCAACATCGATGACAAATTTCATTGCTGAGGAATCCTCATGCTCCGCCTCGCACCATCCAAAAGATAGTTTCGACTGTAGATCGTACTTCGACCACTGCGGCAATGGTGCCGCTCTTAACCATGGTTCCTCTTCTACATCATTGGATCCTTCTTCTCCGTCATAATCATCATCATCATCATCATCTGAACAGGAGCTGTCCCACAACTTAATAATCCTCGACGCATACAGTTTAGTTTTCCTCTCCGCATCTTTCTCAGCGACAAAATGGAATCCAATTCAGATTCAACACGATCGATGGCACTTTGCAAAGATTGTTGTTCACTTTTGAGAGTCTGATCAATGGTTGTGACGACATTCGAGAGGGCATTGAGAAGAGCTTTATTTTCTTTGACCCAAGCACTCACGAGCTTAGAAGCCACTTCAACATATCCATCATTCTCTTCCCATTCTGAATTCTCCTCGTCGTCACTTTCTTCCATTGGTATGCTTTCCGAAGCACCCTTCCATGTCATCAGATTTTCTTTGATCTGTGTTGAGGCCTCAAAGCAAGTGTGTACTATCTCTTCTAATTCAAAAACATCATGATAGTCAGGCCATGCATCTCCGTGTTGCTGATTCATAAACTCTAGTGTCGTAAGTGATAGAATTCCTTCCTTTCCAAGCTCATAAATAGAGGCAGAATCCGTCCCTCGCTCCGCAATCTTGCACAAGAGCGACTTCATCTTCTCAATTGCATTCTGACAATTTTCCACACTCTTCCTGAACTGAGAATTCCTCCCCGATGATATATCGTCAAGCTCTTCTTTCTCTGAGTTATTTATCCCTTCAGCATTAGTAGTAGCTCGCCATTCTGAAGGCGATGGCAACTTCGGCCATTTGGAAGGGGCAGGGATGTGATTGCACATATACCTCCAGTTGTAGAGCTGTTTGGAGATTGATTCCGCCAGTGGTAAAAGAAAGTTAGGATCCGGATGGTGAAAGTTCGCCCCACTAGATCCATCGTTGAGAAGTTCTGTCAGGATGAGTGCTCGAATGACTTCGAACTCATCTTCATCTACATCCTCCTCGTCACTGTATTCATCTTCTTCTCCACTCCCGGGTGACCTCATCTTCACATCAGTTCCATCTGCACCATTCTTCATGTTTACTAAGCGGACACATTCCCCCCTCCTCTTGCCAGTAGCTGCACCTGAGGTATTGTCAAAATATGTTGCATTGCCCTCATGACATTTATTGACTGCTGCAACCAACACAGCTGCATCTATCTCACTCCAACACATGTGGTTGCGGATGATATCACTATCAATTACGTTTCCATCTCGATCAAATCTGATCAGCTGACAGGGCATGGTGGTCGTATTGAAGACAAATAGAATGAATTGATCTGAGGGAACATGATGAGCGAGGCACACGACGTATGCTGGATTGCTATCATGATGTGTTGTATTATCTTTTGCTGGAAATTTATGTCCTCTGGAGCGCAATATCAGACGGATATTTTCACCCTCTTCGACGGCTGACTCGATTACAGACATATCTTTCAATGGATCGGCTGGATTACTTCCTGCTGATGCTGCTCCATTATTTTTATTGCTTGAGTGCAGTGACGGCTTTGCGATTCCACCTGTTACACGCAAGAAGGAATCGATCGATTTTTTATCGAGAGAATCCATTTTCGATGTTGCTGGAGCTAGATTATTTTATTTGCTACCTCTTTGTGCTGATGATATTACTGCATAATGATGAATAAGATTGAAGCTATTGCGGTCAGAGGAAATGATATGATTCCTGTATTGCAGGCAGCTGATGATCCGACAAGACATGTCATGACACATGTCATCTATTCTTTGCAAATGATATCAATAACCACTCAATGATCTTCTAAGCACATCATGCTGACCCTCACCTTTCATCCATTCTGATCTACTGCCGCCTAAGATGTATTCGTTTGTGGGCCTGAAGACCAAATGCCGCTGGCAGCTAGCTATTTATTACGCTTGTTGGTTGATTGCATGCGCTTCAATGCATGTTGTTCATTTCAAATTTTTGAGCTTTGTCATTGGTCTACGCGGGGGCTCTCCCCCCCATATCCTTTGAATGAGCACACATTTGCTTCTAAATGCCCAATAATCATGGTCGTAATGCCCAATAATTAATAATTGCCTATTGGTGTCAATTGCCCTATGGGATATGCCCCCGTGCCCTCTTTTATCGAAATACCCGCCCACCCAAGTAATCGATATCCCTAGTGAGTGGTGATGGACAGATATCCCAACCATTTTTTGAAAACTGTACCTCAGTACAGTTTTGCGTAGACCTCTGGTATGTTTCTACGTGAAGGGCAAAACTGTACCTCGGTACAGTTTTCAAAAAAGGCAGTAGGCCTCGTGATAGTTGTGTGAATAAAGCATTACAGGTCATGTGGCCTATAGGTCTTATTATTGCGTACAAGGGCTAAAGGTTTTTTGAAAAAATGCCGTTAGGAGCTGCCTAGCTTTGCCCGCTAACAAAGATGAGTTTGAAAACTGTACCGAAGTACAGTTTTCAATGCCTACGGGTACTGGGCCCAACACGAAAACTGTACTCCATTTTGAAATATCCTTTTAAAAAAGGATATTTGCTGTCGGGCTCAGTACCCAACTACTGGCGGGAACTAAATCGTACCGGAAATAAATCGTACCATGGAGAAATCTCCACACAAATCACTAACAAAACACAAAAAAGACGCATTCTACACCCTAATATCATGGTTCTGAGCCTCCATGTCAACGCCTATCCCAAATAATCGACCATAATATGATAGTATAGACAAGTAGCTTTCGATAGAACCACTGGTCAACGTTGTATGTAGTATACTCGCATAGCAGCAGCAGCACAGGCATGCAGATATGCCGTAGACATGCGTCATTCTAGATCGAAATAGCAGTTATTGGTCCCAAATTTGTCGATAGGTGCTCCATCTCGACGAACTATAGTCTCTTCTGCATCATATAATGTATATATACTGTTTGGGATTCTATGTTTAGGCTGCTATAAGTATTTTCGTCGAGTATCATGGCCAAATTTATGACTCTTTTCATGTTGTTAGTGTTTTGTGCGTAAAATTTGATAAATCGTACTCCCGCCAGTAGCCAAAGGACCTGAAATTTTGCTACTCCGACTTGTTAGTGATTAAAGCTAGCGAGTAGAGTACAGCTCCTTTTGTGTTCCCCTCAAAAACCTGTAGCCCTTCTACTCGATAAAGTGACCTAAAGGCCACACATGGCGCTGATATTTACCAACAACAACGTACTTATTTGCACGAGGCCTAAGAATATCCTTCAAAAAGGATATTTGCCTCTCACGTAGAAACATACCAGAGCTCTACGTAAATATCCTTTTAAAAGGATATTTCAAAAAATGGTTGGGATATCTGTCCATCACCGATTTTACCAGGTATCCCCCTACCAGATGCAACGATTTCTACGACAATCAACTTATGACACTAGTATTGTGACTATTCTACAGAATGGATTCTACACTTTCCTGAACCCCACCACACCTATCCTACACCCCCTACGGCCTACATCATGGCACTTCTACACCCCATGGGCGACCAGCCACTGCAATCACCGGTCATATTCTGTTAGCGCATGTTATGAGCTTTCATTAGAGCCGCCGGTCGGCGTTGTAGGTGGCGAATTATTCAAAATATAGCGTGTAGTGTCGAAAAATGAGGACATCGATCGCAACAAGATATTATTGATGCACATTAAATGTTGGGGCGGATAAAACCACAAATCAATGAAAGCCGTGGCATAAATCGTCTAATGATATATATGGAGGGTATTTGCAACATGGCGGTATCATTGGGCGGTCGTCAGTGTCGATTGATGCGTTATTGGGGGCCGAAAAAAGTGCACTCGGACGACGCTGCAGACGATGTCATCGTTATATATATAAAGATGTTTCGCTTCCCTGTTAATGATACTGCCAACCTCAATGATCAACAAAATAATAAGCTTGAATTTACCGCCGGGGTGGACTATCCATGAGCTAGCTATGTCAACGAAATAATCCTTGAGTATCTACCTGTTATGCAAGAAATGAAAATGCAATCCACAACTTCTGTTGGGTGGTTATTGACATAATAAAATGGGAAGAGACATTGTACCAGGCAACTGTCTTTGTAATTATTCTATAAGTGCGAGGAGGAACAATAATTTGGTAACCTGCATCTTGAAACTACGAATAAGAATTCATTATTGATGAAATACATGATGCTATTTAGTTCGAATAATTTCAAATAACACGCACAATCTGTCGACTTATTTCGTTATAATGGCAATATTCGTGGTAATATGTGATCACCCAAACTACCAACGCATACATGATGTCTCCATAATGTGCTCTTGGCCAAAATATATTGTAAAGAGTACAAATATGCTGTTGACCTATTCAGCTCTACTCTGTAATTCAAATCTTCAGAGATACTTTGTTGGCATGTACTACTTCAAATGAGCATAAACATAGTCTCCCATGCAGATTAAATACATGTTGTAGGATTTGATAATATGATGTTGTTGTGTAAGCATTGATATTATATTAATTGAAGACATTTAAGTCGCTTGCACCATCTTGATGGGTGCCGTAATGGTGTTCAAAACCTCAATAATGGGAGTTAGGAAGGATGACCTCCAACAAATTACCGGCGGCATTCATTTATGATAGTAACATGAAGGATATGCAGGGGTGGTACTCCATGGCATCTATCATAACATGGATTAATGACCCTCATTGACCCTCTGACGCATGCTCGGATTATGACGAATTTCCATTTAGTGACCAAATACGTCGCCACACGCTAAATATCGAGACCTTCCGACTGGACCATTGGATTCTGCGTTAAAAATGGGTTCAGAGACAATATTCGGGGGTTAGTAGGTGTAAGGTAGCTGGTGTTAATGGCGTGGTACTTCTGATAGCGACATGGTGGTTTTGTGATGGGTTACTAGTGTCCATCAGCTATGTGGGTTCTCATGGTGTAACTGCTTCTGTTTTTACTACACAGTGCACACTAGTATTTTGGTGATGTCCATATGTATCTGTCCATCATCAACACCCAACACCAAAAACTCACTAGGGATTTTTGAAAACTGTGTACCTCAGCTCAGTACTTACAGTTTTGCGTAGACCTCTGGTATCTGGTATGTTTCTACGTGAAGGGCAAAACGGCATTTTTTTCGTGCTGTTTCCTTCGTCGATTTTGGGGGCGAAAAAGAAGGAGAAAAGAAGGAGGAAAGTTCGCGTGCTCTGGATGGCTCTGGGTAGCAGCTGCATCACAGCTGCTATATAAGTAGAGGATGCAGACTACTATTGTTATTCTTCTTTGATACATATTATTTCATTATCTAATTGAAGTCTAGCCACCCTGCTAGGAGATTGGCTTCAAGCCAAGGGTTCAGAATGCATGGCATCTTGAATGCATCCAAGCAGGAGCTAAACTATTGATATGGATAGTATGTACGGTTGTAACTCTCTTTCATTTGTGTCAACACTGCTTATTATAAGGTTACAATCCTCTCCAATCTTCTACTGTGCAGCAGAACTGAGTTGTTGTTGAATCTCAAATCTTATATGTCATATTTGCCGCATAGAGTTGAATACCATCAGTAATGCTTTCTCGCTCTCATATTACGTATTCGTTTGTTTCAAATTGTGCAACCTTTTGTCCACTATCACAACGACTCAAATTGGCTAATACATGTGTCATAGTCGATGCAGGTCATACTAGATAGTAATTGTTGCGTGCGGATGCATATGTTGTACAGAGGTATGCCCACTTTATACGGTACACAAAGCAACTTGCAAACACGAATAATGCAGCAACTAACACCAGAAAAAACGTATCTTTGACCAAGCCGATAGTTATGAATCATTAGAAGAGTATTTCCACTATCAGGAGGGGCAAGAGCTTCACCTGACGCATCTGTTTTGGTTGATGTCGAGCGCGACGCCCAAAGCGCCAACAATCATCACGTGTTGAGTATTTTGTGAGCTCGACGACGACGCAACACATTTATCTGATTGTCAACAACCTCAGAGATATTCTTTACCTCTTGCATTTTGTGTTGGTTAAACGGAATCGTCCGACGATGGAGGATAGAGGGAGCCGTCGACGCGTAGATTTTGTCACAACATCAACGTGATGTTTGCGCATAATTTGCATAAATACGATGGCGATTTGAGGGTTCTGCCTCTATAGATCAATCCAAAGGACCGTTCGGATGCGGTCGATGATCAAGTCGCTATTCGTGGGGACTTGTTAGTTGTGTATGCCGCATGTTGGCGCCGGCAATCTCTGACGGACAAGCATGGTTTGATGGGGGTAGGTTCGCAACCTGGTCACGAATCGACAGCTCTACGTGATTTATCCCTATGAGACAGACGAGTAACGTTGAACCTCGTGACTTGAAGTGACCGTATTTGCACCCCCTCCGTGACCGTATTTGCACCACCACCGTGACCGTAAGTATTTGTAAGAAACAGCACAAAAACGTTGCCACCGGCCATATCATATCACTTAGGAAATTAGGTAAATGTTGCATTATCGCTACCTAGACATCATTGAACCAACAATTGGAGTCTTCATACGCCGAGGGCAGAACCAAACAGCGTCGCAGTCGGAACCACGGGAGAGGGTTGTCTCTCCTACCACAGCTCGTTTAAAAGCCCGGGATATATTGACGTGTATGTCAATAAGCCTGTATACAGGCGAGATATACAAATACAAGTATTTGCACGAGAGTATAAGCATATACCCATCTCTATCCGTGGTTGTTTTGACCGCGTCGAAGTGCTGCCTGAGCCCGCTGGCGACGTATCAAGAAGGCTTCACGTGCCGCTTTTACTGAAAGCAGCCAATAAGCCTGATGTTCACCAGAAGTTGTTTCGAGATCATCGAGATTGATTTCCATCAAATATTTATCCTCCTCTCCAAGCCCTTCTAAGCCCATCTCTTGCTGCTCCTCTATAGCTATTTGTAGCTCCTCCTTCCTCTCTAACGCAAGCATACCCGAAATTTTATCATGAATCAAGAAATTCCTCACCAGCCACTGTCCATGGGTCATCTCCATCAGCTTGATTGAGAAGCTCTGTGCCCATTTTGCGCCCGAAAGATAGCTGCCTTCCAGACGACGATGTGTCTCTTGAATCGCACAGAACTCCTTGGATATCATTCCTTCCATAAACCGCCGCCATCCAATCTTATCTTGTGAACGTGCCAACTTCCGCAGTATCGGGTCATGATCGCTAGCAATGCAGTCCATAAAGCTTTTGCCATTCCGAGCCCTCACGAAACTCATGATATACTTTTCCAGCACTTCACATGTCCCCACCGATTGTAACCAGGACTGTAAATTATCCGCTGACATCTGAAAACATTTTACCCTATCCTCTTCTTCGCACATTAAGATTAAGACGTGAGCGCATGACTCCTGTGCATCCAGACAATAAGGACACAGAGAGTGATTAGGATCACATCTGTGTAACCGCAAGTTGGTGCCGGCTATGTCGTGAACTTGCTTGCATGCCCATAGTTGGAAAAGCCGCGGGACCTCGTGTAATGCCTTGTTCACGTTGACCCAATCTACTTGGACGAACGCGGATGGGAGTGGGAGCAGGATCTGTCTCTTAGCGAAGATCTCCTTGGCCAGCGCGGCCACCGGTGATGGGTGAGATGAGCCGAGCGGAGCGATGCGATGTTCTAAGTGGAGCGTTGCTCTCACAGAGAACTATATTCAGTCTAACCTCGGGTATAACTCTAGCCTTCTGAAGAAGCTTGGATACTAATCAAAGATAAAGGACAACATTCCAAATCATTGACGGCAGCGGAGGTGATAAAAATGGCTGACGACGCCGACGCTGGCGATAATACTTTTGTGTACATGGGCGGTGATCAACATGTGCCCGATGGTGTCATCCATGTCATCATTCATCCATCAGTAAAAATTATTCTGAGGCGTGCATTTCATCACCGTCGACAACTTGTCTCTGTGGCGATGCACGATGGCGTTGAAATAATTGAGTACTGCATTCTGCAATTGTGAATCTCTGAGAGGAATTAAATTACTCGGCGTGAAGGAGATCGTAGAATATGCGTTCATTAATTGCGTTGCCCTGTCGGATGTGGAATTTGGTGACGAGTTGGAAACAATTGGACATCGTGCATTTTGTGGTTGCGAGTCTCTGAGGAGCATCAAAATGCCATCTGTTAGGAACATTGAAGCTGACGCGTTTGATTCATGTAGCAGCTGACGGATGTGGAATTTGGTAGCAACTTGGAAACAATTTGTTCTTGTTCGTTCTGTATTTGTCCCAGTCTTCGACGCATTGCCATCCCATTGAAGGACAACATATTTCCTCTAGATCCCGACGAAGGACGGTGCGACCAGTTCGATGGATGCGACAATCTAACAACGGTTGATCTTGTGGGGGCTGAGGTGATCCGTAGCACCATCTCATCTCTGCCACTGGAGAGCTGGAGAAGTGATTTAAATGTTGAGATTGGTCGCATCAATCAGGTGCTTCTAAATACTTGCAAATATGGAAAGGCCGCCGCAATATCCAGTTGGATTAGATCGTTAATCGATGGAATGGATCGCTACAAAGCTGAACACAAAAGATTACTAAAGGAGCACATGAAACAACTCGAGCTCGCTATCTGGAAGGCCAAGCTTGACGAGAAAGAGGGGGAGGATAAGTCCACTCTGGAGGTGCAAACAAAGAGAGCCAAAGTAGATGTAGAGGCCATGAGGAAAAAGAAACGCATCACATCTGGTGCAAGCATCGTGATCAAGAATGTTCTTCCTTTCCTTGAGTTTGACTCTGGAAATACATCGAATACGCGGTAAATAGGCAGAGATCTCACTTCAACGTAGCAGCCGGGGGCCTTACCATTAGGCACCTTTCACTGGCAGTCGTCTTTGATGTCGAGGTATCGGTGTTATCTCCTGCGCTATAGTATCATTCTAACCGCGGCTTGATGCCCCATCTCGCGAATCTAAAATTATTTTAAAATTCAACACCCGCTTTGACTTTTGAGCCTCGCTTCATTCCGCCTTGGCCCCTACTTACCCTCTCGAGAGATCTAAGCCTACCGTCATTTTTCTGTCTCTCCGACTGGCCTGGTAGCGAGAAGGCGCATCTCCTTCCTACGCCATGGCGGAGCAAGAATCAGACAATGACAACTTCTTTGTCTACTCGAGAGAGGGGCAAGAAGTTTCCGATGATGTCACGCATGCCATCATCGATCCAGCCGTTCAAAACATTCCTTCAAGGGCATTCTGGAATCGAACCAAACTGGTCTCTGTTGAATTTCACGATGGCGTCGAAAGAATTGAAGGTGGAGCTTTCAATAGATGTTGGTCGCTGAGACGAGCTAAATTACTTGGCGTAAGGGAGATTGGAAAGTGTGCATTTAGTAGTTGCGTAGGCCTCTCAAGAGTGGAATTTGGAGATAAGCTCGAAACGATTGGACAGGGAGCATTTGATTTCTGCGCCGCTTTACGGCGAATCGTCATCCCATTGAGAGATAATATCTTCCCTTTCAGTAGTAGACACACCCAGTCCCAGTTTGAGTATTGTGTCAATCTAAAGGCAGTTGATGTTTGTATTACCGGGGAGATTTATAGAACAATCGCCTCGTTGCTGCTGCAGAGCTGGAGAGTTGAAATAAACAAAGAGATTGGTCGCATCAACATGGACCTTCCAAAGACTGCTCACAGCGACAAGACAAGTACAATCAGTCAGTGGATTCGATCAGTCCTCCATAGAATTGACCGCTACAAAGCTGAACACAACAAACTCTTAGAGGAGGCTACCGCGCTACTTGACCTCGCTGTCTGGAAGGCTCGGCTTGATGAGCAACAGGACGATGGGACGACCGAGGGAGAACCACAAGTGGAGAGAAGTGGTCGGAATGATCGACGCATTACATCTGGAGCGAGCATTGTAATCAAGAATGTTCTTCCTTTTCTCCAACTGGAATAATAAATTAACTACTAAGATTACGAGCAACTTTCCTACGTCGGCCAGCTATTTCATAAGAAGATGTTGCTGTCCAATCACATGAAACACCTACAGCATCACTTCTTCCTTAAACGATATTTGACGTACTTTAAAATTTCTGTTATATTATTATTTCCTTAAACAATATTTGACCACTCTTGGCGACCTCCTCGTTCATACTTTTTGCACTCCTTTTTGTGTCTAGACCAACAGTGCTTTTGACAGTCCTTGTCGCAGAAGAATGCGTTCTATCAATCAATGTAAAGGATTGGATGAGATCATGACAAGATACAATCAAACTATGCCATCATTTACTCATCAACAAACGCACTCACCTGGCAACGGCTGCAACGCATGAATTCATTCCCCCCACCCTTGCCACACTCCAAACAAGATTGTTTCACACCTGCACTATGACGCACTCTATGATCGAGTGTATGCAATCTCCAGACCTTGTCCTTACATTCCTCACCACACCAATATACTGTCCCACACTCACATAAAATTAGATCAGTCCTTCCATCTTTTGGTGGGCCATAGCAAACTGAACAACGCTTCATATTAGCCTCAAGACGTGCATTAAGTTGTTGAACGCTTTGAAACTCCCCTTTATTACATTGTTCACGAACCCAGTTCCATCTCTCTTTGTCCTCTGCGAATGATGCCGGCCTCCCAACCCAATCAGTTGGAACATAGGCAATTGGTTCGACAGTAGAGAATCGTGCCGCATTCGGAGTACAATCTTCAATATTCCACTTTGGATTGGGCTCCTGTCCCCCAAACCCTCCAACCCTCGCCGACCATACCAAAAACTCAAACAAAGTAAGAGACTTATCACCATCACTTTTGTATATCTCTCGTGGATCTTGGTCAAAGTTCTCAGGGAGGTCTTCCCACGTTAGATAATTCTCGAGAGGTTTTGTTGCACCTTTTGAATTACCCCATGCCTCCTCGTCAATTTTGACTGCTGGGGCGATGGGCTACATCCTTCCTCTAGCTGTACCTCTCTCAATCCACATAGCCCCAGCTGATTGGAGTACATGCCCATGCCAAGATGATATGGCTTTCCTGTCCAATCTTGAACTAGTCCCCTTTCCAACTCTGCCATATGTTGCGATTGCCACGATCGTTCAAACACATTAATTTGATACCTACACCAATCAATCGTCAGAATTGTCTCGGCATCATCACCCAATTCGGCAGCAACCAGTGGACAAAGCTTGGACCAATCCTCATCACTCATTCGTAATGCATCCCCCTCACTTACAGGAGGAGCTCCAGGACGAGCCTTCCCATAAATAGCACGACGAGTTAGCATGATATTATTCTGATAGACCGGAAAAGGCTCTTTGGTCTTTGCCGCACGAAAGTTCGCCCCATTGGCAACTCGTTCCTTTTCCTCGGTGATGCGTTGTTCATGCTCTTCTTCCTCTTTCTCTTCTTCCTCTCTCTCATATGTAGTCTTTCCGAGTAGATGCATACGAGATATATTGCTCCCAACATTGGCAACACAGAATTGTAGAGAGAGATTACGTTGCTCATAGTGGATCTGATACTCTCGACTTCAAGTCTATCTCCCATCAGTCGTCGCCGTGGTGGATGCCACGGCAGCTATCACTGTGGAATCCATCATATCAAGCTGATGAGTCGGACGGAAGGATGTACTGTTCAGCATACAGAACGGGAGAGGACGGTGAGTAGATACTTGTTTCTAGTGCAAGTATCCAGTCTTGTAATCTCTAAGTTGACATAAATGTTGACATAAATGACCTAAAATATAATTCCGCTACTCGACAACTCAAACTCACGCTCACGTCTCTTTCTCTTTGTCACTCTCACAAAAGACGTTTTCAGAGCCGGATGTCTCTGCATCTTCACATACAGCTACTTGTACTTGCGACCGCTCAAATTCATTCTGCATCACGGGGTATTCTAATCTCCTCCTCCCGATGACCTGCTCGCTTCTTCACCTGCGCTCTCATCTTTCAGAAACGACTCCACTTCATTCACTGCCATTGCTCCGTCCGTTTCAGCATCACTCTCCAAACAAGTATCTTCCAATGCGGCAGAATACGTAGTCACGCTGTCATTGAAGAGACTTTGAGGGATACATTCGGTTGCTACAGCTCATGTTGATGCTACAGCAAGAGAATCTTGCATTTTTTCCACTGTCTCACGAAGCTTTGCAATCTCGTCGTTTTGTCTCGCCAACTGATCCTTCTGAAGCATGAGCTCCTCCTGTTGAGAAGCAATCTGTACCTTTTGGAGTGCAATCTCCTCTTTCATTTCCTCAATTGCGCCTTCCTTCTCTGCTTCTGAATTAGAAGTAGACTCCGAATCAGATGCATGTCCAGTCCAATTCTCGTTCCATGCTTCCAATGTAACAAATAACCATTCGTCCAAATCCATTACAAACAGTACGATTACTGAATTAACAATGATATCGGTATTGCTGGTCGCGATTGCCTTGTTGTATACGGTACTAACCTGAATGAGGCGAGGATAGAGTGTGACAAAGTGAAATCCTCAATCAGATGCAAAAGAATAAACAAGTAACATGTCAGACAATGTTGCAACAACTCACATACAAGGCGTAAAGTGTAATCGAACACAAGCCCACTCCACCAATAAAATATCGAATCCTTGAGCCGGGAGAGTGCCTGACTTTGGATGAGTAGTATATCAACTTGGATCCATTGATCACGTCTTATGCAAGATGAGCAAACATTAACAAAGAGAAAATTACCCAGCCGTATTTATCCAAGTCGGAATAGTCCTTACACACATCAGAGTCACGAGGGCATTTCCACGTAAATTGGATTTCTGTTTTGTCGTCTTGCAGGTTGGCTTCTGAAGCAAGGACAAAAAAGATGAGACTTATAGTCTGGACGCCAAGTGTAGTAAAAGCTACCAGCCAACCAAGGCGACTGTCTGTTACAAGGTAAGAATACGCCGATCCTTTGCCAATTCTACTCAAAGCATACTTGTAATCGTTTTCAAGCCTCTCTCTCATCGACATAGTTAGGGTGTTCCCAAGATTCTTGCGTTTCCTTAAGAAGTACAAAAAGAGGACGGCCACGCAGCTAAATAAAACGATCCCGGCAAAGAGAACAGCGGCAAATGTGCCGTAATTTAGGCTAAATTTTTCTGCAATTAGGGTATCTTCTTGGGGATAACAGTCCTCATTTGCGTTACCTGACGTGTCGTGTAAAAGAAGGTTGCAGTTGGTAAGAGCTATCATAAAGAGCGAATGGTACAAATACAGCGAACAAATTAGTACTTACAACATATTGTACAATGTTCGCACTCAAGGGCCTCGTCAAAGGCAGAAGGCACGCCGCAATCTGTGACAAATGTGGATTGGGTGTGCACACTTTCGTCTAATTGTGGCACATTAGGCATTTCTGTAATCCTGTTGCTTTGGAGTTGAAGTAGTTGCAGCTTTTCCAAATAGACCAAGTCCTCAGGGGCTCCGGTAAAGGCATTGTAACTGAGACGCAAGTACGTGAGGTTGGAAAGTAGGCCAATCTCTGTCGGAATCGATCCCTGTGAGATGAGGTTTGTGTAGAGTGCAAGAACAGCAAGATTTTTGGCGAGAGTTAGCAATAAATATGAAGCCCGAAGAAATAATATATCAGCACGTGAGCATCACCTTCATGTCATTGTCACTCAAGTCCAACACTTCGATTGATGGTAGATTTCTAATGCTCTCACTCAATCTCCCCGACAAGCCATTGTTGCGAAGCTTCAACTTTGTCACCCTTTTTGTGCCAATATCGCAAGTGACTCCATACCAGCTACAGTGGCTCACATACTCATCTAGCCACAGTGATCCATTTGTCCACTCTGCACCCTTGGCCGCACCATAAAAATTACTCAAGGCATTTCGTTCGATTGGACACAGTGAGAAGTCACTCGCAAGATCAAATTCGTCCACCTCACGTTGCATACATAGACTCAAAGGAGCGGCAGTTTCAGAAGAATTGTAGAAGAGATTTCCTTCCAAAAGGATAGAAGAACCCAGAAGCTGGCCAATCTCAGAAGGAATAACTCCTGACAAGGTATTATTTGAAAGATTGAGGCGTTTCAGTACACCTGCAGATGAAGAAAGACACAAGCGTTAAGTGATAACACATTAGCACAAGATTCATTGTAACACTGCAAAATGTGACAGACAATTACTCACCTCTAAGCAGTCCAAGCTCAGGAGGAATCCAGTTCTCGAGAAGGTTGTTGGACAAATCCAACACTTCCAGCACTGCCATATTGCCAACGGAGGATGGAATAGCACCTGCTAGCTTGTTACCAGCTAGATTCAATATATTGAGCGATTGAAACCTTCCTAGATCTTCTGAAATCGATCCTGTGAAGCCATTCATTTGGTTCGACAGGTCAAGCTCGTGGAGACTTTTAAAAGATTCCACGAAATGAGGCAGCTGTCCTGAGAGAGCGTTAGATGACATGTCGAATTGACGCAAGTGCTGAAGATTGTTCAATTTCAATGACTTTGGAAGGCTGCCAAAGAGATAGTTGTGTGACATGTTCAACTGGCGTAAATTTGGGAGGCTATTCATTGATTCTGAAAGTCTGCCATAGATTTGGTTGTTTTGTGCAAAGAATTGCTCAGTGTTGGGCGGAATGTTATCTAAACTATCAGTTGCATCTATTTGGATGGCATTGTTGCTCACGTCACAATAGCGAAGTGTTTGAAGTGGTGATACTTTGTACTTATCGAAGCGACGCATGAACGTGAAGTTGTTGCTGCTAAAGTCGGCGTGTACTATCGATGGAGAGACAAGTACATCCACCTTTCCACTTAGAGGAAACTGGCCAACAAGGTTGTTGTCCCTCAAATCAATACTGGTAATGTATCCGACAACGTCGCAAGATATTCCGTACCACTGGCAATGATCTGCTGTTTTGTTCATCCAACCTTCATTATTTGTCCAGTTCTCACCTCCTGTTTGTTTGTATATCGTCTCCAGACTCTCCCTCTGCTTACCAAAAAAATAATTTGTTTCCCTGCCGTATTGCTTCCATGCATCACCAGAATTATAGATTTCTTCGCTAATATTCATTGATTTTGGATTCAATGCGTGCCCAAATCCTTTAGCATAGGCGATGAAACTGCTGTAACATGTCGCACTATTCCTATATGTGTAGTCGTCAAGGTCAAGGCAAGATGAATACGAGTAATCTCCACAGCAATATTCAGCCGCATAATCACAAGCTTCTCCCACTCTTGCATCTTCACAAAGAGGCAACCAAAAGTCACATTTGCACTCATTATACAACCCGACAGTGTAGTTGTAATACCAAGGTATAACGACAATTTCGGCATTATGCTTTCCACAGGAACAAGACTCTGCTTCTTTACAAAATGGTGACACAACACCATCCACGATACCCAAGAAATCAAAGTTGTCTTGACATGTTGACCTCAAATCCTCACACTAGTGACGATTGAAAGATTTGATAACAAATGAAAATTAGAAAAAATAATGCATCCAATTCAGTGTCAAACCAAAGAATGTATCTGACTTACAGTGCGGATTCCCCCACAACTACAACAGTGGTCAGAGGCTGGGCCCATATCTCCTGCAAACTCATCTGCTTTACGACATTTTCGATCATTTCTTTCATAAAAATCACACCCATTTCCCTCTCTATCCCTCCAAATGGGATTATCGAAACAGTACTGTGTCGGATTGGATGAAGCTGACGCAGAGCTTGATGGAATAAGAGAAGTGGTGGGTGGGCTTGATGGGCTGAGAGAGTTGGTGGGAGGTATCGATGGAGTGCTTGATGAAGATCTTGACGGTTTGAAAGAGGTCGAAGGAGTAGCTGACTTAGTTGGATTGAATGTTGGATTCATTGTTGGATCTGCTGTTGGAGAGAGAGTTGGACCTGTTGTTGGATAGAAAGTTGGATCTGTTGTTGGATAGAAGATTGGATCTGCTGCCTCTATTGGAACGTTTGTATATAGTAATTTCGGGCGATGTTGATTCCGCATTAAAAATATTCGATCGATGTTGTTTCCTGTGACGAAGAGATCTCACTGCAGACGGCTGCAAGGCTGGAGAAGCCGCTTCTCCTGATCCACCACTTTGATGAATCAACGAGAGTGGATAAATCAACATCGCGATGGAGCCGAATGCAATCAGCATCATAATAAACGAAATAATTCCACCACCAAGCCATGGCATAAAATTGGTCCGATGCTTTGCGGCGGTTTTGTTCCGTTTCGTCTTGGCCGCTGATTTCTTCGTCTTCGGTTTCGCAACGGCAGTGGCGGATGCATCTTTCAACTGCTGATCGGACACCGCATCATCATCAGATGATGATGATGCATTCGCTTGCCCCGCCTTTGTCTCACGATGAAGCAGCTCTCTCAAAAGGATATCCGACGGAACATCGGCCAAAAAATCAATATTTTTGAGCGCCATACTTTCCCCCCCCTCTGCAATGTGCTCTAGTAGACGACGATCCGTCGTCTCGGCGGCAGTGAGATTATTGTCGTCCATTGTATTTAATGCTCTGATGTAATAAGTACATCTGCTGTGGCGTGGTATGTGTAACCTATTGGCCAGTTATCCTCCCGACCCCTGCAAAATATCCTCAAAAATATCCTCACTTTTCTAGTACTAGTTCCCACGTATACTTTCTACGGTTGACGTCACCACATTTCGGACACACATCGGACGAAGTATGCTGAAGAAGCTGAAATCGACATAAGGATGCACGCACAACTACTTCACCACACACATACATAACACCATCCAATGCAATGTAAGATGTAAGATGAATATAAGATGGTGGGTGATACTATAGGTATTGAGGAATGGTTACGCAAATGGACAAGAGGGAACTTTCAAGGAGGATATTTATGAGTATGGTGGAATGCACATCAGAAAGGTGTTGACGGGAGTGGACATCGAGAACTGTGAATGGTGAAGGATTGCTTGTACTCCTAATGAATAGTAGGGATGATGCACGAGACTTATAACTCTTTCGGGCTTCTCGTGCTGCGGCAGTGCGTGTTTTCTTACAGTCCGCATTCATTCATAGGGTAGTTGGCGAGACCCTCAGAGATAAGATATGTTGCAGCTTTGAGCATTATTTCGTTGCAATAATGGCCTGATGTGTCAATGCAGGTCTAAAGGAGTGAGTAGATGCAATAATATGAGTAAACAATAGTGTTATTCACTTGGAAACACTCCAGCTATCAAGGTAGGCTTGTTCGAACAAGAGGATATGTTTTAGCGAATATTGGCGAAAAAATATCCTAGAGGCTACCCAAAAATGCCGAAATATCCTGAGGATTCCTGGCCATAACGCTAGGTATGTGTGTGGGGCTTTAGGTTATTTCTGTGCTACGGTAACCTACGTATCACTGGTATTGCAAACAAGAAAAGAATCGTGGATACGCCTTCGCTTTTGGGGGGGCTGAGACGACTCTTGAGTCGACTGAGAGCTACTTCTTTGTGAAGTAGATCTGCCACCTGTACTGTATAATAAATATGAAATTTGGTCATCATTAAGTGACGACGCTGTTATCGGGCCATTGTTGCTCTCATAAAGTGCTTGAATGGCAGCTAGTCCTGCTGAGCCGTTTGCCTTACAAACCGTTCTCCCGAATATTTGTGTGTAGTAGGTGCGTGGACGGCGGAAGTTGGGAGTTTAGATTTATTTGTTACGCACGTGGGGGTACTTTTCCACCATATCTTTGGCGGAAGTTACCACTTACGGGAAAGCATTCGGGATCCGGGCACAATGCACAAACAAGACTGAGGGAGCCCGGGCCGGCTGGGGATGTCGATGTCGATGACGATTGTTCACTATCGATGTATTTACCCTACCCACGGCAACGCAGAAACCACTCCTCTTAATCATCATGAACAGCATCAAGTACTCATTGCTCATATTAGGCCTGCTGCTCACGACTTCAAGCGGTCTATCATCTACCATCAGCCGTCGTCGTTATCTACAGTGGCAAACTGGCGGATGCATCGCAGCAGCTTCCATCGCGGCACTGTCGAATCCATCAGTTGCACAAGCCACCAATTTGAAGAGTCGGACGGATGGATATGCTGTGCAGTATATTGAACGGGAGTGGGCGGTGAGTGAATGTTGTAGTATTTTCTGAGTAGTTGAGAGATGGATGATAAGATGTTTTATGTGCTCGTCATCTCTAACTCTCAACCCCATCAATCTCGTGTGAATCAATCGCTGCAAAATAATACTCCTAACATAACATCACATCATGCAGTACATACTCTCCGGAGCACAATACAACATACTACGCAAGGGAGGAACCGAACGTCAAAAAAGCAGCATACTCAATACCTACACCCCCGCAAATGTCGGCACCTACGTCTGTGCTGGATGCAACACTCCACTATTCACATCAGCGGATAAATTCTCAAGTGGGACCGGTTGGCCAAGCTTTTCCACAGCATTACAAGGAGTGGAAGAGGAGGATAATATAACAGAAATTTTAAAGTACGTCTGATTAGCCCTCTAGGGGCGAAATTATGACTAACCAACATGTGTGCTGTGTCGGTAGCATTGATAGTGCTCTATACTGCCTCCACAACTGTTTCTCAGATCGCACTCCAAGCCAGAAGACCTAAATAGTCTCCTGGCCAGGATTAGTTCAACCATACGGTTGTTTACGTCGTCGATTTCTCGAGTTCATTGAGGACTGCGTCTATTGTCGGCTGTCCCTCCTCACGATACAATACTACTCTATTTGCGTGTTCCTCGGCTTCATCAGCCACACGTTGCCGCTGAGGTGGCGGTAATGAATTCTCAAGTGGGACCGGTTGGCCAAGCTTTTCCACAGCATTACAAGGAGTGGAAGAGGAGGAGTTAGACCCCATTCGTGCAACACTTGATGGGAAAGAGGTCCGCTGTGCTACCTGTGGTGGACATCTCGGTGATTTATTCAATGATGGATGGATTTACAGAGGTACTTCGGCGGCCAAGACGGGGAAGCGGTATTGTATTGATGGAGCGGCGTTGATCTTCAAGCCGGAGGGTGGTGGTGAGGATGTGTTTGGAGATGTGCCTCCTCCGAATAGAGTGATCAAGTATGAGCAAAGTATGTATAGGGATGCGTAGGAATATCGAGGTGTGAAGTGATCTTGAAGTTTTTCTATGATTGATATCATCGTACATCAGCTGGGTTGGGAAAGGTGCTCATTCACATCTCACATCTTTGTACTGAGCAGACATCATCATACGGACGCATGTAATTTATTCTCTATTCCATGGTAGCATGCTCATACGATGCTAAATTTACAGACTATGTTTCTGATGACACATGTAATCTGAGCAGAGAAATTTTGTACCTTTTATGCATGCGCTATATACAAACAAACAGGTGCTTCAAATTATTTTATTCTACAATTACTGTTCCGAATCTTGACATTCCGCAACTTAGCAGTTATTGCGGATAGCATTGTGGGATGCAGGCAAGGTGAGGTTAATGATCATACAAAGATTGGTTTCCTGGTGCCCTTTCTGCCCTTCTTTCGCCTATCCTTCGTCGATGACCTCTCTCTAGAGAGACACTGGCCGAGGGCATGCTCTCTGTTGATACATGGTGTATCAACGGCGGCGGTGGTAAAGAGGGATAGGACAATGGATTTTGGGACGCTGCTGCTGCTGCCAAAGATGGTCATCTCGACGTTCTAGAACGGGAAATGGCACTCCTGTCAACTTTGACGGAGATAAAAAGTCATCATGACTTCCTTGATGATGCTCCGCTCGACAGTCACGACGCTTCAATAGACAGATCGCCCGTGGGCGCGGAGCAGGTGGAGGAGTGACCATCACGTCGGTAGACTGGAACGTCGGCAAAGGAGAACTCCTTGGCGATAGCTGCAAACTCTTGCACCCCGTGAAGTCTTTGGCAGAATCTTCCATGTTCAAGATAGGTTGGCTGAGCGTATCTGCAATAGAAGTGGGCTCTACTTCCTCCTTCTGCTGCCAAAGGCTATAACTATGACATGAACGACGAGGCTGGAGGGAAAAAGTTACAGGTCCAGGAGACCCTCTTTCGGCGGATGTCGTATCTTGAGACAACTGAGAGACATCGTTCTCATTCTTGGTTGGTGTGCAAAGAATGAAGGGAATGTCGTCGCCGATGTCGATGTCGTGCTTGTCCTGATTGTCGAGACGAGTGTTCATGTTCATGGTTGCGTGTCTCTGTCGTCGTGGGCCGCTTTATGATGTGCTTGATTGATGCTAAGTAGAGCAAGGAAAGTGGATGGCCCGCAACAACGTGCAAACAACTGGCTTTTCAAATACAACTGCACACACCTCTGCATTCTCTTCTTTGATTCGCAACAAACAGGTGTCAGCGACAGTTGATTGTGTCACTGTGGTTCGCAATTTCATAGAGGCTTTAGTCTTGGGTTCGCATAAGTGTAAAACGAGTGAGAATTGTCAACGAGCAATGACAGGGTTCGCTGTGTTCTACGCCTAATTAACTAAGCCGCCACAGAAAAAAGGGACCCCCACTCAGCTTAAACCCCCTCCAAAATCAGCTTTATTAGACCCCCATCGCGGTTTCTACAAGCATCTATGAGGGAATCAGTATGAGAGTAAAGCGAAAGAAAGACCCCCTAGCCAAAATTGTTAGATCCCCCGTGGTGTTTAGTTCGGGAGGGTCCCTTCTCCCTTCTTGTAAATAATATATCAATATCCCAACCATTTTTTGAAAACGGCACCTCGGTGCCGTTTTGTGTAGAGCTCTGGTATGTTTCTCCGTGAGAGGCAAAACGGCACCTCGGTGCCGTTTTCAAAAAAGGGAGTAGGCCTCAAAATATTTGTAAGATTAAAGCATGAGCCAAAATGTGGCCTATAGATCTTATTATTGCATACAAGGGCTACAAGTTTTTTGAAAAAAGCCGGTAGGAGCTGCCTAGCTTTGCCCGCTAACAATGAGATTTCAAAAACGGCACCGAGGTGCCGTTTTCAAGCCTTATGGGTACTGGGCCCAACACAAAAACGGCACCGAGGTGCCGTTTTCAAGATGGTTGGGATATCGAATAAATGTTGTAAAGAACGTGCTGTGTTCAGGAACTTGAGTACCTGGTATGTAGGGGTTCGCTCGTGTTCAATGAACCCGGTACTAAGTTCGCATGTTAAGTCACTTCCAAGCTACCAGCCTCTCATTTTTGTCGAGGCCTCTTCTTTTTGCTGAGGCCTCTTTTATCTTCTTTTTTGTTAGCATGCCCTCTACTCTGATCTCCCTCTGATTGCTTGGTCAGGCCTAACAACTAACAACTGGTCAGTTGACCAAAGTTGACGTCCGTCGTCGTCACTGCGTCGCCCAAACATACCCTAAAAGGATCTTCAAAACCGTCTGAGTCACTTGGAGGACTCAGCATCATAAATAAAAATGCAGAGCCCCTCTGAAGATGACTCCTACTTACTCCTATTATTTATGGCAGAAGATCCTATATAGTAGAGTGGCCCAAACACCAAACATTGTTTGCGATCTATTCATGCGACGGGCGCAGCTGTTCCTCGTTTTGATTTTGAATGTGCTACTAATAATAATAATAACTTAGAAAATTACTCAACTATCCTAACTACAATACATGCTTGCTGAGTAGACTCGAGGTCTGTTCATTGCCATGTGTTTACACACATAGCAATGCCGCAACGAGGCCACTGAGGCTAATCCTCACTTCGGCAGAGTGCCGGGATCTGATTAAGAGTGACCCATCAACACTAATAGAAACCTAACAAACGTAGCATAACCACGTTTGCTGCGCTACTAGTACACCGTCTCAATCAGGTTTCCTCAGCCTCGTGTTGCTTCCTTGATTCGCAATGGTGGAGGAAGGATGTGGTCGAAGTCTAGAAGAGGCGGAAGCTCCCAACAGTGAGCGCCTCACTGAGAGTTCTAGAGGTTCTAGCGCTACAACAAATCATCTCTAGAGAATGAAGTTTACCCGTTAAATTCGATTTGTTTTGTGTATCCCCCTCCTGTGTGAATGCATTTGAGCTGTTAAGCGTCACTCAAATACAAGCCAGAAGGATACCATGCGACTCATTTCCCCAAATCGAGAGTTATGATGCTCCCAAATTCAATAATCTCCATTTTTCCCGCGTTTGCCTCCTAACCCGTGATGAGTTTTTGACCTTGAATCGTGTCTGCCGACGAAGCTCTTCATTCTCGGCACGGAGCTCATCAATTTTCTCCCTTGCGCGCTCCAATTCAACCTCTCGTTTCAGCACCTCCGAAGCAGCAAAATCCACCGTAGCATTCATTATCTTTTTATTTACGGGGACCTTACCAGTTCCTCTTTCCTTCCACCGGGTAACGATGTCCTCGTCGTCGGTCAGTTCCTCCTCTTTCACTGCGCTGTCCCCCTCCGACTGCTTTTCTAACTGGTTCCGCAACGATACATTCTGCTCCTTCAACTCGCCTATTTTTCTCTTCATCTCTGCTTCAGCATCGGACTTCGCCTTTAGCTCAGTCTTAGTGCCACACAGTGTCGCAAATAGTCTTTTCATCTCCTGCTTTACATTCCAAAATAATGATCTTTCTTTCTCTAAATCCTCCCTCAATTCCTTCTCTTTGGAACGTTGCAAGGCCACCTCGGCATTCAGTTTTGCCACAGTGTCTGACTTTGCCTCCAGCTGGGCTTCCGCACCACGTAATTCATCAGTGAATTTCTTCTTCTGATCTTCCCACAGAGAATTGGCCGCTTCAAACGTTTTTGCCGTTTCCGCCAACTTTTTATTGAGAGCATCTTTAGCTGTCTTCTCCTTCAATCGGGCAGTTGCTGCATTCATCAGTTGGGAATGCAAATCAGCCTTTTCTGCCCTTTTCACCACCAGCTCTTCCTGGTAGCCCTCCAATTCCTCCCTGAATTGAGCCTCCGCATGTTTCATTTGAGACTGCAGCTGAGTGTATTCGGATTTAGATTGAGATTTAACTGCTTCCAATTCCTCAGACGCTCCCTTCAGCTGCTCATTCAACCGCGCTTTCAATTCAACTACCTCATTCTTGGAATCATTCAGTTCAGAATTCAATCGCTGAACTTCACGCTCCTTTTCGACGTCATTCGCAGTCGTTGCTATCTCCTCTGGAACTACGTGAGAATGCTTACCCTCCTCTGAAATGACATCCCCGTTATCTTCATCTCCAAAATCACACTCATTTGGACCATCGTCCCCCCAGTTATCTGAATCTTCCATTGCTTCAGCTGGACCCACTTTACCCTCCTGCGTAGGCGCAACATCTGGTGATGCCTCTTCCTCTCCATCGTCTTTCAGATTCCCATCCCCCACCCCCCTCGCCCTTTTCGCTGGCCTCAGTTCTGATGTAGTATCCTGTTCTGGATTCACCACTTCCTCCTCCCCCCCCTCGTCGTCTCCACCGACGTTGCCCCCCGACTCGGGGTAAGCCGCGTCTTCATTGTATTTCGGCTTCCTTCCTAATTTCGACAACCGGTCCGAGCGCCTAGTGGGCTCCGTTGCAACCTTTGCCTTCCGTTTCCGAGCAACAATCGGGGGTTGTTTCTTTGTCCCCTTGGTTATTCCCTTGGTCCCTTCCTCTTCGTTATCACTAACTTCTGCCACTGTCGTAGACGCACTATTTTTTTGATTGTCCCCTCCCTGAATAACTTGACATGGTAAATTTGCCGAATATGCCCCATGCCTCCAGCACACTCCTCTCCTTTTAAATTGGTTTGGACATCCATCAACGCTGCATCGTTTGCGCGTTGCCCCATGCCTAACGCACACTCCTCCTGTTTGAGCATACTTTGAGCATCCATCAACTCTGCATCGTTTGACCTTTGCTCCATGCCTAATGCACACTCCTCCACTGACTGCTATGTTTGTGCATCCATCAGCTGTGCACTTTTTTCTAGTTCGTTTTTTCTTTGGTGGACCACTTTGACTATTGGCTGCTGCATCAACTTCTTTCCTCTTCCCGGCCGCCACCGGATTGTTTTTGACAGGTTTCGGCATGATGTTCAAATATTATTTTTGCTCCTCTGCCAAACTACCCGCCACTGCTCCCAAGCTTTCAATGATGATCTTTCTCAGTGCAGATGCGGTCTGTAATGGCCATCCTCAGCTATTGTTAGCCGACGACAAGAAGGATATATCGTAGGTAACACCCCCCCCGCCGCCCGCCGTTCATTTTACCGTCGGGCATCCTCGCGTGTTTATGATCTGTCGGGCGTCATTGTGGGTTCCCCCCTTTTTCGACTGTTTTTGTGGGTTTTCGTGGGCAATCGCTAGATGATCGCTAGAACGAAAAGGGTGCAGCCTGCCCCTACATGATGGACCGAGTCCGAACTTGCGCCGAGTAATGAGCAACCTCGTCCTTCCTATGATGTAATAGTGCCATGTGTGTGCGCAAGTTGGGAAGCCTTTGTAAGCAAGCTATTGATTAATCAATTTCAAGTCATCTAGATTTACATGTGTGAAGTCAGACATGAGATGTGTTGTTCTTAAAATAATGGTGTTTTCATGTATTTACACCCTTTTCACTTTCCCATTTCGTTTTGCTTTTCCCTGCGGCTTTTCCCAAGCTTTGTTTGCAGGACGAAATACTTACCGTCATTGTTATCAAGCCGTGTTGCCCCTGTCCTTGGGCGAAGATTGCTGTCATGTGTCTGTGTCGTCGTTCAATGATATTATATGTACAACAGTAGCATAGATTTCGTCCAAGCAATGTTTACCATCGAGTTTATTGCATCCTTCCTCCTTGTTAGCTTTCAACGGTTGGTTGAAATAAATAACAGTCTTTTGTTCAACCCTTGCTGCCCAAACGTATATTGTCCCGCAGATTCAAGACACTTGTTTAGTGCATGCATCAAGTAGTTGATCTCATCCTCTACTAGCCTTTACCAAAGCTGCTCGTACATTGTGAACAAGAAACACCGCCACCGGCATCTCCATCTCCAGTAATCGCGGTCACTTTGAAACCGTACAGTCCAGAGAACTCCTCAAGCGACTTCTTGACTGCGTCCAGTGCATAACCATTAGCGCCATAAGCACTTGTGTCCACACCAAGACAATGTAATTTAGTTGTCTTCTTTAGTCTTTTTCTCACCTCCCAACCAGCTCAAACTAAAATATTGACGAGCGTTCAAGCCCTGCTCGTTTGCCATAACCAGTGATTAGGTTAAAATGCTTTGCCCCCTCATCCATGATTTCTTACAAGACAATAATCATGCAATCAGCCGCAAGACTAGCTAAATTTCGATTATAAGTCCTCCTAGATGGGCATCCCTTGACAATATTAGATACATCAATATCTTTAATGTCAAGCTCATGCAACAGCGCTTTCGTCCAGCCAACAATAATCATCTCAGTTGCTCGTCCGATGCACCGTATCGTGAGTTGATCACAGCCGCAATGTGGAGTGCACCCTAACCGAACGTTGATTCTTCTGCACCAAACAGTGCTTGAAGGTTGTGATTATTGTCATGTGAACAACTTTCCTTTCTCAATTGATGTTTTTTTGCTACGGAAGTTGCTCCCTAGGGTAGAAGGAACTGGGTCACACCATAATTATGTCTCTCGGAAACCCTGCCTCGGCGTGTCTCGCTGCAATCGTACCCATCACCGCAGTCCATAAGAAGTAACCCATCCTGAATGTCATTATCCAACACACATGCCACCTACCCGCTCTTCCATCCAACATGTAATAAAGACGTCCATTTCGGTCAAAGGGTTGCCTACCCGCTCATCATTCGATTCGAACTGTCCGGCAGAAGTAATACATGGTGGTTTTGGAGGCCTGCGCCCTTCATAACGAAGTAGGTGTTTGTGTCGCTGTCCACATCCCCTCATAGGGGTGGTAGGGTGGTGTCGTTTGATTTTTTGGAGGCATTACATAATTCTCCTGTTGTCAAATGAATCCCCTCATCATCCAGACCTGCTGCTACATTGCACATCACGGCGAGCTTGTCGATGGTAAATAATATGCTTAGGGCGTCATTATGATCCAGCATATGGACGATTGCTGCTCGGAGTGGTGCGTGGACTTTAGATAAACGCCATGGCACGATGTTGTGAGAGATGTATCAATTTAGATGGCGATTTAACCACACAAAAACAAGGAAACCAGTCCGCAGCCAATAATACAAAATCTAAGGCTTCCCAACTTGCGCACGAGGCAGTTTCTGAACTAGTAGGGATAGTAGGGCATGGCGGAACACCATTTTTCGGAATTGCACCATGGTGTGGTGGTGGGGCACCTCAACGCACATGTGTGTCAAATAGTTAGCGATTACCTAGCTATGAAAAAGGGGGCGGCGGGGGGCAAACAAAGGACGCAGGCCCGCTAGATCATAAACACGCGAGGATGCCCGACGGTACATTTGTGCGTTGGACGAATGCGCTAAGTATGTATGTTTTGCTTTTTGCTGGAGCGAGGGCATTTGGCTTGAGCTTGGCTGCCGCTGCGACCTTCGCACCAAGGGTAAATAAGCAGGGTTGGCGACGACGGTTCCCGCAAAAATTTTACCTAGTAAAAATAACGAGTACCGTTACCGTCTCTCGACTGATAGACTTGATCAGTAGTTATCGTGCAGGCAGGTCTGACTTCTAGCGTAGCGCCAAGTTTCTACTTACGCTAAAAGGGTTTTCTGCGATTACAGAAAGCGAAATCGCAGGAAGAATTTGAAACGAAAATGGTGGGAGAAGCACAAAGAATTTTGCAGGCTTCTCCACACTTCGCTGACCACACACATTCTCATCACTGTCAATTCAATGACACCGAAGACTACTACGGCATTGCCATCATTTCATTTGGTAGTCAGCAAAGGAACGCTATTTTCTTTAGGTAAATAACCATTCATGATTAAATCAGGGTGTGTCCACCTTTCTCGAATAATCAAGGTCGTTCGACCTTTTCAAATTAGGAGCGTGGCCCGCTACCTTTCAATTTCAACAATCCAAATCAAATCAAGGTCGTTCGATCTTTTCAAATCAGGAACGTGGCCCGTTTCCTCTCAATTCAATTCAAATCAAATCAAATCAAGGTCGTTCGACCTCTTCAAATTAGGAGCGTGGCCCGCTACCTTTCAATTCAATTCAATTCAATCCAAATCAAATCAAGGTCGTTCGATCTTTTCAAAATTAGGAGCGTGGCCCGTTTCCTCTCAATTCAATTCAAATCAAATCAAATCAAGGTCGTTCGACCTCTTCAAATTAGGAGCGTGGCCCGCTACCTTTCAATTCAATTCAATTCAATCCAAATCAAATCAAGGTCGTTCGATCTTTTCAAAATTAGGAGCGTGGCCCGCTACCTTTCAATTCAATTCAAATCAAATCAAGGTCGTTCGACCTTTTCAAATCAGGGACGTGGCACGTTCTTTCCCTTCTGAAAGGGGGTGGACATCCCGATCCTCTTTTCAAAACTCAATTCTATTTCAATACTAACAACTTTTCATCAATCGATATAACACACAGACCGTAAATATGCCATCACGCGACGATAGCTTCGTCCAGTCCAACCGAACTCCCCACTCATGGGACAGGGAGTCTATCAATAATTTCCAATACACCCAAAATCAACTCATCGACGCTCTGAAGGGAGGCAACGTTGCATCTATCTCCTTCATGGACCACAACTCTGCACTCCAGTCTCTCTACTCACCAAAGCTATCATGTGATGACCACGGCAGCCCTAACCGCATCTTTGGCAAGTCTTGGAGATAGCAAGAAAACTAGTTCATTCGCCTTCGTCTCTATTGATTCATTAGGACTGTACTGTAGGGTGGGTAAGGACGTCTCGGATTTCTCAAATAAGAAGAGACTCACCAAAGATCATTTGAAGGGCTCATCATTCAGTCAGAAATCTCACTGGTTTGCAGAAGCATTGCCGAATTTCTTCGTGCTGCCCTTTGGAGAATCCCCACCCGATGTAGGAAGCGAGCTTGAGGAGGGAGACCTGACACAAATAGAGTCATCCTACGGGAGTGTTGTCTCAAAAATTGTGAAATCACTCTACAGTGTCGCAAATGAGTTCATGCCTTCGAAACAAGTCTTGGACAACATCATCGAGTCAGGAGATGAGTCTGAGTACATCTCATCAGTCCTAGATGATGATGGGGTTGCACTCCTCGAAAATTACCCTCTCGTAGTTGTATCTCCTACCACGAAACTTCCCGAAGATGTAAAGAATCTGCGCGATATCTTCAAGGTACCACCAACTCCACCAATCCAGCAAAACCCAGTGGGCACATCACAACAGGGACCTACTAGTTCCCTCTCTACGCAACCAGGTCAAATTGTCATCGTGAATCAAGATTCGAAAGAGTCATCTGAGAAAGACGCACGTGCCGATAAAAAGGCTGCAGCCAAACGTACCCTGGTAGGGGGGTGCACACCCCTGATATTCAAATTTCAAACCTATTATATTCCATCAAATATTGATCAAATACCTTCGTCTATACCCCCAATAGAAATCCCCAAAGTTTGGTGGTGTTATATCTTTGTCTTGTGTGGATATCAGCCTCCGTATAGGGGCACTTTTGGCCATCGTGGGAATGGATTTGGAGCTGAGTCGAGTCAAATATGGTCAAATATGGCGCCATCTGGTTAGCGAAACGATAGGAATCAGTATATATCGCCAAACACCATCCACTCTTTTAGGTCAACATGCCCACCATGGCGGACTTGACAGTATCGACCTCCTACACAGCAGTATACATAATTCCATCAACAATAGAGACCATCATATCATCCTATATGGTATGGCTGGCCATTTTGTGCTTTTATCAGCAGCTCCAACAAGTTTTTCTTCCGATCACATATCAAAAATAAGACATTTTGAGCCGCTCGACTTCCGCCCAGATAGTGAATAATCAATATCACCACCTTTATCAAACTGTTAAGCACCGAAACAGTGGATATATTCCTTTAAATAACCATTGAGATGAATTCGGGCCACTCTTTCGGTGAGTTTCGTCAAAGGAGGCCGAGTTATATTGTGTCACCGGTGCCGATCGTCTCGACCATCGACAACTTAATTTTGGCATAATATTCACACCCCCTGAACAATCAAATTAGGGGTTGGTCTCGTCTCGTCTCGACCGGGACGAGACGGGAATTTTTGGGTCGAGACAAGTGTCCCGTCTCGGCACCCTCTGTCTCGGGACATCTCGGGACATCTCGGGTTTTTGCCATCACTCTCTCACAGCCAACCATGATGACAAAGAACAATTCGTCTCTGCGGCTAAACTTCTGATTTCATCAACACGATTCCAATCTCACAACACGATTGCTCCCTTTGACAACCGTTGGGTACGTTTACAAGACTTAGTTCATTGGTCTTTGATTACTTTTTTGATGCATTTACCTCATAATCTGCTTTCCATGTACCAAATAACAAATAATCATGCCCCATGTCGATGCTATGTCCGATGCCAATACAGCTGCTCTCGCCGCTGCCGCTGCAAGCAAGGATGATATCCCCGATGACAACGCAGCTTCCTCTGCCGGCAAGAATCGCAACCTGCCAGAATCATCGAGTGACGAAGAAGATGGCAATTCCAAAAAGCGCAAAGTATCATTCCCTTTGCGCAAATCATCGGAATCCTCAAGCGACGAAGAACAATGGGAAAACCCATGCATTTGCGAATATTATAACGTATCTTCGCTTTCTTAGGTGCGTTTGATTTCGACGATGATGCAGCAGCAAATGATGATGAAGTGACTGATGAAAATATTCGGATCAGATGTGAAGCCCAGCTTAAGGCTTACGAACTCGTTGAGCAATTGCCGATAAAAGAAGGAGGAAAGTTCAATGATCCATTGAAGCGTTGGAAACAACTCGCTCACCAATTCCCTGAACTTGCAACACTTGCACGAGAGTACCTGTGTATTCCAGCAACGTCCGCTCCCTCGGAAAGAATCTGGAGCAGGGCAGCCAGAGTTGTCACAGCAAAGCGATCTTGCATTGATCCTATTGTCACTTCTCGCATCATGTTTGTCGAAGAAAATACAAGCCTCATCCGCAAACATTGGGATGAACTCATGCCTGGGGTGCCCTTGACTGAGTTCCTACTCCCTCCTTCTTTTGAGGACAAGGATGAGAACGGGGATCCAATCGATGCTGGCCAGAACGATGAGTAATAAGTAGTCTAAGAGTCCGTAATAGATAGTTATTTGTTTGTTCTGTGTCCCTTTTAATCATTGCTTACCTTCTTGTTGAAAATCTCGAGACATCCCGGGATCTCGTCTCGACGGACCCTGTCCCGTCTCGAGTCTCGGTACGGTGCCGAGACCGGGACGGGACCAACCCCTACAAATCTAAGCCAATCAAAGAAAGAGTCAATCGAAAATTCTAAACACGGGGGGGGGCAAGGGGGTGTCCCCCCCTGAACATTCAAATCTAAGGCAATCAAAGAAAGAGTCAATCGAAAACTCTAAAAACGGGGGGGGCAAGGGGTCAAATCAAGCCAATCAAAGAAAGAGTCGATCGAAAATGCCCGTGAAGGCCAAAGGACACGCCAAAGGGCCCGGACAGAACGACAGAACGACCGACCGACCTGTTACATCGAATCCTAGGATTCTGAAAATCCTAGGATTCGATGCCGGGGAATCCTTAGATTTCCGAATCCTAGGATTCGCAAGGGGGGTGCACATCGAATCCTTGGATTTCCGAATCCTAGGATTCGGATGGCTTCATTCACTCCGAATCCTTGGATTGATATGTAGGTACTTCTGGCTTCTATGCTGGAATCTGTGCTCTTACCTCTTACTAAATAGATAATCTCAAATCACACTACAATACTCATTTTCATCATGATATTCAATCAATTTGCTCTTGCTAGTTTATGTTATTGCTCACCACTTGGTGTTGACGGTGTTGCTGCATCTGGTGGTGGTGGTGGTGGTGGTGGCAGTGAGTACTTGGCATCTGCCAACGACACACCCATGAAAGTCGCTGAGGCTGGCATTAAAGAACGACATCGTCATGCATTTAATTTGCGCATGTTCCCTGACTTGTTTCATGGTCAAAACAATGACATAATGAAGGAGTTGAAGGATCATCCAAATTCTAATCAAAATTCACTGGAAATGAGTCAAGGAGAGTGGGAGGAGGCAATCCGCATTGTGGAGAAGTTTGGACCTGCTAAAGAATCTGATGCAACCAAAGAAGAGAAGGATTTCCGCAAGAGCTTGGGCCAACAGAAAGCAAAGAAGTGGGCTAGATTGGTTGATAAGTACAAGGTTGAAGAATACACATTGCCAGGTTCGGATCAACCAAGAAAGCGGCTAATGAGGCTCCACAAACGTAGTGGCTTCAGTGAAGAGAGGTGGCTTCTATGTATTCCCCAGCTACAAGTGTTCGATGTGATCTATGAACATCATCATCTTGTTTCTCACTTGAAGATGAATCAAACTTGTGGCAAGGTACAAGAAAAGTATTACAACGTCACGGAAAAGCAAGTTAATGAGTTTGTAGCCACGTGTGAAACATGTAACCATGCTAATCCAGTTGCAAAAAAGCAGAAGGGAGCAAAGAAGCCAATCTTGTCCGAAAACTTTCGTGACCGATTTCAGGTCGACCTTATTGATATGAGGGGCAGCGAAATGAAAGATGTTTAAGTTTTTGAGTGCGACTGCTGCTTTTTGGGGACAAGTTTGATTTCAGTTGGTGACGAAAAGTACATGGAAGATTGTGAACAGACTATTAGGTGGTACGAGAGTGATTTCATAGCAAGCTTCGGAGCACTTGCAGCTCATCGTCATCATTGCCTGGGCACCAACACCATCTCCATCCAGTTCATTACATGCAACTATCCCAACGAAGCTGTAATCGGGAGCCAATGCCGTGAACTCTCTCCTACCACAAAGAGAGTCGTCAGCGTATTTCACGCAGACAATCACTTCGTTGTTGCAGAAATGGATGTGTCGTCTAACATGTGTACCATTTCAGATGGTCTTCGTAAGCCGTTATACACTTGGAAGAAACATATTATCAATGTTTTGCAACGATGCAAACGGATGGATCTTGGGAGTACATATTCCTTTGACGTAGCAAGCAATACCCTTGAGTTCGACCATGTCTTCACGTCGGAGAAGTGGACTATTCGTCATGATTCTAGTTTCGTGAAGCAGAAAGACGGGCACAGTTGTGGTCCACTTGCTTGCATGAAGATGCATGAGATTTTCCTCGATGACGCAACCTTCAGCGGAATTGATAGTTATCGAGGTTTTGTGACAGACAGATTCACAAGAATGGTAGAAATTTATGACGATGAGTTGTTCGTATCTGTATCAACAAAGAGAAGGACCCAAAGCACAACTAGTACAACTACATCCAAAAATATCGTCCTTGACTGCTTCTGCCACGAAGATGTAGGTCCCTCCGAGCTCATCATCAAGTTACCATGTTGTAAGAAACGTCAACATGCGAACTGTGCTTACAAATGGTTGGATGTTAGTGGTACTTGTGCACTCTGTCGGAAGGAAGTAAAAGAGATTGAGTTCCAAGGTTGTAAAATACCTGTGGGGGGGATATTTGATTCAACTACTGCAGCAAAAAGTGACTCACATTTTAATACTACCACTGTGAAGGATATTCCTAGAAACGAATCATCTCCATTGTCGAAACCTGTTACAAAATCCACAGCATCTGATGAAGACATCACTCCGTTGAGGATGGCGGATAGCATGAGGAAAAAGTGTTCCAAGTCCAAGCGGAAGAGCCAGGAACATCAAGCAGCGAAGATGGTGAAATTACGGAAGAAGCAGGACACTGGAGTAGGAATAGGTGCCATTGTTACCATCTCTCTCGACAGAAGAGACTTCACTAACGCCAGTGGGGTCCGAGCAGTGGTATACGATGTCGTAAAGAATACTGGAGGGATCCTGGCTTGTTGCGAGTATGGCATCATAGTTCACAATAATGCTGACTTTTGGATTCCATCTGACCGATACGGTGTCACCACATCGCCGAATGCGTCTGCAGCACTAACAGACGGTCTTGCATCAATTCGTGATGAAGTGCTTGCCAAAACTTTCGATCCGTCAACGAAGGATAGGGTAACTTTGCAGACGGCGATGAAGATGTTCACTGGACGAAGTCCCACAAAAAGAGCAGCCTGCAAATGTCGTGGGAAGTGTTCAAATAATTGCGGTTGATTATGTTTGTGTGTATTTAAATATCAATGCCACTAAAGTGTATATGAAACATTTACTCTCACCTTCTATCTGAATTAGCTTAGAGTATTTGATGTCTCATTGAATTATTCCTTGGTGGTAAATCCATTCCTAATGCTAATGCCAAGTCGCCAGCCACGACGAAGGCATCGGCGATGCCCCTAAGAAAAAGACTTGCCACCGATTCTTCGGCACGCAATAGATGTACATTCATTTCAAGCTGTATCTAGCAACGACTTTTGTCGAAAGATTTGTCGAAATATCATTGGAGCGTCAAGTTATTGATGTGGTATAGTTGGGGGCAATCTGGCGCTCGAGTAGAAAGAATTGAAACATAGCTTCGATCATATTCATTTGGCTTCCCATCTCCCGATCGGAACATGGGTACCAGACATCACAATGAGATGCTATTTTCATTTCAATTCAAATCTTCTCTCACGTATCTCAATTACCCATCGACTAAATCAAAATGACATTTGTCTAAAGATTTTGCACGAATTATTGATGTGATCGATGATGACGTAGATGCTGATTAATATACCAATCGTCGTGTGAGAACATCATAGACTTATGATCTGTGGAGAAATAATGTGTAGTAATTTTTCAATAATGAATCTTACCTATTTACGCCCAAATTCTTGGCGTGCAGCGGTACAGAATAACATCAAGAGTGTCCATTGCAGGTCGGTACGAAGAGTCACGTGCAGTTGGTTTTATTCGACGCATCGGTTGAAACGCCAAAACTTTAACACCCACTACTGATGACTCATCTTCCTCTCAATAATGGACCAGGGAAAAACATCATCAAGTACTTCAGGTTCGTTCTTTTGTTGCACATCAACATCACTTGTATCACCGGGGGATTCTATGTGTCCCAAAGGGGACGAACGTTGAATTCGTTGTGGCGGAAGCGACTCATGCTTTATTAGGTCCATTCTTCGAGTTTTTCTCCATCAGCAGGCTGGTGGTTAGGTGGTTGCGGCAGCGCAACCATGATGTGGTAGCTTGGCATTTTTGTGTGGCTGTAGTGAAATAATATGTGCGCGTGTTGAAGAGGGGGGGGAGAGCGTCCGAATCCAAGGATTCGGACGTCAGCTATTTCCGAATCCTAGGATTCGGACGTCAAGTTTTATCCGAATCCTAGGATTCGGAAATCTAAGGATTCGATATTCGATGTAACAGACCGACCGACAGAACGACCGACCGACCGACCGACAGAACGACAGAACGAACGACCGACAGAACGACAGAACGAACGACCGACAGAACGACAGAACGAACGACTTAACTCCTCTCATTATTTAGATGCCCTCTGATCTCCCTCTGATTGCTTGGTCAGGCCTAACAACTAACAACTGGTCAGTTGACCAAAGTTGACGTCCGTCGTCGTCACTGCGTCGCCCAAACATACCCTAAAAGGATCTTCAAAACCGTCTGAGTCACTTGGAGGACTCAGCATCATAAATAAAAATGCAGAGCCCCTCTGAAGATGACTCCTACTTACTCCTATTATTTATGGCAGAAGATCCTATATAGTAGAGTGGCCCAAACACCAAACATTGTTTGCGATCTATTCATGCGACGGGCGCAGCTGTTCCTCGTTTTGATTTTGAATGTGCTCCTAATAATAATAATAACTTAGAAAATTACTCAACTATCCTAACTACAATACATGCTTGCTGAGTAGACTCGAGGTCTGTTCATTGCCATGTGTTTACACACATAGCAATGCCGCAACGAGGCGACTGAGGCTAATCCTCACTTCGGCAGAGTGCCGGGATCTGATTAAGAGTGACCCATCAACACTAATAGAAACCTAACAAACGTAGCATAACCACGTTTGCTGCGCTACTAGTACACCGTCTCAATCAGGTTTCCTCAGCCTCGTGTTGCTTCCTTGATTCGCAATGGTGGAGGAAGGATGTGGTCGAAGTCTAGAAGAGGCGGAAGCTCCCAACAGTGAGCGCCTCACTGAGAGTTCTAGAGGTTCTAGCGCTACAACAAATCATCTCTAGAGAATGAAGTTTACCCGTTAAATTCGATTTGTTTTGTGTATCCCCCTCCTGTGTGAATGCATTTGAGCTGTTAAGCGTCACTCAAATACAAGCCAGAAGGATACCATGCGACTCATTTCCCCAAATCGAGAGTTATGATGCTCCCAAATTCAATAATCTCCATTTTTCCCGCGTTTGCCTCCTAACCCGTGATGAGTTTTTGACCTTGAATCGTGTCTGCCGACGAAGCTCTTCATTCTCGGCACGGAGCTCATCAATTTTCTCCCTTGCGCGCTCCAATTCAACCTCTCGTTTCAGCACCTCCGAAGCAGCAAAATCCACCGTAGCATTCATTATCTTTTTATTTACGGGGACCTTACCAGTTCCTCTTTCCTTCCACCGGGTAACGATGTCCTCGTCGTCGGTCAGTTCCTCCTCTTTCACTGCGCTGTCCCCCTCCGACTGCTTTTCTAACTGGTTCCGCAACGATACATTCTGCTCCTTCAACTCGCCTATTTTTCTCTTCATCTCTGCTTCAGCATCGGACTTCGCCTTTAGCTCAGTCTTAGTGCCACACAGTGTCGCAAATAGTCTTTTCATCTCCTGCTTTACATTCCAAAATAATGATCTTTCTTTCTCTAAATCCTCCCTCAATTCCTTCTCTTTGGAACGTTGCAAGGCCACCTCGGCATTCAGTTTTGCCACAGTGTCTGACTTTGCCTCCAGCTGGGCTTCCGCACCACGTAATTCATCAGTGAATTTCTTCTTCTGATCTTCCCACAGAGAATTGGCCGCTTCAAACGTTTTTGCCGTTTCCGCCAACTTTTTATTGAGAGCATCTTTAGCTGTCTTCTCCTTCAATCGGGCAGTTGCTGCATTCATCAGTTGGGAATGCAAATCAGCCTTTTCTGCCCTTTTCACCACCAGCTCTTCCTGGTAGCCCTCCAATTCCTCCCTGAATTGAGCCTCCGCATGTTTCATTTGAGACTGCAGCTGAGTGTATTCGGATTTAGATTGAGATTTAACTGCTTCCAATTCCTCAGACGCTCCCTTCAGCTGCTCATTCAACCGCGCTTTCAATTCAACTACCTCATTCTTGGAATCATTCAGTTCAGAATTCAATCGCTGAACTTCACGCTCCTTTTCGACGTCATTCGCAGTCGTTGCTATCTCCTCTGGAACTACGTGAGAATGCTTACCCTCCTCTGAAATGACATCCCCGTTATCTTCATCTCCAAAATCACACTCATTTGGACCATCGTCCCCCCAGTTATCTGAATCTTCCATTGCTTCAGCTGGACCCACTTTACCCTCCTGCGTAGGCGCAACATCTGGTGATGCCTCTTCCTCTCCATCGTCTTTCAGATTCCCATCCCCCACCCCCCTCGCCCTTTTCGCTGGCCTCAGTTCTGATGTAGTATCCTGTTCTGGATTCACCACTTCCTCCTCCCCCCCCTCGTCGTCTCCACCGACGTTGCCCCCCGACTCGGGGTAAGCCGCGTCTTCATTGTATTTCGGTTTCCTTCCTAATTTCGACAACCGGTCCGAGCGCCTAGTGGGCAACGGTCTAACTTGCACCTTTGCCTTCCGTTTCCGAGCAACAATCGGGGGTTGTTTCTTTGTCCCCTTAGTTATTCCCTTGGTCCCTTCTTCTTCGTTATCACTAACTTCTGCCACTGTAGTAGACACTCTATTTTTTTTATTGCCCCCACCCTGAATAACTTGACATAGTAAATTTGCCGAATTGGCCCCATGCCTCTTGCACACTCCTCTCCTTATAAATTGGTTTGGACATCCATCAACGCTGCATCGTTTGACTTTTGCCCCATGCCTAATGCACACTCCTTCTCTTCGAGCAAAATTTGAGCATCCATCTCTGCTGCATCGTTTGCGCTCTACTTTTGCACCATGCCTGATGCACACTCCTCCTGTTCGAGCTTGTGTTGCGCATCCTTCAACGCTGCATCGTTTGTACTCTACTTTTGCTCCATGCCTAATGCACACTCCTCCCTTTTGGACTTGATTTGTGCATCCTTCAGCGCTGCATCGTTTGACCTTTGCTCCATGGCTAACGCACACTCCTCCACTGACTGCTATGTTTGTGCATCCTTCAGCCGAGCATTCTTTTCTGTGTCTTTTCTTTGGTGGACCACTTTGACTATTGGCTGCTGCATCAACTTCTTTCCTCTTCCCGGCCGCCACCGGATTGTTTTTGACAGGTTTCGGCATGATGTTCAAATATTATTTTTGCTCCTCTGCCAAACCACCCGCCACTGCTCCCAAGCTTTCAATGATGATCTTTCTCAGTGCAGATGCGGTCTGTATTGGCCACCCTCAGCTATTGTTAGCCGACGACAAGAAGGATATATCGTAGGTAACACCCCCCCCGCCCGCCGTTCATTTGTGCGTTGGACGAATGCGCTACTTATGCGCTGCGTTTTGCTTTTTGCTGGAGCGAGGGCATTTGGCTTGAACTTGGCTGCCGCTGCGACCTTCGCACAAGATGCATGGAAATTATCTTCAAAGAAAGCATTATTTGAGCTGTTAATATTCCGATCAAATTCCTCTGCCTGCCTCTGCTCCGTCAGCTGCTCATATATGAATACAGAGGGATCGCTAGGTAATTCCACATATCGCTGTCTCATTATTTCATCTGTGTCAGAGCGATAAGATGACTTCAACTTCAATTTTGTTCAAAATCGTCAACTACAACAGAACGACGTTCCAAAGAGCGTCATGGCTTCTGATCCTTCTCGATACTCAGGTCAGACATCACAACGCATGGTCGGCTTGTACTTGCCGAAGCGAATCAACTATGTTAACGCTCTGCCATCACCTGTCGAAGTAAAAGATCTCAAGGAGTTGTGGAGTGGAAGTAATTGATGGAAAGGAGGGAAAGTATTTGCTGTTCATTACATGCATAGTAGCTGTCTTTTGTAGAGAATAATAAGTATATATGTGTAGCATCACCACGAGGAAGAACTTGAATCGCGACTCTCTCTCTCTCTCTAGATGCAAGACGGGATCATCAAAGATGGTGATACCGCGTTTGGTCATAAGGGGGGCGCAAAACCGCAAACTACAAGCAGGTTGCTCGGACAGCGCTGCATGTTCTTACATAGTTAGTTAGCCGCTACAAACGTACGATAAAATTTTGCTCGGAACGCACCTACTTTCACTTAACTCTAACTCTAAAAGAATAATTTTTACTCTTTTATGATAATTACCCTGCCTTTAAGCATTTGAGTTGTTAAGCGCCACTCAAACACCGTCCCTACAAGAGTTACCAAGTTCCCCACTAAGAAGCTTATCCTATTTGCAGAAGTTTCTGAACAAAGTCCTCTGCTCCGTCGTCAGCTGTTACCTTGCCATCCCTCATATCGCTGTCTCATTATTTCATCTGTGTCAGAGCGATAAGATGACTTCAAATTTCGTACAAAATCGTCAACTACAACAGAACGACGTTCTAAAGAGCCGTCTGGGACGTCATAAGGACTGATACGAATTGCACCGCATTGCACACATTTGGCTTCCGATCCTTCTCGATAATCAGGACAGACATCGCAACACTTGGTCGGCCTGTACTTCCCGTCTACTTTGATGTACGTGTTACATTTCGTTGATCCAAGACACGTCTTCCTGACCAGAGATCCAATATCTCTTGCACTTGCTCTTTCCGTCCTATGGCTTTGTACTAAATACTGGAAGTCGGTGCCCTCAAGAGAATTGTTGCGCTTGCTCATTTCAAGCTTCAATTCCTGTCCGTGCTTCAATATGCTCTTTCGAGCCTCTAAATCTGGCAACGTCATTTACATCTCTGTGTCGAATCGATCTTGAACTGCGCGATCCAAGTCCCAGGGGCTGTTCGTTGCTGCCAAGACCAAGACGGCATCATCTCCGATGCGAATGCGATTGATCTCGGTCAATATTCCAGTGAGAACTTTCTTGCATTGCTCAGCTGGACTGTTTCCACTCGTTCCCGCTCCTTCTTCCAGACCTCTATTTTTATGTTATGCATCAAGGTAATTAGATGTATCAACTCCATCCGTGACGGACAAGGCAAGAGATGGCAAGAGGCAAGAGCAACTCTTTCGCGCGTTGATGAGAAGACAATACCGCTACGACATTTGCAAAAATGGTATTTTCTCGCGACGACCGTTTGTTCTGTCGAAATGGCGATGCACAGCATGCTACTACCTTATGTAGATCCTACTTATGCTATCACGCACCTCATTTAGTCAAGCTATGCTACCTGCCCTATCAACTTGTAGTCTCTCTAGAGATGATACTGGCATCATCGGTAAAACTACTTCTGCTCTTCTCGTGTCCTTCCATCTCTCGAACTGAAAAAATGAAGTCCATCCAAACAGTCTTTCTCGCCAGCATCGTTGCCGCTTTCTCGGCCTCTAGTGGTCATGCTGCCCCACATAACAGCGAGTTCGAGCGTTACTATCTCGCCGAGAATGAGCGTGAGCTTGAAGATCAAATTAGTAGTCAAGTAAGTTCACCTTGCTCGTGAAGACGTCGGCGTCGGCATCAGCCGCTTACACAACTCTGTTGTCATCAATGTGTACACGCCGATTCCAGCTGCATATCTGACACATTCTACAACTCCAACATCAATCACCACAACAGAAGGATCAGTCCATGAGTATGAGTTACGGTAGCAGCTACAGCTACAGCTACAGCTACAGCATGGATCAAAGTATGTCGGGTCGTCCACCCACTTATAATACCAATGGATTTGCCAAATCGTCAAAGTACGCAAAAGGGTCAAGGAAAAGCGCTGAGAGGTACGTTGCACGTAATACCGCTTACAAAGTCCACGATTTCATCAACAAAATATCCGGTAAAAAACTTCCAATGAAATTGACATTCGATGGAGGTGGAGGAGTAGAGAATGGAGGGTTCTTGCCAGAGAAATACATAAATCAATGCGTTCAAGTCGTTACAGGTGTGTCGGAGCTCATCATGGGTTTGATTACTGCGACTGGGGTGGAAGAAATAGAGAAGGCGCTACAAATTGACTTCACTAGCGTTGTTGAAAAACTAAAGATGGACTCATCTGGTGTGGGTGGAGGTGGAGGTTCTGGATCTGGCTTTCAGATTTATCTCAAAAATGTGGAAGTTCTATCTGTCGGTGGTGGTGGAGGAGGAGGCTGTGATCAGATCATCAATAAACCTCCTAACCGGTCGACGTCCAAGAGTGGAAAGAATCAAGCGACATGTATTGGGCGTGGAGGTGGCGGCGGTGGTCAAATCATTTTCAATCTTCCGGAGATCCCAACAGTAACAAGTAAGTCTGGAAAGGTAAGAAAGTTGAAATACTCAAAGAGAATAATCAACATAGGAGGTGGACAGGGTAATGACGAAGACGGTAATATGGTATTCAACTTAGATGAGGATTACCAACCTGAAGAGTTCATTGAACATATGCAACAGCTTGAAAAACTCCTCTCCAATGCGGACATTGATGACATCTTTGTGTCAGGTGGTGGCGGCGGAGGAGGAGCCGGTTGCGGACCAAATGGAGCTGCCACTATTGGAGGCGGCTATGGTTTCGGCTATCAGATCGGCACTCCTATCGCTCTTGAACAAGCCAACAAGAAAAGAGATCAACCCAAAAATACCTGTGATGATCCTCTATGGTATCTATCCGATGAAGAGAAGAAAGAATCATGGGCACGTGATGCGCAAAAGTATGTGAAGAAGTATGGGTGTAATTGAGGCCTCCGTTAAAGAGAAAAAACGGCGATACGTTGTTGTTTTCTATACATGAAATTCTAAGTATCGTATCATGTAATAATTAGCTTTCGACTCTGCCGAATGCTAGGACTAGAGGACTCTTTTAGTGGCGATAAACCGGTTGACAAAGTTGTACTGTTACCACCAACACAATGACAAGAGAAGACGTTCTCTGAACCCTCCATTCAGACGCCAAACATCATCTCTCAAAAAGATGCCCCGTCCAAATCCAAGCAACAACCAGATCATAGTCAATCAACACTCCGAGCATGGTGGAGGGCTCGAGATCGATTTCGAAGAGGCTACATCATCTAATCTATCAAAGATGATCGAAGATGCCACTGACTCTAATAATACCGAGACATTAGGTATCGATATTGATGTCGTTGAACATTGTGACGCCGCAGCTGCAGCCGCTAGCACAAGGATCTGTAAAGGCTTCGGCGGCAGCGCGGTCTTGCCAAAGAAGGCAGGCTTCCTCCTTGCTGCATTCGTTCTATTGGGTACAGGCGACATCATCGGCTTCGGAATTAGCGGTGTGATTGAGCACAAACGTCAGCAACAGCACAGGAGAATGGAACCCTGCCATATCGTCTTTTAGGGAGCACGAGTATGTAGGTATCCCTCTGAAGTCAAGGCAAATGGCCGGGGCGGAAAGGCTGGTAAAGTTGAGAAGGTAACACCGCTACGACATTTGCAAAAATGGTATTTTCTCAACGAACGTCAGCAGACTTCAAATTTTTGATTGGCTGTGAAAGCAAGAACAAAAACGCTTCCAACTTCCAACCAACACCAAAATAAAGTACGCATCAACTTGCATCAACAGTATTCATTGGTAGCAGCACATCATATTGTATCATTATTCAATCTCTTAAGAACAATGAAAGTCTGCATTGCCACTTTGCTCACAGTGCTAGGCACCTCAGCCACATCTGCCTTTCTCACTCCTCGCCCCTTGCCATCCAAATCCACATCATGTAAATCGAGCCTGGACGAAGAATTTGCAACTGCCTTTAAAGATGATTTCTATGCCGATTATGATCCTTCAAAATATGAAAGTAACGACAACAACTCTCGAAGTAACTATGGTGGTGGTTATGAAGATAGCCGAGGTGGTGGAGGAAGGGGCAGAGGTCGCAGTGGCGGCAGAGGAGGAAGCCGTGGCCGAGGAGGTGGACGTGGAGAACGAAAGCCAAAAGAATACCTTGGACCAAATGGACACGACTATGTGCTCTCTAGAGACTCCGGCCCGAACAATTCCAAATTTGATGAAAGATCCATCCACGCCCTGCTAGCGGAGCGATTGCAGGCCAAGTTCTCAAGAGACTTTCGTACCGCCGATGCAATTCAAATGGAGCTAATTGACGGAGGAGTATTCGTCCATGATGGGATGAAGGAGTGGAGGGCAGATGGGATCCCCTACGGATCGTTTAATGGGGGTGGATCTGGGAAGAATAATCCACGTAGTTTGGAGGGACAGCTGTATTCGAAATCACCGCATTCGGAGGATGTTATGGTGGGTGATGTGGTGAATAATGAGTTGATTACCAAGTTGGTCACGGAACGGACTAAATTCAAAATGATGAGGCAGTATGACAAAGCAGACGCCGTCCGTGAGGGACTACGAACCAAATTCAACGTGTTGATTGATGATCGTCTCAAGCAATGGAGTGTCGGCGGGGACTTTGGCGAGGAGCACAATGCCCAACGTGAACTCGCGGATAAGTTTGCCAACAGGGGGTATATCAAGTCAACATCGTCATTGTCATTGGAGGATCCGGAAGAGGAGGAATATATCCAGTTCCATGTCGATGCGCGTTTTCAGGCCAAGAAGGATCGTAATTTTGAGACTGCCGATAAGATTCGGTTAGATCTGGCACAGCGATTTGATGTCATGATTAATGATAAGATGAAGCTTTGGTCGATTGGAGGTCAGTTTGAAGAGTTGGGTGGAAAGATGGGTAAGCCGAAGGGTGTTTACACACGAAGAGGAGCATTGGGTGACTTGTCTCCCGAAGAGGAAGAAGCCGTGTCAAAGATGATTACAGATAGGTATCATGCCAAGAAGCAAAAGAATTTTGATGTGGCGGATGAGATTCGCGATGAGTTGTTGAACAAGTTCAATGTGAGGATTGATGACCGCAGCAACGAATGGAGAGTTGACACTGAGGATTATGCAATGGCTGGGTCGAATTCATTAACGGAGGATGAGGTAGCGTTCATTGATGGCAAGTTGAAGGAGAGGTTTCATTTCAAGCGAGAACGGCAGTTTGAGGAGGCTGATGCCATTAGGGATCATTTGCAGGAGAGATTTGGTATCCAGGTTGATGATAGGGTGAAGGAATGGTATGTTGACTCGTTATTATCAGGAGTTGGTGAGGCGGAAGAGGAGGAAGAGGAGGATGCTGTGTTGTGAATTAAAAGCTAGTGAATAAATATATGCTTATACATGCATCGTTTCAAGAAAAATGTTTGCACTAGCAACTTTTTTAATTTACTTTTTCATCGACATATATACATACTTCGTGCATAATATTCCCATCCTGAACCCCATCACGATACTCTCTTGACTCCATTTGATGCCTGATAGGTGACTGCCCCGGGAGACTTTAAACTAACGCCAACTTCCACTGAGAGGCAATGTGACGACCGAAAGAAGGCCATCCTAGACGGCAATGAATATCATACCTGTCAGCTCAAAGACACTGTATCGGAGGTAACGAGCCAGTCTCATCCCAACTCAAGGAAAGGTACAACATTTTTGATGATGATGCTTGCACCAGACGTGATACGCTTCTCCTTCCTCGTACTCTCCACATCAAACTTTACTCTCTTCGTTTGCATCTCCAGGGTGGAGTTATCTTCTTTCTCGTCAAGTTTTGCCTTCCAAATAGCGAGTTCGAGTTGTGTCATGAGCTCCTTTAGTAGGATGTTGTGCTCAGCTCTGTAATGTTCCAATCTATTGATAACCGATCTAATCCACATACTTATTGCGTTTACCATCTCATGTGCACCAATATTTGGAAGCTCCTGATTGATGCGATCAATCTCTTCTTTGATTTCATTTCTCCAGCTCTCCAGTAGCAGAGAGGAGATGGTGCTGTGGATCCCCTCAGTCCACACAAGATCGACCGTTGTTAGATTGTGACACCCATCGAACTGGTTGTACCGTAATTCAAAAGAATCAAAAGGAATCAAATTGTCTTTTAATGGGATGGCAATGCGTCGAAGATTTGGACAATTACGGAATGCACCCGCCTCAAATATCTCCAAGTTGCTACCGTCAGCTGCTCACATTTTCTAAACGCTTCAGCTCCAATGGTCCTGTGACAGTTGGCATTTTGATGCTCCTCAGAGACCCTGCAACCACAAAATGCACGATATCCAATTCTTTCCAACTCATCACCGAATTCCACGTCCGACAGGGGCAACGCAACGAAAGAACGCCCTACACTTTCAATCTCCTTCACGCCTAACAATTGAATCCTTCCTCTCAGCAATTTGCACTTACAGAATGCCTCGCACTCAATTATTTCCACGCCATCATGCACCACCACAGACACAAGATGTTGACGGTGATAAAATGCCCTCTCAAGAATATCTTTGACGGGTGGATGGATGACGGCGTGGATAACACCGTCGGGCACAAGTTGTTGAAGACTGCCCAAGTAGACAAAATTATTATTATTATTGCCAGCGTCAATGTCGTCGGCCATTCTGAGAGGAGAATTATCACTACCGCCACTGTCGGGAATCTTATCCTTTATCTTCCTGACTAACTACAGACTACATTATTTAAGTATGTCCAAGCTTCGACTGAGTCGAGCGTAGGCTTATTCCGGAAATCTGAGGAGCTCCAACATAAATAGCTCGTGTGTGTTACATTGTACGCGTGGGCAGACCCGTATCCCACGCAAGAGATGTTGACCGGTATTTGCAAAATCTCATTTCACGACTCTCACTTCAGGAATAGGCTACACTATTCCCACGCAAGAGATGTTGACCGGTATTTGCAAAATCTCATTCCACGACATTCACTTAAGTAGGAATAGATGTTGACCGTAGGCTATATACACTATTCCCACGCAAGAGATGTTGACCGGTATTTGCAAAATCTCATTCCACGACATTCACTTAAGTAGGAATAGATGTTGACCGGTATTTGCAAAAGCCTATTCCATCATGGAATAGGCCAGCCTATTCCATCGAAAACCTAAAATTATTACAGACAACTTCATAATTTTTCAAAAAAAAAACAATAGAGAACTCAATAAGTATGCATAGAGGTTACTATTTCCTTCAATCCAAGCTTCGACTGAGTCGAGCGTAGGCTTATTCCGGAAATCTGAGGAGCTCCAACATAAATAGCTCGTGTGTGTTACATTGTACGCGTGGGCAGACCCGTATCCCACGCAAGAGATGTTGACCGGTATTTGCAAAATCTCATTTCACGACTCTCACTTCAGGAATAGGCTACACTATTCCCACGCAAGAGATGTTGACCGGTATTTGCAAAATCTCATTCCACGACATTCACTTAAGTAGGAATAGATGTTGACCGTAGGCTATATACACTATTCCCACGCAAGAGATGTTGACCGGTATTTGCAAAATCTCATTCCACGACATTCACTTAAGTAGGAATAGATGTTGACCGGTATTTGCAAAAGCCTATTCCATCATGGAATAGGCCAGCCTATTCCATCGAAAACCTAAAATTATTACAGACAACTTCATAATTTTTCAAAAAAAAAACAATAGAGAACTCAATAAGTATGCATAGAGGTTACTATTTCTTCATTGAAGGAATAATAATTCACCCGAGAGTCAACTTTGTGTGTCAAGATAATCTTGGTGTATGTACCTGATGTCGACAAGCTATCCAGAGGAGACTAATGGAGCCGGTCATACTGCAGAGCTTGTACGGCAACGCAAGAATGCCTCTATCAGCCCAGAGGAGAGGGCAGCTCAAAGGGCTAAGGCCGCCGCTAGAGTAAAGCTTTACCGTCAACGCAAGCATGCCTCGATGAGCGCAGAGGAGAGGGCAGCTCAGAAGGCAAAGAAGGCCGCTGCAGAAAAGATCTATCGTCAACGCAAGAATGCCTCGATGAGCGCAGAGGAGAGGGCAGCTCAGAAGGCAAAGAAGGCCGCTGCAGACAAGATCTATCGTCAACGCAAGAATGCCTCGATGAGCGCAGAGGAGAGGGCAGCTCAGAAGGCAAAAAAGACCGCTGCGGCAAGGCTTTGCCGTCAACGCAAGATTGAGTCGATGAGCGCAGAGGAGAGGGCAGCTCAGAAGGCAAAAAAGACCGCTGCGGCAAGGCTTTATCGTCAACGAACGAATGCGATGAGCGCAGAGGAGAGCATTGGAAAGAGTTGTGATTACGAGATCGTTGTTGACAGAACACATCCAGTCCAACAGGCACGCAATCATGACCAAAAGAAAATAATGAGAGTCGATAGCAATCCAAATGCATTTCGCACTGCTGTCTGTGTACTATGCGATAGGCTAATAATCACAAGATAACAGTTGATTCGCTTCGTTCTCAGAAAAATAGGATAAGCGTCAAATCCTATGAGGACTACCACCAAGTCACGCTGAAAGATGAGCTTATTTCACAGAAAGAAATCAAAGGTCAAGAGCTCGAAGGCCTTCTGCTATCACCAAGAGCCAAGAAGACCAAGAACAAGAACGGATGTGTAGCATTTGAGGCATGCAGCCAATGTTACAGTGCGTGGCACAATGATAGCGATTCACCGCCCAAGTATGCCATCAGTAACGGCTTTGCCATCGGCCACATCCCCACGGATATCATTGCCAATGAGGAAATCACAGAGCAGATGTGTTCGCTATTAGCTCCTGTCCGCCATTTTGCCTACATATTCGCGTATACAGCTGGTGCTCACAAAGCTATCCGTGGTCACTTTAGCTTTTTCGAGGTTGATCTTACCCATACTGGTTCTGTAATTAATCACTTCTTGACAACAGGTGCAAACCCGCTTGTTTATGTCGTGTTATGTGGACGAATGACTCCGAAACAGAAGGAAATAGTGAAAAAAAGAGCAAGGCTTGACACAGAGAAGATGATGGAAATATTAGAATGGTTCGTTAATGAGTCTGGCCACCCAGGATATGAAGGAGTTACCGCACCATCACAGTGCCCTCAGCCCAACATTATCGTCGACGAAGAAACACCCAACAATACTGATCAAGAACATGATCCAGATCTAGAAGCAGAGTTTGCTGGAGCTTCGTTCCACTTTACCAGCATCCATGAGCCGCAAGATGATACAGGAGTTTACGAATCCAACCAGAAGTTTACCAAAGCTATGATTGATCGTACAATGCCAACACTTCTGGTCAATGGTAGCAAGTATGCAGATCTTAGAGAACTTCTTCTCGAGAATATTGCGCCACTGCAATTTCCTTTTGGTCAAGGGGGGCCAAAGGCAAAGCGGAGGACTCACATATCTCCGGTGGAATGCTATCGTTACTACTGCCGACTCTCGCTTCCTCAATTCATGAGGGGGGACTTTCTCCTCTTGCTGAACCACATGTTCAATCGGCAGCGCAGTTACGAGACAGCCGTGGTCACTTGCAAATCCAGTTTATTCGGCCAGTCACTTGCCGAGAAGATGTCAAAACTCAAAATGAAAGACCTCGATCAGGCATTGTTTCAAAAACAAACCCGCCAAAGGGTAAATGGAACGGCTGGAGAATACATCAGGGCAGTGGAGGCAGCGTGCAAACCAGTCGGATACACTGCTTTGAGTGCCAAACAAAATCGCCGCAAGCATTTCGCAATGGATAACTACTTCGGAAGCCATTCCATTTTCTTAACTACGACTCCATGTGATGAATGCACCATCAGGGTCAAAGTCTTCGCCAACGCTGGCAAGGAGGTGGTGCTGCCAAATCTTGGTGTCTGGGATGACGAAGACCACTTGAAAGAATGTAGATTCAACTTTGAGCTGAGAAAGGAGACCAGACGTCTGTATCCAGGGGCATGTTCTCTTGTTTACCAGCATTTGATGCAGATTATTACAGAATGTTTGATAGGTTGGGACCCAAAGAAACAAACAGGGCGACTAGGCGTGTTCGGAGTACCAATAGCGTACTCAAGAACTGACGAAGAGCAAGGCAGGAAGACACTTCATAGTCACTGGCAAATATGGGTAAAAGACTTCAACAAAATTAGAGATGCTCTATTTCATAGTGATGACAGAAAAAAGAAAGCCGCAAGGTATGCTCTCATATCATACATTGACAAAGTTGTCTGTGCCAGCTATGGGACTGATTTTGTTGTGACTCACAATTGTGATGAAGATAGCCCTGTTACGATGCCTATGCACGAAATACTCCAGGAGGTAGAAGATAAGAATATCCTTCGTAAAGCACATCACCAGGATCATTGCCTTGATGTTAAGGGCAAAGTATTGGAATGCAAACAGTGTGGGAAAACATTTTCGCCATCAGAGTGTATTAACATGGGTATTAGCCACTTACGTCAACAAACACTTCAAGTTCAAGATCATGCAGATAGCAGTAAAGAAGACGCACCAGACTCTTCAACAAAGATGAAAAAGGAATGGCTCGATCAAGCAGCGATTCGCTACCCTTTTGATTTTGAAGAGGAAGGAAGTCCTACTGAAGCGCTGAAACAACAACACATCATAATGGATGCGGACGGAGACGGAGATGGAGCCAACGAACAAGAACAAGTAACTCATGAATGGCTACATGATAGAAACCTACGCAGGGACCTCCTGCATCTTGTTTTTGACGAGCATGATTATACACATCGGGGAACATGTTTCAAGGGTGGGAAAGCAGAATGCAGAGGGCATTTGCCAGAGATGGCAAGTGAAGATTCCATCATTTTCGACAATGAAGCCATAGCTGCCGTGAAAGAAGGCCTGAGAGACGATGATCATCGCAACACAAGCGACGCCAATGGGGTCAAGGTCATCCTTCACCACCATCTGACTGGTGAGGTAGAAGAAAAATCTCAGTATGCAATCTTACCGAAAAGACAGAATGGCAGTCAGTTTCTCAACCAACACAGCTTGGCGATTTCAGATGTTATTGGAAGCAATACCAATGTAACACTGGGTGATTGGAGCCACTCCTATTACACCACGCTGTACAAGTCCAAAGACACACAATCCGAAGACAAGATGGCATACCGTCGAGTCCATGCCTCAATGGCCAGAAGGCTGTATAGAGCACATGAACACCAGCAACATCGAGATCGACAAGAAAATGAGGAGAAGGAGGAGGAGAGAATGCAGAACCAGCCAGCAGAAGATATCACAGCCACAGCTCTAGCAGAAGGCAGCACAACCACAGACAAAGATGACGACGAAGAAGAACGTGCATGCTATATTGAAGGGCTCGGGAGAATAATTACTGGAGTGAACGCACTTCTTTCCAGAGACGTTGTAAGCTCCACTATGGCTCACTTACTCATCTCCCAAGGGGGAGAAAGATTCACTTACTCACATGATTTCTCACACATTTCAGTGCAGAATGTGGAGAATGTGCTAGAAGAGAAGGAAGGCATGCATTTCCGTTTGCGGAGGAATTGGAATGACGACACAAAGGAAACAATTGCATGGGCTGATTGCGCGGCTTATGACTACATTCACAGGCCAACCGAGCTCAACAACTTGTGCCTTTACGAGTACACAATGTGGTACAAAAAGGAATACAAGAGCTTCAAGCAATTGAACGCCAGGAGCAAAAGCACTACTACCACATCCTACAAGTTTGCCGACCTCCATCAAGGTCAAAAATATTGCTACCTTACGAGACGAACACATCCAGTCATTCCCATCATATACATGGCCACAGACCTTTGCGACGTGAAGTCATTAGATGTGCTTGAGGATATCCCCAACAGTGGAACTGTGCAGCACAGAGAAAGGTATGCAAAAACAGCAATGCTGCTATTCTATCCATTCAGCAAAGCAGAAGATCTGGTGAAGAATGGGACCTACTGGCAAAAGTTTGTTGATGTAGGAGGGACGAAAGAGTATAGTGAAGCGATCATCGACGACACACTTGGTTTGAATCCATTGTCAAAACAATTTTGGAACCGCGGTAGGATGATTCTGGAAAACATTGAAACGAGGCGCATGGCCGAAAAGGAAATGAAACGTCCCAAAAGCAAGATCACATACTTGACGGACACTCCAAAGAGTACTGGGAAACGAAAGAGAGAAAACGTGGACAACGATGATGGATATGATATTGACATAAGTGACTTCTTTGATAATATGAATGACGAGGGTTTACAACAATTCCAAGCCTTAGAATCACGGCCACTTTCTGACGCCGACCTCAGGTCTCATGCCAAGATAATGAAAAGAGCAAATGTTCGCGCATGTAGCGCTATCAAAACTCACGTTGATGACAATGTGTCCGTACTTGCAACTGCAAACAAGCCATCGACATCAACCACAAATTCAGAGCACACTCAAAACAACGTCGACGCCAACAATCATCAACAGCAGCAGTCCGCATCCTACAATTTTCGTGTCCGATATGAGGACATCCTCACTTTCATTCAAGGATCTTTGCTTGTTAGTAGCAGTGATGAAGGTACCTTTGATAGAGACATGGATGATGGAGATGAAGATGGAGATGGAGATGGAGAAGAACCTTCATCGTTAAAGTTAAGGCAGCAATGTCTCAAACAGATTCCCACCATGTACGAGATTGCAAGGGGCAAGAGCAGTAAGTACAACCTCGACAACAAACAATTTATTGCCTATCAAATAGTGTGTTGTACATTTCTGCTCCAGCTCGTCATGGAAAGAGATCACTATGATACCAAGCTTGGAGAATTGCTAGGAGCAACGCTCGGTCCCTTGGCGGAAAGCGTGCAACATACAAAAGACAGTCTAGTCCGGGATCTCAAAGCAAAGGGAGGAAAGGAGCACCTCGTTATGTTCATCACAGGTCCCGCTGGTTGTGGCAAGAGTACAACTATGGAAGCAGCCCAATACTACTGTCACAGATTTTGCACTGCTATCGCAACCGCCTTCAATGATTATACCTTCTACTTCACTGCAACGACTGGGTCAGCTGCAGCTCTCTTTGGAGGAACAACAATCCACAGCGCAGCCCACTTGAACAAAAGTAGGATCAATGATGAGATGAGGGCTATTTGGCGCGATGATGTGCGAATCCTCATTATTGATGAATTTTTTCAAGGCAAACGATGTCGTAAAACTTGACAAACAGCTGAAAAAGCTGACAGGCCGATATGACATGGTTTATGGGGGGGTTTCAATAGTCTTCTCTGGAGACTTCCACCAACTGAAGCCAATCTGTGCAGAAGATGATGTCCTCTACTCAGACTCCGATGCAGCTTCAATTTGGGAGAATACTATCAACTGTGCCATCTTTCTTGATAATAGCCACAGATTCAAAGACGACCCCGAGTTTGGGGAAATACTCGCTAGAATGAGAATAGGGGAGGATACACGTGAAGATAGAGAGCTAATAAACAAGCGTGTCGTCAGCACTAGTACTAGCTCCACTTCCACTCTAACATTGCCCGAACACGCACCTGACGCATGTTTTGCATGCTCTACCAACAAAGAACGAAATGGCGTCACGGCAGCATCATTCAAAATGCACATCGATGAATCGCATCCTACCATTGATGACGATAGCCCACCTCCTGATCACACTCTCATAATTGAGGCATCAGTATCTATATCCAAAACGACTGAGAATGAAAACGGCAACAGCAAGAAGAGGAAACGAAGGCAGCATAAAAGTTTCCGCGCATTTCCATGACACTGTCATCACGCAGCTGGGAGATGATGACATAAGGTCAACCGAGTTTGCAGCAAAAGGAGCTAAAATCGAGCCTGCCCTACGCATCTACCCCGGATCCCACCATATGTGCATAACGAATGAGGATCTTGACCAAGGGCGAGGCAACGGGACTCTTTGCAAGTGCTTGAAAATCAAACTTAGAAAGGATGGGCGGGAGAGGAGGTGGAAAAATTGGGATGGAAAGAAGGTATGGACTGTGTCGGTTGACGACGTCGAGTGGGTGGAGTTCGAGCATTACCCAACCACCGGCACCAAAGCACGGACCTTCAAGCTCAAACCACAAGAATTCTCAGCCACAATCAAGTTCCCTCTGACTGAAACAATCAGTACAACCATCGGCAACGCCAAGGTCAAACAGGTTCCTGTCAACTCTAACATAGCAACAACAGGCCACAAGCTCCAGGGAATGTCCAAAGACATCCTCATCGTCAATGACTGGAATTATCGATGCGTGAACTGGGTCTACGTTGTCTTGTCGAGGGTGAGAACACTAGCTGGACTGTATCTGATGAAACCCTTAGACCTGGAACGCGGCTTCAATATTCCTCAAAATCTCATTCGCTTCGAGCAACGTTTGAAGGACACCAAAGAACGACCAGTTCTCGACATGTTGGGTTACCAATCAAATGCAGAGATCGATACAATGCAGTGAAGAGTTTTACTATTACTAGTACGATAATCAGAAAGTTCATAAGAAGAAACTGCTCAGCAGATTGTAATTGTAGTAAGAAAAAACAGGCTCTTACAGGCTCTGCGCTCTGTAAGGCAAAGAACAGTTCTTCACATGTTGGCATACTGATCAGCACCAATCTCATAATCATATAATAACAACTAGAGAATACATTATACAGATAAACCTTTTGGATCTACGAAAGCACCTACCCAAAAAACAAGTGCTCTATTATGCTCACTTTTATGCAGCAAGAGAATTTCGTTCAGCAAGAACAGAAGCACGAAAGCCGGGAGAAGCTTGCCCTGCCGCCGCACGCCAATTGTATATAATTTGTTTTTGTAGTTTGAGTTGAAGTGGGAATTTGGATAAAGAAAGGGCACGGGGGCAGATCCCATAGGGCTATTGACTCTAAAAGGCGATTATTGGGCATTATGACGTTAATAATTGGTATTTAGATGCACTAATTTGCTCATTTGAAAGGATTTGAGGGGGGATCGCCCCCTTAGACCAATGAGATGACTCCCTACCTGCTAAGCTATCCACTGCCGCGGTACTTTGACTTGGTCCTTCAGGCCGACCAAAACAGTAGATCAGAGAGTAGTTGAACGAAAGGTGAGGCATGAGAGGCATAGTCAGCATTATGTGCTTAGAAGATCAAAGAGAGATCATTGATTTCATTTGCAAAGAATAGATGTCGGATTCATGACATGTCGGATATCGACGATCATCAGCTGTCTGCAATACAGTAATCATTTCCTCTGACAGCAATTGATTATTTATCTGTTCTTTATTATGTAACAGCAGTCAGCATCAGCACAACGACGTAGCAAATAGAACACTTTAGCTCCAGCGCCATCGAAAATGGATTCTCTCGATAAAAAATCGATCGATTCCTTCTTGCGTGTAGCGGGTGGACTTGCAAAATCATCACTGCACTCACGCAGTAAAAAGAATGGGGCAGCATCAGCAGAAAGTAATCCAGTCGATTCAGCGAAAGATATGTCTGTAATAGAGAGAGCCGTCAAAGAGGGTGAAAATATTCGTCTCATATTGCGCTCCAATGGACATGAATTTCCAGCAAAAGATAACACAACTCATGATGATAACAATCCAGAATACGTCGTGTGCCTCGCTCATCATGTTCCCTCGGATCAATTCATTCTATTTGTCTTCAATGCGACCACCATGCCCTGTCAAATGATCAGATTTGATCGAGATGGAAACGAAATTGAGAGCGATGTCATCCGGAACCACATGTGTTGGAATGCGGTAGATGCAGCTGTGTTGGTAGCAGCAGTAAATAAATGTCATGAGGGCAGTGTAGCATATTTTGACAATGAAGCGTGTGCATCTAATGGCAAGAGGAGGGGGGAATGTGTCCGCTTAGTAAACATGAAGAATGATGCAGATGGAACTGATGTGAAGATGAGTTCCGGTAGTGGAGAAGAGGATGAAGAGAGTGACGAGGAGGATTTAGATGAAGATGAGTTCGAAGTCATTCGAGCACTCATCTTGACAGAACTACTCAGCGATGGATCTAGTGGGGCGAACTTTCAACATCCCGATCCTAATTTTCTTTTACCACTGGCGGAATCAATCTCCAAAGAGCTCTACGACTGGAGGTACATGTGTAACCACATCCCTTCCCGTTCCGAATGGCCGAAGTTACCATCGCATTCAGAATGGCAAGCTGCTAATGCTGAAGGGGTGAGTGCCTCGGAGAGAGAAGAGCTTGACGACATATCATTGGGGAGGAATTCCCAGTTCGGTAAGAGTGTAGAATATTGTCAGAATGCGATTGAGAAGATGAACTCGCTGTTGTGCAAGATTGCGGAGCGAGGGACGGATTCTGTATCTATTTATGAGCTTGGGAAGGAAGGAATTCTGTCACTCACGACACTCGAGTTTATGAACCAGCGACACGCAGATACCTGGCCTGACTATCACGAAGTCTTCGAAGAGATCGAGCAAACTTGCTTTGAGGCATCGACACAGATCAAAGAAAACCTGATGACTTGGAAGAGTGCTTCGGAAAGCATACCAATGGAAGAAAGTGACGACGAAGAGAATTCAGAATGGGAAGAGGATGATGGGTGTGTTGAAGTGGCTTCTAAGCTGGTGACTGCTTGGGTCAAAGAAGATAAAGCTCTTCTAAAAGCCCTCTCGAATGTCGTCGGAACCATTGATCTAACTCTCAACAGCGAACAACAATCTTTGCAAAGCGCCATTGACCGTGTTGAATCTGAATTGGATTCCATATTGTCGCTGAAGAAAGATGCCGAAAGGAAAACTAAACTGTATGCGTCGAGAATTATTAAGTTGTGGAACAGCTCTTGTTCAGATGATGATGATGGTGATGGTGGAGATGATGAACCATGGTTAAGAGGGGCGCTAATACCACTGTGGACGAAATACGATCTAGAGTCGCATATATCTTTTGGATGGTGCGAGGCTGAGCATGATGATTCCTCTGTAATAAAATTTGTCATCGATGTTGCTGGTCTCACAGCTGGCCTGAAAGAATTAATAGTACGTCTCGCTACTTACACCACAGACCATAGTCAGACGCAGTTTGATCTCATATGGAAGAAGAAAATTCAGCCAGCTGTCAATTCGACGGTGAACAGTATCAAGACATTACTTGAATTAGGAGACCTCCGAAATGCATCAATTGTGGCTGCATGTTGTCTGAGAGTCTTTTGCGACGGGGATATGATCGGAGCAGTGGGGCATTGGTACGAAAACAACGACGCATATGAAAGCGAATACGACGCATATGTCGTTGTAGCAAAGAAGTTTCAGGAATTGTGGAGAGAGTATCATCCGTATGTAGCTGCAATTGCATTGGCTTACTTCGACATTGAATCCCCTAAACGTGAAGCTGGTAGTCATTGGTTCTTTGATATTCTTCAAAGTGGATTTGCTTACGCTCCCAGTGATTCATCGGGTGAGTGATGTATTCATGCATCTTTGCCTTTCATAATCATTTCTCACTGTAATTATTATGTGCTCAGATTTTTGCTGGTCAACAGAAAATCGGAGAACAACCGCGTACGAGGTACGATGGGGCCGGCTTTCTCATCCAGCTAGTGAAATATTTCACAGTCATGGCTGGCAACATCCGGTATTTTACTGCCTTCGAGGTTGTAACAATGAAGAGGAACTGACTTTATCGGACTTGAGGAAATATGAAGCTCCTACTGTAATCAAAGAGCGCTTTAACATGACAAAAAAGCTTGGAAGGACTCGCGATGCAATTGCGTTTGCACGCATTTTGGGAGGTGATCATGAATGCATACAATATCTCTTCAATAATGGGCTTGTAGATGAAGCTATGGTGCAGGCAAGTGCCTCCAAAAACGTCGAAGGGCTATCGCAACTAAGCAAAGGTCTCCTTTTAACCAACCCACGCGCGAGTGTCTTGTGCATGCAAGCATGTATTCTTGAAGTGATGGAAGGTATCGATGAACGCCGTGACGAATTCCCCAAGGAGGGGATTGATAAGCTGGTAGGCATTTTGGAAGAGAGGTGGCCGAAGCCAGCTCTCGCTGGAGATGGTTCTGAACAGCGTGGATTGACAAGGGCGCCCTCACTGCGTTTTTTGACAACCAAATCTCTTGCTCGAGCCTTCCTCTGTGCTGCGAAATCTACAGCTGAGATGCAGACGATATTTGAACAGAAATATTTTGTCGAAAGTGGAATATCTCCACTTCTTGCAACTATCGCTATAATTGCACGGGCAACGTTTGCACGGACTAATGCCAGCAATTTGGGTTTGTCACTCAAGTATTTTCTCAGAAAGTTAGGTCTACTGTCTGTGGAAGAAAAGGATGTATCAGGCTCCTTCACACAATTTGAATTAATCGGAAAGACCCTTGATGAAATGGATTACTTGGACTTGGTTTGCTTCTTGTACGAGTCAGCCAAGTTCTTGATGGAAGAAGGCTGCCGCTCCACCTTTTGCTTCACGCTCGCGTTGTTTTCTTCCGTCCAAATAGGCGTTCGGACAGGCTGCATATCATTTGCGTTGGATGTGATTGGATCTTTGAAGGTGATCGAGGAGGATCGTTTTCTTATTGAATACTACTCAATATCTCCACTAAGCAGTTTGTCTGCGTGCTTCTCGGCATTGTTTACTAGCGTTGGGTACAACACCTGTCAAGAAGTTCAAGACGCTCTCCTAGAGGCATTCTTCAAAGTGAAAGTGAGGGATTCGAATTCCTCTTCTCACGACAGAATTTTCAATGAAGATGTGCATCAATCTCGAGTTTGGTTGGGGATGGCATATTCACATCGTCATGATAAACAATCCGCAATCGATGCAATCGTCTCCAGCATCATCTCTAACCATCTCAGTAGCGCCGATAGTCTCCAAATTTTTGATGAAGTCATTCTCAAAACACTCCGCAGCCTACAGGTAGTACACGAAACAAGAGATGGGAATCATACTATGAAATCATACGTCCAATCTGGAAAGCGACAACAACTTACAGAGAACGAACGAGACGAAATGATAAAACTATTTATTTCCAAGGTGCTTGTGAGGTCTTCATTCCTGGCTTCGGATACAATTGCAGAGTTGATCGAACATTACAAAGCAATCGATCCGCTCTTCTTGGTCGGCCATGCTAACGATATTGAGACAAATCTTATCAATGTTTCAGAGTTCAAGACGGGGTTATCACAGAGGGCATCCCTGTTCATCACTTCCACGATCATGCACTATGTCCATGGCAACAGCTATATCGTGCTTGAACTAGGACTCAGATGGCTAAGGAACGCTTTGTGTTCTCAAGATGGCGTGGTGCAATTTGATAATTATGACGATTATGGACGGGGCGAATGGGCGGTGAATAAATTCAGAGATGAGGGAGATTATGAAGTATTCTTTTCCAGCAATGCGTGGAGTGCGAGCTATTACTACCGACATGAGACTAGAAAGCTTGAAGGACATCCCAAGTCAGCGGCAAAGGCCCTCGTGGCAGTGTTGGAGGCAAAAGCTTTGCTTCTCTTGGAACAGACCCCTCGTATCTCTCATCTCTGCCGAGAAGCATTGGCTCTGTGTCGTGTCTTGGACTTTTTGCTTGAACCTACACTGGAAGCAATTGCTGCCGTTGATGAAGCATGGCGCAATATGCAACTACAAAAGGACCAGCTTCCACCATTTTTGCAGCCGATCAACTTGGTCGCTCTCATCATGGACTTGGAATGGAGTGTAAGACCTGATTACACTGCTAATCGCGAAGATGGTGAGGGGGCAGACGGCGTCCCCTCAATCTCATTCATCGATGAAAGGGCTGCTATTGCTGTTCACTATGTCAAATTCACTGATGCTGTGAGTTTATGTACTAGGGCATGGAACAAAGAATTCTGGGCGAAACTCTCGGACAGGACGAGCCGATGGTCCATTGACTGGAAATGTGGCAAGAAAATTCGCAGAGTGTTGCGTGCATGTCTACACATAATAAAAGGCGCAATTTCGAGTGGAGAAGACTTGCCGGATGACTTTATGAATCAAGCATTACACATGATTTTGTCAATGAATTGGTTCAGAGCCTGTACGAAATGCTCTCCTGGTGTGAGCAAGTATGCTCAGCAGCTAGTGGTTTGCCATGACAGCATAGCCTTGGTGCATCAAATTGCGTTAGCATGGAGTGATCTGTCGGATAATACCAAGAGCCCTTTTGGACAATCTCTAAGTCATTGCTCGAATGTAATTCAGTGCTTAAGCCGATGCATACATACCCTGAGAGAGGAGGGAATGTTTCGAGATTGGAGATGTGATGAATGTAACTATCGTTTTGATATTCACCGTACTTGTGCGGAATTTGATGAGGCCGAAGAAGCAGTAGGACAAGTTAAAGCGAGGAAGAGACGGAAGCTCCTTGGAAAATCTTCAGCTGTATCTGATTTCAAAGAGCTCGAAAGGTACGCAACTCAATTGCACATGAAAGAGCAGTGTCATTGGTGTAAAGATGCAACCAGACGGATTGAGAATAAGAGTTAATTGGGGGTAAAGAGTTTCGGACTCTGGCGCCGCCGATTTTTACCCAGTGTGTCCCGTATCTTGCGAAGACTACCACCAAAAGGTGAGGAAATGGCAGCGACAACTGGAACAGCGGGGGCTAAGTGAAATCAAATGAACAAGTGGAGAGGAGGAGGATCGACCGAGCGCCACAACTACTTCAAAATCGTGCACACACTTGGATGTATGAGTTAATTATCTCGAGAAGGTGAAGATCAAGATCGCATTGGACTTTAATTGGATCTAAAAGCAGTGTCATAAACTATTTACATTTTGTAGCCACATGAGACACTTATCTACCGACCTGAAGCTCTTACTCGTGTGAAGACGGAAACGACAATCCTGATCATCTCGTCTCTCTACTCTAGTAGAGGCAGCAAATGTGCCACAGGAATAGGCGATGGGATTGTAGGGACAGGATGGGACCTAGTCATTGCTTAAAATCAAAGCTGCTCATGCCGTCAATTGCCTTTCTTTGCTTTGGGACGGTATTGGTTATGGATGATGTTGTTGATTGGAATTTTGTGAGTGAAGAGATAATGGATTTTTATTGCCGATTTAAATAGAGGGCACGGGGGCAGATACCATAGGGTAATTGACTCCAATAGGCGATTATTGGGTATTAATACGTCATAACCGGTATTTGGATGCAAATATATGCTCACTCACAGGATATGGGGGGGATGTGCATGGAGCGGGCCAGACGTAATATGGCGATAAATCTGGTGATTAAGGCAAATACTTTCCTCAAATCAGCTTGCATATCTGTACTTGATCTTCTTCATTCATGATTTTCTTTACTTCCACTGCTAGAGAGTTGCTACAGTGCGTTGCTCGTTGCTCTTCCATTTGACCTTGTCAAGATATTTGCATACCTTTCATCAGTAGCAGCATTAACATTAACATATCTGGAAGGACTAGTCGCTGCGCCTGATACTAGGTACCATAGTACGCAAGAATCAAATGCGGATTAGATACTATGAGATGAAAAAATGAATGTCAACAGTGGCAGTGGCAATGTTTTTGGGCTGGTGCAATGTGCAACTCTTATCACAATTGGAGTTTCTCTCTTTTGGATCACAAAAGGTCACAAAGATATACAGTGCAATGATGAACTGGCTAAAGGTCACAGCACTGATTGCGGCTAATTGGCCGAGGCAACATCAAATGGCCTCACTCAGCTGTTTCATATGTACATAATTCATTTTGTTTAGTATCTTACCTAACTTACAATATTATCACGTCTTCGAGACGTTGCTCTATGTGATTACAATCATAATGCCGTCTTCAGCAAAAGCAGAAGGAGTAGAGAAAGTGTAATTCATAAGAGGTGGGTTTGTACAAATGTCGCTTTGTTGCAAATGTCGTACAACGCATTTGACTCATAAACGTGTCAATTGAACAGATGCTCCAGTGGCGGTGGTGCTTCAGCAGCGCGCAGGGCAGGCGGCCACCACTTCACCACCTGATGATGCGGTCTGTCATGTCTCCACAAACAAACCAAAATCGTAGCCTAAACTAACTCAGTGTGTTTGTTTGATCACCATGCAATCCGCATCGCTGCTACAGGTTCATGAGCCCACTACGGGCTTGGACCAGCTGCTCCGCTAGACGTGCGGTCCATTGCCCTCCATGTATTCACGTATGGGGGAAGTCAGCAGCAGTTGGATCCGAGCCACTTCCTCTGCAGTCGACTGCTAACGCATCCGAGATATTTTCACAACGTCATCGTTGTTCCTCCGCCCTTCCTACACAGGAGTCCCATCGTCGGAGTGTGACCTCCGACATTACACCGTCGTGAACTTATCATACTCCTCCTGCATGGCGTTTGGAGGCCGCTATTGCTCGAACAGTTTGATACGCACCGATAATACCAGATGGGGGATATGAGCCACCTGCTTCGACAACCTCATTATCGCTCGACACAAGTGAAGATTTCTCACCCAACAACAACCACTCCTACCAATTGTCGATTGGATCCATAATTGGTTCCTTGGCGTCTGATCAACGGCCAAGGTATAAAATTTTTATTTTATTTTTATTCGATTACCAGTGGACGGAGCACTGCTATCGAAAGTGGAGGACATTCCACATGGCACACAACATTTTATTCCCTGTCGAACATTTTATTATTTCTGAGGAGCACTCTTTATGCAGATGTATTGACAGCAATTCAACGGACTTATTCCCATTTCATGTCCTATCATAGTTCTTTGCATCTCCTTCGATTATCCGCAAGGTATTCCAACCTTGACTCCTCAGTTGACAGCAAAGATGGGGGATGATGATGCGGTCTGTCATGTCTCCACAAACAAACCAAAATCGTAGCCTAAACTAACTCAGTGTGTTTGTTTGATCACCATGCAATCCGCATCGCTGCTACAGGTTCATGAGCCCACTACGGGCTTGGACCAGCCGCTCCGCTAGACGTGCGGTCCATAGCCCTCCATGTATTCACGTATGGGGGAAGTCAGCAGCAGTTGGATCCGAGCCACTTCCTCTGCAGTCGACTGCTAACGCATCCGAGATATTTTCACAACGTCATCGTTGTTTCTCCGCCATTCCTACACAGGAGTCCCATCGCCGGACTAACCCTCCGACATGACACGTCGTCACCTTATTTTACTCCTCCTGCATGGCGTTTGGAGACCCGCCATTGCTCGACAGTTTAATACGCACCGATAATACCAGATGGGGGATATGAGCCACTGCTTCCGACAACCTCATTATCGCTCGACACAAGTGAAGATTTCTCACCAACAACAACCACTCCTACCAATTGTCGATTGGATCCATAATTGGTTCCTTGGCGTCTGATCAACGGCCAAGGTATAAAATTTTTATTTTATTTTTATTCGATTACCAGTGGACGGAGCACTGCTATCGAAAGTGGGGGACATTCCACATGGCACACAACATTTTATTCCCTGTCGAACATTTTATTATTTCTGAGGAGCATTCTTTATGCAGATGTATTGACAGCAATTCAACGGACTTATTCCCATTTCATGTCCTATCATAGTTCTTTGCATCTCCTTCGATTATCCGCAAGGTATTCCAACCTTGACTCCTCAGTTGACAGCAAAGATGGGGGATGATGATGCGGTCTGTCATGTCTCCACAAACAAACCAAAATCGTAGCCTAAACTAACTCAGTGTGTTTGTTTGATCACCATGCAATCCGCATCGCTGCTACACCACCAGTTTCTCTCAATGACATCTAGTGGTTATAGGTTGGAGCTAGTCACGGGCCTATGTGACTAGCAAGGTGACTAGCTGAAAACGCCCCTTATACGACCCTGCCTATTGTGCACAAGACCCGTCAGAATGTCCTAATAGAGGACACCGACCCCTTCGACAATAGTCTAGGCAGGCCGCCCATCCAGGGTTTGCATTGATATTGGTTGAAAGGTGCCTTTCAAGAGGGCACTACGATGCCCTTGAGTCTTGTGTGGAATTTGTTTTGCCGTAGAAATATGTACCAAAACTCTACGGTAGGAATTCAAAAATCCCTTCAACTTCGAGGAACTTCGACCTCCAAAAACCAATGACATTCCTACCTACCATGGCGACCAATTTGCTCCCCTTTCCATTGTAATGTCGGAAGCTATCCCCGTTATCGTATCGTCGACTCCCATTGGTTCATATGAGAACGTTTATGCAGTGGAAGTGCGTTCGAAGCGGTCGTATCGATCAAATAGTACTGTTTTTCATGTAGCTAGTCGGCCGCCCACCAGATGGGCCGAGATAGTCGGCACGTGTTATCACAACAACAATTGATTGGGAGAGGCAATCCAGCGATAATTATTACTCCGCACGTCTATCATGATTGGTATGATCGGTTGGTGAGGCGGAAGTGCGTATACATTGCGATTGTGTTCGCCAATGCTGCCTTTTTATATGTTGTGTTGTCATGACACAACATCGACTCTCTCACCTATGACGGTCTTTACTGCATCAAATGAGTAACATTAATAAAAGTGGCATGCGTGGGCAACAATCATAAAGTTTATGATAGGATGCTGCAATAATCGCCGCTGAGGATGAGCCGTCTATGATCGTAGCCCTTCGTTAATATGGAAACTTCGGTTTGGTGGTTCACAAAAGATCGGCCTTATCCTTCGTGTGTCATGGCAATGGAATGTCTATTCAACAATAAACTGGGCACAATATCGTGTCATTACGATTCAATAAGCGGTGTCCGCGTGGGGGGTTGCTGTTTACTTCATGCACTAAAGAGAGAGTGTGTTGATCCGACTTATGTTGAGTGATGGAACACAAGTTCTTCACATCAGTGCTTCCGAACATTACAACACACAACAATGTATAGCAAGCATATTGCACCGCCGCATCGACCCGAACAGCAGTAGAAAACAAGATGCAATAATCCTATACCTTCGTATGCAACAGGACGATGACGTTCATTGATCTTGGACGATCCATCGGTCCATCGATGACGATGATAATTGGTATACAGAATTTGCAATTATTAATGAATGTACAATATGCAGATGCTAAAATAATGGCCCATGTTGTCAACCATGACTGTATCGACTTAATGAGTCGATAATATTGTTCAAACAGCTTTGTCGATGCAATAGAAGCGCCCGTAGGAAGCGGAACGCCATGGCCATGTTATGGGCAATTTTGTTATGGTATTGGCAATCTTGTGGTATATATTGAGTTCCTTTGTGAAGAAAACGGAACGACATCTAAATTGGATTATTAGCACCGTGACTAGCTTGTGACTAGCTGTGTAGAAATCTACATGGGAATCAGTACGTTTTGTAGCTAGTCGACTAGCGACTAGCTCCAACCTATAACCACTAGAGTAAATCTATTGTGCCGGGGGGGGCCGGGGAAACACTCGTCAACTTCTACGTTCACAATGATATGCAGCACATAAAGTACATGATTGGCTGCTGTCCTCTTCATCGCTTATTTCAGTCAGGTAAGTCAAACAATCCATGAACAACTTCACACGAAACGAATAAGATGGCATTGAAGCCAAGTGATAACGATGTGTTGTCGGGCCGTGGAACTTGGTTCAATCAACATCCCGGCAATGAGCAATTTCGAAGGATGCTCAATGAGCAAAAGGTAAGTTAGCCCCTGAACTTTTTCGTCTTCGTCTTCCAATATTGATAACAATTGAAATTAATTTTCAACACGATCATACTGATTCTCAAAGGATGTCTATATGGCTGGCACGAAGAAGCAAAAGATGGACATGTCCAAAGCCATCGTTGAAGCAATCTATTCGATGGATCCGCCCGGCCGATTTCTCAAACAATGTCCGGAAACTTGTCAATGGAACGAGCTGTCGAAGAGAGATGCAGCCGATAGGGTAGCCCAAGCGATGGCATATGCCGCTAGAGGTAAGGATGAAACGAAACGTAGGAGGGAAGAACGGCGGCGTTCCCGTCGAATATCACGGCAAAAGTCAAAGAATGATGATGATGATGACGTGGGTAGAAAATCATCGCAGCATGTTGATGATCGACCGGTTCATCTTCAGCCACACGAGACAACGAATCAGTTAGACCTCAATCATTCAACTTCCCGTTCAAATCATGAGCTTGCTGCCCGGCGACGCGGAGGGGCAGTAGGCACATGGAATAACACCCAACCTGCAACTGCAACTGAATTGCCGTGTATGCCTGGAAATTTCAATCTACAGCAGCAACTTCATCTTCTCCTCCAGCAATTGCAACAATCTAGTACTGTAGACAATTCATCCATCAATGAAAGCGTAAATCAAAATGGATCGATTCATCTACTGACTCAGACGCAATTGCTGCAGCAGCAGCAGCAGTAACAAAAAAAACAGCAGCAGCAACAACTTCTTCAGCTTCAGCACATCTTGGGTCCCCCGAATAATTCATTGGGACAGTTACTGCAGTCACAAAGTGCACTCCAACCTGCTTTCAATGTGGGGATAAGCCATCATCCGCTGAACCAGGCACAGAAACAGCAACAACTGCAGCAACCAAATCAGCTTCTACTCCCCCAGCAACTCTTGAATCAGCAGAATATGCTCCTGCCTGCGACATCTCCTATATCAATATTCACATCTGCTCCATTTTTGGTGGCAGGGCATCAAACTCAGGCAGCTACTAATGATCAGTTACTGAATCAGCGGCAGCAATCGAATCATGCATCATCAAATGCACTTTTGCTCAGCAGCATGTTGAGTCATTTACACCACCAACCAAGTTCAAGTACAGGGGTATCCAACGCTCTCCAGCCAACCCAATCGCAGCTGACGAACCAACAGATGAACCAACTACAACGCAGTGTAATGCTGCATCCAAACCAGCGGCTGGCTTCAACTTCAGGTGCTTCTTTGAATAATCAGCAGTCGCAACTGTTGGATCCGCCCCTTCAACAGACATTAGAGACGACTCTACAGCAGATTCAACAACACATTATGCAGGGCCCTCCACCGCCACTGCCACCGCTCAATTCTACCGGGGTGGCTTCAGCCAATGTTAACCCTTCTCAGTCGACTAGACAGAAGGACAGCGAAGTGGGAGAGCAGAGCGATTCAGAAGACGGCAGCAATGGCGACTATTAGGTTTGCTCGTCTGAACTTGACTTCATTTTCTTCACAGTTGGTCATTAAGTGTATGATGTTAGCATAGGGTGAACTCTAACATTAGCAAAGTCACTGACGATAATCTGAACTGCGCTTTTCGCTTCGTACCATCTGACCTCTCTGAGACCAACCGATGCCTATCATATTTGACTGCCTCTCCCCTCGAGTGCTTCACCTCCCAGGTCCAAGAGGTACAGGCGAGAGGGAGGTAGAGAGTGTGGAACTTCTGACATCATTATTTCTCATGAATTTGACGTCACTTCTGTTCTTTGATGATTGCTTGATGCGTTGAATTTACTCGGGTCGAGTCAAATGATCAGGAACACTCCCCTACATAAGTATCTCTCTCTAGTGGCCCACGGAGAAGACCTTTACAGGATGATGGCTGGATTGAAGCAATCGGATGCAAAAGCTTGCATGAGGTCGACATCAGATAAAATACGTACAACATCTATATAATGTTGGTGTGACTGATTAGGATTAGATAGATGCGTCATGCTGTGAAGTGTGTCCACAGTCCACACAAAAGGTGGCTCAAAATGAGAGCACCGATCGATCCCAACATTCGTGGTTGGATGGACACAATATGATTGAAAAGCATGCCTGAACAACGAATTTGAATTTGACCGCCATGATCTTACTACTGTCGTCTGATGTATTGTTTGCAGAACTTTATCTCTAATTCTAATTGGAATCTTTGCCATTAGCCTGCTTCTATTGCTCCTGGGGATGTCTCTCTCTCTAGAGGCGAAGAGGATGTATTGATTGCTACTTCGGGTGGAGATGATATGATATGAGTGTGTTCCCTTGATTCAGAAGTCCGGGATAGCTCTTCATAGATGAACAGATGATGGTAGGTCCGGTTGGATTTGACTCTCTCTACCGAGATGTCTCTGTCTCTGAGGATGAGGGGGCTGCAGGTGGGTTATGGAAAGCGTTTCTGCGTGCCTGAGGATGGATGGCGATGTTGCCATGACGGAAAAACATCGCCACAGCGCATGCGTACTTCGCGACCAGAGCATTGGAACATGTGCATCCTATGTCAGTGTCCGCACTCAATGAATATTCTTTTGGTATGCCTTTGATTTCACTTCAGATTCTGCTCTCTCGTTGCTAGTTGTGGCAACTTTGATACAGTAAATCTACATTTTGGGATGTCATTGAAGCAATACTGCATGCATGAAGGAGTATCTGTGGTCGGTTTGATGAACTTGCACTGTCCTGTGTACTTAAAAGGTTAATTGATATTCAACCATATTGGAGTGAGAATATACTCCCAGCCCCAGCAGAGAACTTACGTGGAACTATGTTGCTATGCTTAGCTTTGTGGTCAACCACTACTGGATCCCCTTCAAGCTTCTTCATCGTCGCAATGTATATTGACACGCCAACTCAATCTGGTGTATCCTTCTTCGTCTCCGTCAAAGCCAATGTCGTGTGTCCAGCTAGCAGGACTTGCTATAACTTTAGTCAAGGGAAATGGTCAATACGTCAGATCTACATCATACATAGGTACTTTGTGTTCACTCGAAAAGAAGATCGAAATTACCCTGCCTTGCTATTGTAACCGCAGAAGCAATAAACGAACAACAGCGGGACCGAAATAATAATATGATCGAATCCATCTCGAAGTTGACAGAATAGAGGTCATATCCTCGTCCCAGACTATACAGACGGTGGATGGAAATGTATGCCTCTGGACAGTATCATTTCTACCCCCCTGGTAACATAGTAACGAAATCGTAACTTATTCCTCCCCCCTCAAGCTACGCAAATTTTAACACGAACACGAGCAATGGATCCAACAGTGAACGATGTCTTGTCCGGCCGTGGAGCTTGGTTCAATCAACATCCTGGCAATGAGCGTTTTCGACGGATGCTCGAAGAGCAAAAGGTGAGCCTGTCTGAGAATTTTCCTATATACCAACTCATTGATACATTTAATGGATGAATATGTGATCAATCAAGAACTCGTTGATTTATGTCGATCATAATTCATTTCTTTGCTGAATGAGGAGGACGAAATAATGATTAAAATCATCCAACAACAATAATATCTCACCTCTTTTTTTTTCATCTGTCAAAGGATGCCTACATGGCTGGCACGAAGAAGCAAAAGATGAACATGTCCAAAGCTATCGTTGAAGCAATCTATTCGATGGATCCGCCCGGCCGATTTCTCAAACAATGCCCTGAAAGTGGTCGATGGAACGAGCTGTCGAAGAGAGATGCAGCCGATAGGGTAGCCCAAGCGATGGCATATGTCGTAAAAGGTAAAGATACATCGAAGCGTAAGAAAGAAGAACGGCGGCGTTCCCGTCGAATATCACGGCATAAGTCAAAGAATAACGATGGTGCTGCTGTGACTTCATCGCAGCATGCTGATGATCGACCGACTACTCAACATCAGTTGCACAGCTCGACTAATCAGTTGGAGGATAGTGCTTCATCGTGGTCTTCTCTGGCAAATCACAAACTCACTGCTCGCGGTCCAGTAGCAGGAGACACCAACAATGCAGCTGCAGCTGCCGCAGAGTCGATAACAATGGAGATTCGTAGACGTGGTACTGAATCGGTGGCAGATAATATGAATCTTGAGTTTCGTCAGCAACTGCAAAGGAATCCTCCGCAAATGAATCAATCCAGTGATGCCGTCATCCTGCCAGCATCCTCCATCGACCAAAGAGTGACTCAAAATGATGGATTGGTCCAAGTTCTAGCGCAGGCAGTGCAGCAGCAGCGACGCCATCATGATCAGCAGCAGCAGCTCCTCCAATCCAATTTGGTCCCGAATCCGTTGGGACAGCTACTTTGCACACAAACTTCACTTCAGCCTACTTCACTTGAAGGATTGGCTCATCAACTGTTGGCTCAGGCACAGCAGCAGCAACAAAATGTGCTTCAAACTGATTCGCTACTAGCGACTCTCTCCCCATCAGCCCTGTCCTCAGCTTCTCAAGGGGTGTTGCCCACAAATAATGGTATGATTCTGAATGGGGCATCATCTTCAAACTACTCGTTGAATCCTCAATCTTCTGACCCGCCCGCTAATATGAATATCTTGCAACACCACTTGCAACAACAATCGAATCCACCATCAAATAATGGGCTTTTGCTTAGCAGCTTATTGAGTAACTTACAGCACCAACCGAATAACATGGGGATAATCAGCGCACTCCAGGGAGCACAACAATTGGATCAATTGCAGCACAGTCTCAGGGGACATCATTCGCAGCAGATGATGTCTGCATTTCCAACTGCTCTCAATCAGTCCTCCGGGCAGCAGCAGCAGCTGCAGCAATCGCTGCTGTTGGATCCGCATCATCAGGTATGGCAGACAGCTCTGCTGCCCCAGATCCAAAACTCGCAGAATCTCCCTTCGATCACTGCGCAGCCACCGGCTAATGCAGCTGCTGCATCGACTAGGCAGGAGGAGAGTGGCGTAGATGATGGGCAGAGCATACCGAAAGAGAAACAAGCATGAAATTTTTGTTTCAGACTGTACTCATGTTGCTTGGCTAACTTCAAACATTTAATTTCATATCAATGGATGATATTCATTGCGTAGTATTTCGACCTCTCATCAGGGGACCGAGACCGAGCGAGCCACAATAGGCGAGAATAGGCGACGCATCATTTGTAATTGATGTCAACTCAGAGGATGCTGTGTCAGGTGTCACCATTTCTCCCCTGCAGAGATAAATATCTCGAGGGTCGGGTAGAGAGTCGGTGAATTAAGTTGAGGTTGCGAGGCAGGAATGAAAGGTGTGACAGTCAACATCGGACAGATACACGACCGACATCTAAATAATGAATGACGTAAGGGCAACAATTCCCCAAAATTGAGAGAAAGAAGAGGAACCCACTTGGAAAGTGACGTCATGCAGACCTCATTTGATTGAGATGATGTCAGAAGACACTTACATTGGCACTTTTGTCAGAGAGAGCTTTGCCAAGTTATGTCAGACGGTTCCCTTGGTCAGACCCTGAAGTTTTACTGCAGTCATAAAGTGCCCCCAATCTGCTTTGTATGACGGGATGGCTCATCATCTGCTGAATCGGCGCAGCAACAACAGCAGCAGCTTTTCCTTCATCGTCTCTTGAATCAGCAGAATGTACATTAATCTGCGTCAATTCCGATGTCTACATATCCAAATCTGCCCCATTCATGACGGGTTACCTGGCTAATAACAATAATATTGTAAAGAATGTACAGGAGCAGCCAAATAAACGCCATCCCTATCATCAAATGCGCTTTTGCTGCTAGGCGATGGTGGCTTGTCAAGAAATATTTCAAACCAACCAAGTTCAAATAATGCAGAGATTTATCAGCAGCTGGTATATCGGCAGCAACAGTTGCAACCAGATTACAGGCAGATCTACTTCTTCGGAAATATTGTCTCCCATCGATTAATCGTGCTGCCAAAACTCCAACTATGATGTTGTTCAATCTAGGCAGGCAGTGAACGAAATGTGCACGGAGCGGGCCAGACGTAATATGGCGATAAATCTGGTGATTAAGGCAAATACTTTCCTCAAATCAGCTTGCATATCTGTACTTGATCTTCTTCATTCATGATTTTCTTGACTTCCACTGCTCTAGAGTTGCTACAGTGCGTTGCTCGTTGCTCTTCCATTTGACCTTGTCAAGATATTTGCATACCTTTCATCTCTAGCAGCATTAACATATCAGGAAGGACTAGTCGCTGCGCCTGATACTAGGTACATAGTACGCAAGAATCAAATGCGGATTAGATACTATGAGTTGAAAAAATGAATGTCAACAGTGGCAGTGGCAATGTTTTTGGGCTGGTGCAATGTGCAACTCTTAAGTTTCTCTCTTTTGGATCACGAAAGGTCACAAAGATATACAGTGCAATGATGAACTGGCTATTGGTCACAGCACTGATTGCGGCTAATTGGCCGCGGCAACAAATGGCCTCACTCAGCTGTCTCGTCTCATATGTGCATAATTCATTTTGTTTCGTTTCTTACCTCACTTACAATATTATCACGTCTTCGAGACGTTGCTCTATGTGATTACATATCATAATGCCGTCTTCAGCAAATGTAGAAGGAGGTGGGTTTGTACTACAAATGTCGCTTTGTTGCAAATGTCGTACAACGCATTTGACTCGTATAAACGTGTCATATGTACCACAAATTGGAACAGATGCTCCGCTGGCGGTGCTGCAGCAGGGCAGGCGGCCACCCTCACCAATAGGTTACTAGTTAGCACTTTTTAATCTAGAATTTTTTATTCCGGCAACTTTTATTACTATCCCAGCAAGTACCTAATATATTGAAAGAATCATCTCTTTCTGACAGCTTTTGGAGACACTAGTAATTTATGTACCCGGACAACTTTTATTACGATACTTACCCGCTCTTACCAGCACTTTTTATTTTTGTTGGCGTTTCGTGGGCGTGGGCCAGCGTACAAGGCATATCTTTTCCATCGGGAGGATCCAAAGTATAGTAGCTCGGTAGCGTCCATATGCTATCAATCTTTGTTCGTCGAAGACATCGGTTCCAATCCGAACGAAACCGCAGAATTGATGAAATCAGCCGACATGATTGCTACAACTTCTTTGGTCTTTATCCCAATCAGTTCATGCAACTTTTCCGTCATTGTCGTATACCAGATCGAACCCAATCCTCTACTAAATTAAATACACTGCACCACCAACAAGTCCATGACAAGTAAGTCCATGACCATGACAATTAAGTTTATAATACCAAGTGTACGACAATTCTGACATGCACGACAATGGAGCTTCTAGTAAGTAATAGAGTATGATATTAAGAGACAGAGAGTAGAAAAGCCTGCAGGTATGATACACCCTAGATCTGTTAGTTTAGCAACGGAGATGAGAGAGAGAAGATGAAAAGCCGCTAGTGTGGCAAGAGAGGGCATTGAGCCAGAGAATGAAGCGGTCATCAAAGAGTCTTACTTTGTCGTATGCTTGTCAGAAAATTTCTTAATGACTCTCGTCCAGTCATTGTCCAGTGGAGCTTTCCGCTCGCCTGCAAGCCAGTTCTTGAAAGTTGTCTCACTCATAAAGGAGCTATCAGTTTCATCTGCAAATTTCCTCATCACTCTATACTTGGATATTCTCACATTGTCTTTGTATTCAACTTCTCCATTATCTCGGGCAATCCTGAGAGCTCGGTGCATCATGTCATTCCACTGATCAAGCATACCTTTGACTGAGCGAGGCGCACCCTTCCATACCATGTCGTCCGAATCATCATCTTTCTTTGGGTGTCCCTTTTTCTGACGTTTCAATCGCCTCGACTTTAGAAGGGCCTCTGATTTCTTGATTTGCATCGCAAATAATCTCCCTTCTTCGATGGAGTCATTGTATCTTCGTTGAACCATGGATGATATGTCTCCAAAATCTTCTGCGACTGTGCTCACCCCATGCTTTTCACAGCAAAATGTACCTTCTAGACTTTGATTGTTGTTGAATATACGTGCATCCATAGCCTTTTCGGCAACAATGATGGGCTGCTGTGACCACAATGCAGAACGGCTCATCCACTCTAATAATAGGTATCTGGCAGCAGTTGGAGAGTACAGTGGGTTACGCAACTTGCCACACATGTGTGGCAAATCTACTTCCACAGAGAAGCTTCCGTATTTTCTTGGTGACACGTGTACTGTGTTGTCCGCCTCTCTTCTGTAACAGTAATAGACCAAACAAATTTTTACCTTGCCTTTCTTTGCACTGCTGTCGATTGATTCCAGATATGTCACTCCAAAATTGATATCCTGCTTCATTCTATTGATAACAGTACGAGCGTCAAGGTGGCTGTTAAAAATGATACGCTTGCCTTCCCTTGCATTATCCAGCTCCCTCTGAATACAAGAATCCATTTCTTCATCTGTTGGAATCAGCATCTTCTCCATCTCTTCTGTTGCAACTGTATTCATTTTTGCAGCAACTGTTTCTGCCAGTTGTGTTTCATGATGCGCGTGCACTTCAGAGTTCATATCAAACAAAGGACATTGTATATACTCTGTTTCAAATAGCGCAACAAAGATGTGTGCGATCCGCTGTGCCCTATCATTTAAGCAGTAGCTTGACCCTACCTACTTAGCTACTTGGCCGGTGCTTGACCCTACTTAGCTACTTGGTACTTGGCCCACGGATAAAATGTTAAGGATGATGGCTGGATAAATTGAAGCAATCGGATGCAAAAGCTTGCATGAGGTCGACATCAGATAAAATACGTACAACATCTATATAATGTTGGTGTGTCTGAATAGAATTAGTAGATGCGTCATGCTGTGAAGTGTGTCCACAGTCCACATAGAGGTGGCTCAAAATGAGAGCACCGATCGATCCCAACATTCGTGGTTGGATGAACACAATATGATTGAAAAGCATGCCTGAACAACGAATTTGAATTTGACCGCCATGATCTTACTACTGTCGTCTAATGTATTGTTTGCAGAACTTTATCTCTAATTCTAATTGGAATCTTTGCCATTAGCCTGCTTCTATTGCTCCTCCTTGGGGATGTCTCTCTCTAGAGGCGAAGAGGATGTATTGATTGCTACTTCGGGTGGAGATGATATGATATGAGTGTGTTCCCTTGATTCAGAAGTCCGGGATAGCTCTTCATGGATGAACAGATGATGGTAGGTCCGGTTGGATTTGACTCTCTCTACCGAGATGTCTCTGTCTCTGAGGATGAGGGGGCTGCAGGTGGGTTATGGAAAGCGTTTCTGCGTGCCTGAGGATGGCGATGTTGCCATGACGGAAAAACATCGCCACAGCGCATGCGTACTTCGCGACCAGAGCATTGGAACATGTGCATCCTATGTCAGTGTCCGCACTCAATGAATATTCTTTTGGTATGCCTTTGATTTCACTTCAGATTCTGCTCTCTCGTTGCTAGTTGTGGCAACTTTGATACAGTAAATCTACATTTTGGGATGTCATTGAAGCAATACTGCAGGCATGAAGGAGTATCTGTGGTCGGTTTGATGAACTTGCACTGTCCTGTGTAAAAGGTTAATTGATATTCAACCATATTGAAGTGAGAGTATGCTCCCAGCCAAGATATATTTACCCTTGCTCCCAGCCCCAGCATAGAACTTACGTGGAACTGAATTGCTATGCTTAGCTTTGTGCTCAACCACTACTGGATCCCCTTCAAGCTTCTTCATCATCGCAATGAATATTGACACGCCAACTCAATCTGGTTTAATGTATCCTTCCTCGTCTCCGTCAAAGCCGATCTCGTGTGTCCAGCGGTCCTGCTACGTACTTTAAGATTTCCGTTAATTTTTATCCTGTAGCAGGACCGACTTGCTATAACTTTAGTCAAGGGAAATGGTCAATACGTCAGATCTACATCATACTTAGGTACTTTGTGTTCACTCGAAAAGAAGATCGAAATTACCCTGCCTTGCTAACCGCAGAAGCAATAAACGAACAACAGCGCGACCGAAATAATAATATGATCGAATCCATCTCGAAGTTGACAGAATAGAGGTCATCTCCTCGTCCCAGACTATGCAGACGGTGGATGGAAATGTATGCCTCTGGACAGTATCATTTCTACCCCCCTGGTAACATAGTAACGAAATCGTAACTTATTCCTCCCCCCTCAAGCTACGCAAATTTTAACACGAACACGAACAATGGATCCAACAGTGAACGATGTCTTGTCCGGCCGTGGAGCTTGGTTCAATCAACATCCTGGCAATGAGCGTTTTCGACGGATGCTTGAAGAGAAAAAGGTGAGCCTGTCTGAGAATTTTCCTATGTACCAACTCATTGATACATTTAATGGATGAATATGTGATCAATCAAGTACTCGTTGATTTATGTCGATCATAATTCATTTCTTTGCTGAATGAGGAGGACGAAATAATGATTAAAATCATCCAACAACAATAATATCTCACCTCTTTTCTTTCATCTATCAAAGGATGCCTACATGGCTGGCACGAAGAAGCAAAAGATGGACATGTCCAAAGCCATCGTTGAAGCAATCTATTCGATGGATCCGCCCGGCCGATTTCTCAAACAATGCCCTGAAAGTGGTCGATGGTACGAGCTGTCGAAGAGAGATGCAGCCGATAGGGTAGCCCAAGCGATGGCATATGTCGTAAAAGGTAAAGATACATCGAAGCGTAAGAAAGAAGAACGGCGGCGTTCCCGTCGAATATCACGGCATAAGTCAAAGAATAACGATGATGCTGCTGTGACTTCATCGCAGCATGCTGATGATCGACCGACTACTCAACATCAGTTGCACAGCTCGAGTAATCGGTCGGGAGATAGTGCTCCTTCGTGGACTTCTGTTGCAAATCACAAACTCACTGCTCGCGGTCCAGTAGCAGGAGACACCAATAATGCAGCTGCAGCTGCCGCAGAGTCGATAACAATGGAGATTCGTGAACGTGGTACTGAATCGGTGGCAGATAATATGAATGTTGAGTCTGGAAACTCCACCTTTCGTCAGCAACTGCAAAGGAATCCTCCGCAAATGAATCAATCCAGTGATGCCGTCTTCCTGCCAGCATCCTCCATCGACCAAAGAGTGACTCAAAATGATGGATTGGTCCAAGTTCTAGCGCAGGCAGTGCAGCAGCAGCGACGCCATCATGATCAGCAGCAGCTCCTCCAATCCAATTTGGTCCCGAATCCGTTGGGACAGCTACTTTGCACACAAACTTCACTTCAGCCTACTTCACTTGAAGGATTGGCTCATCAACTGTTGGCTCAGGCACAGCAGCAGCAGCAACAAAATGTGCTTCAAACTGATTCGCTACTAGCGACTCTATCCCCATCAGCCCCGTCCTCAGCTTCTCAAGGGGTGTTGCCCACAAATAATGGCATGATTCTGAATGGGGCATCATCTTCAAACTACTCGTTGAATCCTCAATCTTCTGACCCGCCCGCTAATATGAATATCTTGCAACACCACTTGCAACAACAATCGAATCCACCATCAAATAATGGGCTTTTGCTTAGCAGCTTATTGAGTAACTTACAGCACCAACCGAATAACATGGGGATAATCAGCGCACTCCAGGGAGCACAACAATTGGATCAATTGCAGCACAGTCTCAGGGGACATCATTCGCAGCAGATGATGTCTGCATTTCCAACTGCTCTCAATCAGTCCTCCGGGCAGCAGCAGCAGCAGCAGCAGCTGCAGCAATCGCTGCTGTTGGATCCGCTTCATCAGGTATGGCAGACAGCTCTGCTGCCCCAGATCCAAAACTCGCAGAATCTCCCTTCGATCACTGCGCAGCCACCGGCTAATGCAGCTGCTGCATCGACTAGGCAGGAGGAGAGTGGCGTAGATGATGGGCAGAAGAGCATACCGAAAGAGAAACAAGCCTGAAATTTTTGTTTCAGACTGTACTCATGTTGCTTGGCTAACTTCAAACATTTAATTTCATATCAATGGATGATATTCATTGCGTAGTCTTTCGACCTCTCATCAGGGGACCGAGACCGAGCGAGCCACAATAGGCGAGAATAGGCGACGCATCATTTGTAATTGATGTCAACTCAGAGGATGCTGTGTCAGGTGTCACCATTTCTCTCCTGCAGAGATAAATATCTCTAGAGAGGGTAGAGAGTCGGTGAATGAAATTGAGGTTGCGATGAGGCAGGAATGAAAGGTGTGACAGTCAACATCGGACAGATACACGACCGACATCTAAATAATGAATGACGTAAGGGCAACAATTCCCCAAAATTGAGAGAAAGAAGAGGAACCCACTTGGAAAGTGACGTCATGCAGACCTAATTGTTTGATTGAGATGATGTCAGAAGACACTTTTGGCACTTTTGTCGAGAGAGCATTGCCAAGTTAGTCATGCGGTTCCCATGGTCAGACCCTGAAGTTTTACTGCAGTCATAAAGTGCCCCCAATCATCTGCTTTGTATGACGGGACAGCTCATCATCTGTTGAATCGGGCGCAGCAACAACAGCAGAAGCTTTTCCTCCATCGTCTCTTGAATCAGCAGAATGTACATCCATCTGCGTTACCTCTACCTCTAATCCACATCTGCCCCATTCCTGAGTCACTACTTGGCCAATAACAAAAATTCAAATATTGCAGAATATCCAACGCGACGGCAACGTTGTTTTCTCCCAAAAGTAATCAGCAGCTGCTTTCGGCAGCAACAGTAGCAACCAGATTACAGGCAGTATACTTCTTCGGAAACATCTCCAATCGATTGATCGAACTGCCAAAACTTCAACTATGATGTTGCTCAATCGACTAGGCAGGCAGAGAACAACGATGTGAACAGAGTGGCCAGATGAAATATGGTGATAAATCTGGTGATTTTTAGGTTAAAAGTACTTTCCTCAAATCAGCTTCCATATCTGTACTTTTGATCTTAGTCTTTCATGATTTTCTTCACTTTCACTGCTAGAGAGCTGATAGTGCGTCGCTCTCCCACTATTTGACCTTGTTACTTCCACTGAGAGGCAATACGACGACCGAAAGAAGGCATCCCAGACTGTGCAATGAATATTATTCCTTTCAGCTCATAGAAATTGTATTGGAAGGAACGAGCCAGTCTCATCCCAACTCTAGGAAAGGGAGAACATTCTTGATCACGATGCTTGCACCAGACGTGATACGCTTCTCCTTCCTCATGGTCTCCACATCAATCTTGGCTCTCTTTGTCTGCACCTGCAGGGAGGAAATATCTTCTTATAGCGAGTTCGAGTTGTGTCATGTGCTCCTTTAGTAGCCGGTTGTGCTGTGCTTTGTAGCGTTCCAATCTATCGATAACTGATCTGATCCACATGCGTATTTTGTTGGTCTTGTCATATCCAAAAGAATTTGGAAGCTCCCGATTGATGCGATCAATCTCTCCTTTCATTGCATGTCTCCAGCTCTCCAGAAGCAGAGAGGAGATGGTGCGTTGGATTGCCCCAGCCCCCACAAGATCGACCGTTGTTAGATTGAAACAAAAATCAAACTGGGTGTATCCTTGTCGACGATGTAGAGGAAACATGTTGCCTTTCAATGGGATGGAAATGCGTCGAAGAGTTGGACAGGTAGAAAACGAATAACCATCAATTCTTTCCAAGTTGCTACCAAATTCCACATCCGTCAGCTGCTCACAGTAATGAAACGCTCCAGCTCCAATGGTCCTGACAGTTGGCATTTTAATGCTCCTTAGAGAATCGCACTCCTGAAATGCACCACGTCCAATTGTTTCCAGCCTGTCCCCAAATTCCACGTCCGACAGGGGCAACACAATTAAGGAACGCACTATCTTCAATCACCTTCACGCCTAACAATTTCATTCCTCCTGTTAGTGACTCACAATTGGCGAATGCTTGTCTTTCAATCATCTCTACGTCATCATGCATCTCCACAGACACAAGATGTTGACGGTCATAAAATGCACGCCTCAGAATATTTTTAACGGATGGATGAATGATGACATGTGTGACTTGCAAGGGCACATGTTGCTCACCGCCGATGTAGACAAAAACATTATTGCCAGCGTCGATTTGGTCAGCCATTTTGGAGAGGAGAATATCACTACCTTTGCTGCTGCTAGCTGCTAGCTGCTAGCTACTTGCCCATCGTCTCATCGGTTTTGTGTTTGGGGGTGTTGGGAATTTTGATAAATAGAGGGCACGGGGGCAAATCCCATAGAGCAATTGACTTCTAATAGGCGATTATTGGGCATTATCACCCAGATATTTGGTAGTTAGATGCACTAAATATGCCCATTTGAAAGGATTTGAGGGGGTAACGCCCCCTTTTTACGGACAGACCATTTTCATATGCGCTTCGCTCTTCGCTCACAATGAAAAAAAAATAGCCAATAGATCAGCACCATGACCACCCCTACCACCTTTTGGCGTCTCGCTGGAGTGTCGTACGTTCAGGTGAGTTCATCCATCAGTAATAATAATAATAATAATAATAATGCTGTGCTACAATTTTTTGGGTGTCTCAAGCGGGGGCATGGAAATAGAAAGACATGAAAAATAAATGGGCGGCTGTGCATTTTTGAAAAATGTCTTGACGGGACGTTATATATTCCTCCCCCCTCTACATCATCCTAAGAGAGAAAGAGATGAATTATCTGACGTGAAATATCAATCGGCGGGGCGGGTGTTCTCTGTCGGCATTTCAAAATGACGACGGTTGGATTGTCAAGAGGGAAATAATGATTATTTTTACTTTTTCCGTGTGCGTTGCATTTTTCTCTTGGTGGGGCGGGAAATGATACCATGATATTTAGAGAGGAGTTTGACGTGGGGAGTAACGTTTCAAATGGGCTGCCCTACTACGTGTTGTGAGAGGAGGGGAAAGGGCTATCATTGCCCCGTATATACATTTGGATGAGTCCAACTAATCGCAGTTTTCTATCGGGGGGCGCTTTTCTTTTTCACTTGTGTTTATTCTCACATACATTTTCCTCCTCCAATTCCTCTCCACCACCAAACACAGTACGTAACCAAAGCCTCCTCCACCGTCCGAGCAGCACTCAAAGAACCAGCGAAGTCAAAGGCCATGGCTCAAGAAACGTTCTCGTACAACAAATCCATTTGGTCGAATGGAGAACAGGGTGCCAAACAGATGACGGATACTTTGGCGGCTGTTGGAAAATAGATTGATCGAAAATGGTATATTGGACTATGTTATTGTACTAAGTTGGGTTGTGTAGAACTGGTTAGTTGTTTCTTGGATATTATGGATTGAGAGACAATTTTGGTTTGATTATTGGGTGGTATTGATGAGAGAAGAGAAAAAGAAGAGTGACTTAATTTGTAGTTGCCTTTTGTCATGTAACGCAATAATCATACATCATTGTGAGGTACAATTGGACTGTACAACATGCACACGTGCTCCTTCTGAATCATTACTCTAGAAAACTTCTTACGTCTGCACAATATCACCTGCCTAACATCCACAGTCCGTGTTCCTGAAACTGAAAACTCCTTCTCGCTCCAAAGCATATGTACCACTCAGGAGAATCTAGCATTAGAGGTAATTTTGAATGCACCCAACTGAGGCATAATGACCCGAGGGCACAAGCAAACACATTCCAAAAGTATGGTACAGTCAGAAAATCACAGGAGAGTGAGAGGGTTCGAGATCTCTATCTCCCCTACAAACGCATCTAGAGAGAGTCAATTAGCCAGAATATGCACAATAAAGGTAAGATATAACAAATTCAAGCCATTAGCATTTACATTTCTTGCACACGAGGCAGTTTTTGATCGAGTATGGATACTTAGTACAATAACAAGTATGTGGTTCAAGTCCATTTTTCGAGTTGAATCACGTTGTTTCGTGTGATGAGGGATTTCTGGGGGAAGAGCCTGCATAATTATTGTAGAATTTAGGCGTAGGAATTCAATAGGAAGATGATAGTTGGGGGAAATGAATCGAACGATCTGAAACTAACCCTAACGCGAAAAATGCCCAGCTACACCTGAGGATGCCGACGGCAAAGGTAAATAATAATGCCGACGGACGATATAATAGACTTTCAGAATGATTTTCAATAATTAATCAGTTATTTCTACGGCCACGGGACAAAATCAACAGAGCAAGAATAGGCGTGATATAGCAGAAGCAGCGCTCTCTTGTTGTTGTTGACTAAACTTCACAAATCTCTCTTCAGTTTTACTCTTTCGTGGATGTCCCTCTGAGCACGCGACGAATAGCCTCGCAACTTCCCTTTCTCCAGTTGCAATTGGTGCATGCACCGCAACCGGAAGACTTCAGTCCACCGCAAGATGGGCATTCATTGGATGCGGATGCCTCAGTAGGAGCAGGGGAGGGTGAAGGAGTTGGAGCTGGTGTAGGAGCCCCACATTGAGAAGCTGGAGAATCGACATTATTCTGGTACGCACTGGGAGTACCAGTTACATCCATCCAGGTCATGGCTCCATTATCTTCGTGGCCTAGAACGTGACAATGCAATTAATGAATTGAGAAGAAATGCATCAGTAAAGCTTTGTTTGGTGCATGATGAGTTATACCAATATACAACACAAAAATGTACGTACCAGGACCATTCTTTGACCAATATCGATGGCGTAGAATCGGACACGACAGCTCCCACTAGCAGAGAGAGTATCATAGAATTCTCCTTCTTCATGAAGGCCGCAACCACCAGGCTCGACGATCAACATGTGATATAAATGCTGGTGGTAGGGATGAGCACCAGAGCCGCTGATGGTCCACTCATAGATTCCACCGTATGGGACGAATCCAAGAGGCACGTCTTCGTTCCAGGATTGGCCATTAATCTTGGCACCTGACATGCTAATAGAAAATGTGCCATCAGCATTGCTGTCAGTCAATCCAGTGAGGGAAGCCGGTTTCGATGGAGCAGTACCAAGGTCTGTGCCATCCCAACCAGTGCCAGAACCGAATGAACCTGCCTGGATTGTTGCCGCGGCCGACCTTCCCCATTGAACCGTGGTAGAGCCGGAAGAATCACAGCGGATTGCATAGTCTGCACGGGATGCACCGGTCATATCGAAGCTGGAACCAATGTAATTGGTTAGGGCGGCATTGTGCCAAATACCGTCACTGGCAACTTTATACACTGTGCAACTACCGCCATTAAATGAGAGAGCAGCGGTAGCGGCATTAGGCTTCACGGTAGAGACTCGAAGCCTGTACCAATTTCCAACTTCCACCTGAAAGAGCTCGTTACTATTGCCATTTCCGAGAACATTTCCAGTGTCTGACACAAGAAGCAACAACTCATTTTGGGGGTGAGCCCAAGCGTTCAGCTGTGAAGTGTTGTCCTCAATAATGATCATCCCAAAGGCGCCTCCAGCGGTCTGATCGTTGGTGAGAGTGTGGTAGTGAGGGTGATACCAATTGGTGCCACCAGGATGATCAGATGGGATGTCCCATGTGTAATCAAGGCAATTGCCTCCTGCAACAAATCTGGTAATGTCATCACCATCTCCGCTGCCAGTGATATGGAGGCCATGCGTGTGAATGTTTGTCTTGAGGTTCGAATCGGTTGAGTCGTTGCGAAGGGTAAGCTTGTATGTGTTGCCTGGTGTCATTCGAATAAGCGGGCCTGGTTTGCTTCCGCAAGGAGTAGTATCTCCCGGATTGCGGTAACCTGTGACAATTATCCCATCAATGGACGTTAGATTCCAAAGCAAGCAGTTACAGCGGCATTTCTTTTGTCCAGAGGAAACAGCAAACAACTGAAACTGAAATTATGGACTTACCGAAGTTTGAGCCGTCCTGACAAAACTCAAGATAGGCACACTTGTCTCGACCGCAATCACTCCATGCGAGCGTACTTGGATAGGCAGCGTCGACTTTGACAACAGTCGAGGTGGACAAAAGGAACAATGCAGCAGAACGAAGATTCATTATTCCGTGATCGTGATAAGAATGGATAAAAAGTAATGTGTTGGTGTTGGGTTGATAAGGATCGAGGTATCGTGGAAGAAGTTGTTTGGTATTTGGATTTGAGCGAAGCGAAGCGATATCAAAGTAGGCTACTAGTCGGCGATCACAACTTCAACACATCCATCAACCACCTTCTCCACTATCCATTAGGAGTATTAAAAATTACTCAAGCACTTGTGCAATCTCCCTGCTTGCATGTTTCTGATCCGAGAAATAGTACAAACTGGGAGAAGAAAACACACACACATTTGAGCGGTATCCAGAAAAAAGTGGGGTCATTTATTATCTCAGTTGGTTGTATGTAATACTTACTTCTAGCATCGGAATCAGTTAAGTTGCGCTTGTTGTGACATCCCATTTCTTACATCCTTCTCCACCTGTGTCATACTGGTAACTAGCAACGCGGGCGATATTAGCAACGCGGGCGATAAAAATAAGCCTCATCCCTCATCTCGCTCTTGATGTAACAATGTAGTGAGCGAGATATGGTAAATACATACTTCGAAAGAGGCCTTTGCATTGCAGCTGAGTTTGGCCTCACTTGAGAAAGAGTTAACTCCATCTTGTGATGCGATGCCATAGCGCATGCATGCCTCCAATCGATGCTATTGCTCTATTGATAGATTATCTCTCTCTCTCTCTAGAGAGAGAGAGAGAGAGAGTAGAGAGAGATACTCTGCTTATCTACGTACGTGTTATCTAATACCCCCCACAATTCGATACCACGTAGTCGATATCGACTTTACCAAATAGCATTTCTATCCTTTCAATAAGGGACAAAGGAAGTCCACTTTACAATGAGTGACTTGACCAAGTTGTCTCCAACATCGTTGGGTCGTTGGGGTAGTCAAGGGTTGTTTTTGTAATTGTAACCGAATCATTCGAGTTAAGAGTATCCAAGTTGTGTAGCATGTTATCAAGGGCTACGTATACATCTTCGGCGTCCTCGACAGGTAAGTACCGAATTGATTTTGTTTGCTTTGTGTCACTGATAAATGTTGGAGAATCTGCACGTAGTGTTGTTGCTCCGTTGATAATATTTGTCGTGGCATGTACCTTGTGGAGGTGTGGCAATGACAATTTCGTTTAATAACGCATGGGTTGCGCTACCATCAAATCCAATTCCAACTCTCATGTAACTACACACACAACATCCACCATACTGCCGGCCCTAACCAAATCCTATCATTTATCGTTATCGTCTATTCTTCTTCTTCTTACCAACAACCGCCTGGAATCCATCCTCGTCCACACTTGGTGTTACAGATCCAGACAGCTCCTTCTCCATACCTGCCCAACGCAACGAACCCTTACTTCGTTGATAAAATAGTAGATAAGCCCCTCCGGTAATTGCAGCATCTCCAGAAGTAAAGCCGACATTAGAATCGTTGTATCTGTACCAATTTCCGTCTTCGGAGTTGCGCGCTGTGGCTGTGTAGTGGCCACTGTTGGCGGTGGTTCCGGAGTGTTCGCTTACTCCGAATAGCTTGTAAATTGGTGGTGCATTTGGGTCAATAGGACCACGAACATACTCGGTCATGTCCAATCGATCAATCGGGAAATTCACAGTGTCTTCAATCTTCCTCTTCAAGATTCTTCCATCAACATCCGGACACTTTTCAAATGTAAACCTCTTCAAATGAAGGACGAGTATGTCCGGTGTGTTCCAAAGAGTGATGAGCTTTAGCGCACATACATGCTTTTTGCAATTGGAACAGTACCATGCATTATGCTCGTCCAGCTGTTCTCCTGCGGCGAATTGATCGAGGCAATCTTTGAGTGGTATAGTGGAGCCACTTTTCGGGGGGACAAGTGGGATTGAAATAGATGAGTACACATCGAACTTGACACTCTCTCTACCACATCCGGGACACCTTAGGTGACTTCGATGCATCCCCTGGGTGTAATCCACAAATATACTATCGTGCCGCTTCAAGTGGTTCCGCCATGATTCTTCTGCAGCCAATCTGTCCTCCATCCCATATGCTTCAAACTGTTCTACGTAAGGCTTATTCTTGACACGGTTCAAATCTTCATGTAGGCCATCAATGAGGAACTGACAGAATTCTTGGCTATCATGCTGGAAATTGTTATTGAATTGAGGAGCGAAGCTTCCGACTGTTTGTTTAAGTAGACGAGGGGCAAGAATGGAATATTCGTTTCCCCATACATCATTCAAGAAGGACGCGTAGGCAGTAGATATCCTTCCACCGCTCCCGAGCGGGTTGTTTTTGTTGATTTCCTTCAAATATTCGCCTTTGAGAAAGAAGTTTGTGATTGGTTTCATCTGGTTCAGACATTGCAGGATTGAGTTCATGTAACTGGAAGGGAAATAAAGATGTACGGTAGAGGATTGTGTTAGTAGGTGAAAAATGTGTAATAAAAATATAAATTCAACAGGGGTCAAGAAAAGCATCTGTGGATGGTTGGCTTACCAAGAGTTTCCCAAATTGTGCAATCCAACAGTTCCACTAGCAATTGGATTTCCACGGAGAGATTCTCGAACAAACCCTGACCCATGTATGTTATTAAACGGCTTCATAACCTCTACAAGATCTCGCTTTGATTCCATCACATAACTGGCTGTGGCGGGGGCATCACTTTGCTTCTTGTCGCGAGTTTGGTGCGTGTTAACTTGACAGATTTCTTCACCGTAGAGGTTCACCCATCGGATGAAAGGTGGTTGTGCTGCGGGTAGTCCATCATCATTCTTACTTCTCACTGTGGGTAGTGGTGAGGTACATCTGAGTCGTTCCTGAGGTACTTCCACTAAGATTTGTCTCTTGCGGTTTAATAGTAGGAGAGATGACATCTTCCCATCACCATTGTCTTCTAATGCCTCTAGTTCTGCGCCTCCCACGAGCTCTCTGGGGGGATCCACCTCCCTACCTACCGCAAGGACTGTAGCACGATGCCATTTGGGTCGCTGCACCAACGACGACGATTCACGAACCTCCACCTCATCTCCAACTTTGATCTGTTCCCTCCACCTTGATGTCTTCGACCAGAGTGGCATGGGGGGTGACTTACTCTTGAGTTTTCCATCCCCAGCAGCACCCTTCTTATGACGGGGAAGAATTGTATCCCACTTCGACCCCCACCCAAAATAGTGAACCTTGACCGTATCAGGAGTAACTTCTCGAATTATGGCTTCGTACCATTGGCGTGTCGAGTCTTGCGCATCGACAAAGTCTCCAACTTGCAATCGATTCTCGAGTTGGAGGGATTCACGGACCCACCGTGCGGTGGGACTGCTTCGAATTTCAATCAGTAGCTCTACAACAACAGGTTGTATTTTTGGTTGACTTTGTGGTAGTTGAGTCAGGTCAATTTTGAGCCATTCACCCACAGTCAGCGGTCTATTATCATTGCTCTTCTTTCCGGACCGAGGTGGTGATTTAGGAGACTTGGGCTTCTTCGGAGGAGAAACTACCAATGAATCCATATGGATCAAATCAAACCCATCCCCATTCTTCGTGGCACCTCTTATTCCCTCAGCAGCCTGAACATCATTCACATACGGTCGACTCTTCTTCCAAAGACGAATACAGGCACTAGATCGACCGGGGGAGGCAGCACGTTCCAACTCGTGAAGGACATTCTTGGCAAGTGATGCACGGGATGCAAGTGCCATTCCCTGTTGACAATGCCGCAATGAATTAGTGTTGACTACTGCGGCGGGGGGTAGTGGTGATGATACTCCGTCAATAATTGAATAGTGGAATTCAACTGGATACACTTCGACAGAGTTCATCGTTTGTTGTTGTTGTTGGTTGTTTCCAATAATTTGACTTTCTCTCATGCTTTGAGTGGCCTCCTTCAATAATGACGCATACGAAGGACTACTGGCCGCAGTAGTACCAGATTTCGTTGCTACAGCACTCTGACCAACCACCCCCGATGATAATGATGATGATGTCGCCAAGAGTCGACGACGAAATTCAATAGGTCGAGCAACAGCAGCAGCAGCCTGGGCAGATGATTTCGACTGTGAATTATTGACAACAGCATTATTAGTCATCATCGTCATTGTTCCTCCTTCCGTTGACAAAGACGGATAATTTATATCCATATTCTTCTTGAGAGAAGAACGAGGACTACTTCTTGGTGATGATGATGATGGTAGTGGTGATGGATCATTCCTCCATTGATCATGGTACAATAACGACATGCCATCCTCATCCTCATCGCCACCCCCATTCTTAATGGCAACCGATGATGATTGATACGAAATAGTACGATTATCTTCACAAATCACACCAACAGTTTGACGTAATAGTTCGTAGAAGGAGGAGGGTACCGGATTAACAGCGAGATGGGGAGCATCCTCGTCAGTTTCAGAGCTGTCGAGGTAGTTGATGAGTGCTTCATCATCCATTTCTTGTTGGACTGTCAGTATATTCTCATTTCTATTCCCATCACTGCTGCTACCGTTGTTGTTGCTGTTGTTGCTATCGGTAGTAGTAGTAGCATTATTAATCAACAACCCTCTCATCACCAAAGACACATTCCGACGTAACTGCAATGACTTATTCTTTCGTATCATCATTCGTGCATCTATCGCTCCAGGAGGACAACACGAAGGATGCAACATTTCAAACATGTCACGGAACAATTGACTAGCTTGCATCATCCCCTCGGTAGTAGTTTGATGATGATGATGATGATTATGATGATGAATATTCGTCCCCACATCTTCCTTTTTTTCATCATGTAAAATCCCCCCATCGTCATCATCATCATTATTATTTGTATCATTGGTTGATGATGGTGCTACTTGTTGTTGTTGTTGTTGTTGTTGCAACCATCCCCTCTCATTGACGCATGTCATCCAATCCATCCAACATGTTTGTACACTATCTAACCATTTCATCCACTCCTTGTCATTACGAGTAGTGCCATTGTCGTTATCGTCATCATCAACATTCGTGTACAACTGATATTGATCCGAAATAATGGACAATGCCGCCAAAGTTTGTACCGCATGCTGTGGCAATTCAAACAATACCTCTCTTGTTCCAGCATCATTGCTGCTGCTAATGCTGCCACCATTGTTAGTATTCAACGCTTCAATCGGCAATGATAATGATGACAATACCCACTCATCGACACAGGATAGAATAACATCATTTCGAGTCCAATCACACCATTTTCTCATGTACATTCGTGGTAGCAAATAGACATGCTCATTGAAGTTTGGTTGACGTGGTTGTACCATCGTGCGAGTAGTACCACCGCTACTGCGATTGAAGGTGGAATAATCCGACAAGGAAGTTTGGATGGCAAGTGGTAGAGGAGTATCGGAGAGCAATGCCTGGATGGCATTGATGTGAAATTGGTAGTGTGGGGATGGTAAAGCATTGTCTTTATCTAGCAGTGCCAATTCCTCCATTTCATTATTTTTACCCACTAACAACTGTTGTTGCTGTTGCTGTTGCTGTGACTGATGATGATGATTACTCTTCTTTGATGGATGACCACCGTTATTGCTCGTAACGCCTCTGCCTCTCCCCTCAACACCACCACCAACATTATCTGGCGGCAAAGGAGTTGACTTGGATCGAGCAAATGGAAACACACCTCCTGCAGTAGTATTGCCGCCGCCACCACCATTATTATTATTTGGAATTATGGATCGTTTCGATGCAGATGATTTAGCATTATTGCCCCTACTACCACTATTGTTAGTAGTATTGTAATTATTTTGGGGCATCATCTCAACTACTTTTGTTGCAGTAGTAGTCGAATTAGTTAGAGCAGCGCCTTCGGAATACGAGCGGGCATAATAGTGAGGAGCGCCGATTGTTGCAGAAGATACTCGAGTGGGCGAAAAAGGATGGTCGACTTTGGTAGTAGTAGTAGTAGTATTCGAGGCGGTGGCAGCTAACGTCGTCGTGGAAGAGTCAATGAGGGCGTGTTGGAGAGATGTTCGGAGGGAAATGAATTGATTGGCGGTTTGATCGTCCCATTTTACTGACATCATCACTTTGACGGAGTTCATTATTTTGACAGGGTGGCTTCTTGGTGAGCTATTAGAGGAGGTCATTGCGGTTAAATAGTTTGGATGGGGGCTTTGAGAGGATAATTAGTACACGTCTTATGTCAATAAGTAGGTCGCCGACAACATGGTTTTTAAAATTTTTGGGAGCATTTTGTGGTTGGGAAGCGGGTGTTATTTTTTGCTCATTTTTATTATTTACATACAATCACCCGTCTTGGGATGTAGATTATTCACGCCACGCCAATGCCGCCGCGTGTGTAGCAAATAAATCTAATCATGGGAACCATCCACAAAATAATAAGTACGTCAACGTCACTGGTTCAAAAAAGATTTCCAATACCAGTGATAGATAGATAGATAGATAGATAGATAGATCTGGTATCGTGCCTAGGTACTCTTTTTAATTCTGTTGGTGGTAGCTAGGTAGCTGGTACTTCAAGCCAAGTTTGCGTGCGTGGACGAGCACGATCACGCATCAAGTACATCGGCGCGCGGCGGCGGGGCAAGCTTCTCCCGGCTTTCGTGTGCTTCTATTCTTTGCTGCACGAATTATCGTACTCTTTCTGCACAAATAAGAGCACTTTTATGCAATGAATATCTATTGATATTCTGCTAAGCAGCTTCTTATTCTTTATTTCTCTATGAATTCTTTCTCATTTTACTTTTAGATGACTTAAACTCTTCACTGCATCTGCATCGTTTCCATCTCTGCATCTGCATTTGATTGGTAACCCAACATGTCGAGAATTGGACGTTCTTTGTTGGCCTTCAATCGTTGCTCGAAGCGAATGAGATTCTGAAGGGCATTGAAGCTGCGTTCCAGGTCGAAGGGTTTCATTAGATATAGTCCAGCTAGTGTTCTCACCCTCGACAAGACAACGTAGACCCAGTTCACGCATCTGGCGATCTGTAGTGTTAGCCTATCCAGCAGGTTGCTTCTCAGCGAATATTGGTGCTATGATAAAGGTGAGCACAGTTCTGAAATCCTCTCAGTGAGCTGAGTTCAAATCTGGGGTGTATCTGAGATAGTTTTGAATCATGGTGCGATGAATTTGTAATTTGTGACCCAAGGAAACTGGATAAGGGGACCTTTTGGGGGTTAACCCTTAAAGCAAGCTAGAAGTGGGGCTAACAAATTATTTTTATAAAAAATTAGATACAACACAGATTCGAACTCAGCTCACCGAGAGCAGCATTTTAAGCACCTTTACAGGTTAAGTAGTCTACCCCCGTGGCGGCTGAGAAGTGGATAGGGTAACACTACAGATCGCCATCTATTTCCAGTCATTTATTGAAGAACGATCTGAATAAGCCATTGTCAAGCGCTTGGATACAATGTTGATGTTCCACGCACAACCGACCAGGTGCTCTAGAGAGAGAGAGAGAGCTGGCGTGGCGTCATGAAATAATATGTGAATGAGAATGATAATTCATTTGATCATCAATAGCAAGCATGGTGACAAGTGACAAAGACAATATTTCGTATTGTCAATGTCAAAGCGCCTTCTCCCGGCTGGGCATCAGCGACAGCGCAAAAAACTCCAATCGATGAATCACTATCATCTTCGCTACCACCACCCACCACCACCAACAGGTGGGGCAGGTGGTATTGAAGAAGACTTCAGCACTCCAATCTACAGAGGAGAGAGTCAAAAGCGAAAGGTTGAGGCGGTGGCGGAGCCTGCTCATTCATCGGTACGACATTATACGAGAATAATAATCCGCATATGGGAACAAACAAGGGTTGGTTTGTATCTATACGGACAAAGCTGATTGAGACTTGTGTCTGCAGTAGAACCCCATGCATCCTTACTGGGATGTACCACGGTATGTAAATGTAAATAACTTCCAGAATGGTTTGAAAGATGTGTGGAGTAATTTCTTGGCAGGAAATAAGATTGAATATGTGGAGGTGAAGGAAGAAAGGGAGCAAGGGACGATGGATATTGATATTGCAGTCAAAGAAGAAAAAAGAGGAAGAAAGCTTTAGATGGAAGGGAATAAAAGACTAGACATAGAAATGACGAGGAGCTTTGATGCTTTCTTACATGAAGTGAGGAACGCTCCTTTTGCTTTTGGACTTTGGGAACAGTTTCTTGTAAAAGTCTTGGAGAGAAGAATTACCAAATTACCCACCTCAACCTAAGCGCAGACAAAGTATCAAATTGAAGTTGTCCAGATGTATCTACTTGCTGGTGGAGCTATCCGAGGTCTCATGTCCAGCTATGTCTAGCCGCATGTTTATATACATTTATATGAAACAAGAAAGTTACCTTGATACTAATATCATTATCGTGTAATATTTACTTTGTATATCAAATATAAAGATAGAAAACATTCATGCACATTACCATTACATCCCTAGACCCCCATACAGCCACAGCTCCTGATTGACCTCTTCGACTTAAGATTTGACATTGTGAGACGGTTTGCTTTATTGGACTTTTGGTGCTTTGCTGACTTTTGGTGCTTTGCTGACTTTTGGTGCTTTGCTGCATTTGGAGCCAACTGGTGGGACTGTTGTCGTGGCAGGTGGAACTGTTGTCGTGGCAGGTGGAACTGTTGTCGTAGCAGGTGGGACTGTTGTCGTGGCAGGTGGAACTGTTGTCGTAGCAGGTGGGACTGTTGTCGTGGCAGGTGGAACAGTTGTCGTGGCAGGTGGAACAGTTGTCGTGGCAGGGACTGTTGTCGTCCCAGGTGGGGTCCCAGGTGGGAATGGGTATGATGTCGTCCCAGGTAGGAAGAACTCAGTCGTGGTCATAGCAGCCGGGGTTGTGGTGGTTGGTAATTTCTGCTCGCGTTGGGGGCGTAGGGCACTTCTCCCGACAGCAGCAGCACAATCGTCATCGTCACCATTCTCCTGCACCTGCACTTCCTGAGTCTGAAGATTCTTGTTTCCTGCAGTCAATGTCACGGTGGGCCAAAGAACCAAGCCCAAGACGACAGCAGAAATAATGGCAATGTGCCACCAACGCGCAACACAGGCCAAAAAAGTGGATTCTTTGGCTTCCGCGCTAGACACAGGCAGTTCTACATCATCAAGGTGTCCGTTGCCGTTATCGTTATCCACTGAAGCAATAACTTCAACCGAGGGTGCAAAGGTAGCGGCCTCTTCATCTGCATTTGCTCTGCGTTGACTGTGGCTTTCGCGGCGGTGAAGGACTGTGGACATTGTTTAGTATTATGATTACGCACTCGGTCTCAGGCTGGCTGGTCTCTGGTCTGCAAGGCTGTTCTATCATAGGTAAATAATAATGACAATGATCATTGTTTTATATGATGATAGATACTCTGATAGCCGCGCGATAGCCTGGTTGGTTTTACTGGTATTCGTGCGTTTTGCGGCTTTTACAGGACCAACAAATAATTTGAATTACGCTACTTTCTCTATTACAAGAAGACTTTATTTGGTTTAAATTTATTCCTACGTACGTAGGTAGGTATATAGGAGAACCCAAAATTAAATTTCTCTTTTAGCCCGCCTTCTACAAGTTGGCCGTTTGTGTGGCAAAATGGGCTGGTAGGTCAACGATAGGAATTAGTATATCCCCATGCGAACTCAAAAACGGCCGTTTCAAGTCACGCACCACCTCGACCAACGGTTTCGGACTGCACTGTCTCACACTTTTTTTCTGGGCAAGCTGGATCTGAACTTGCCCATTTTAGGTAATATAAGAGGAGTGCAGTCTAGGTATCTCTAGTTCAGTGGCAAGTCCGCACTCCTCTTGTCACCTGTGCTAGGTTCACCGTCCCCGAATACGAATACGAATCCGGCACATACTGAATTCCTACGTATCATTTGACTCGACTTCAAAATGTTGGGATTCGGGCTCCGAATCCCAACCCCCTAATTCGGTGTACTAAAGGGGCTACTGGAAGCTCTTGTATGTAGTGATTAGTGATCGGCCCGACCATCCATCGATCATCGATCGGCAACGCAACAACAACATCATCACGACCGTAAGGTAAGACATAGCACAATCAATTAGGATTCTAACACACCATAAAGCTATCATCTTTATCAGTTTTTGATGTAGAAAACGCTGATGTAGCTGGAACGTTGCGAAATTGAGAACTTACAGACGTATCGGCGGGTATATCGACGGCATTGATTTTTGGTCTATTTTGGTGAAGGTGTCTAATATCGTCGACGAAGAAACGCATAAATAGATTCATAAGGCCTCCACAGCATTCTCAGCTCTATAATAATGTTGATGACCGATGGTACTCAACCCGCCTGGTATCTGCCTTGAAATCACTTGTAGGCAATGTCCTTAGGGTGTTGAATTTTGTGAACAGATGCATGTGTGGGCATAAAAATCTCATTATTTATGCCGACCACAAAAGCGCGCCACCCCGTCCGTTGAGCGTTGAGCGAAATCGACGATCGAGCTCCAACTTTTTTTGAAAAAGATTTTCAAAATGTTGCCTCAAGCCTCAGCCTCAACACATCGATCGACATGTCGCCGGCGATCACCCAGTAACATAGCTCCAAATCATGTACTAAAAGCATCCAATCAACACCACAACATGGGTTCTAGACCAATTTTCAACGCTGAATCCAATGGTGCAATCGGCGTTTTGGGATATCCTGAGCCTCCGGACGTACTTGCCGTTACATTAGTGGCTATTAGTGGCATAATTCCACCACGAACAACATTACCGCAACAGGAATACCATGACTTTAACATGTTTCACCCTTTCATACCTTCATAATTATCATTCGCGAGTGTTGGTGGTTATTTGTGCGAAATTATTCGTAATCACTCCCATTAATGTGCTTCTCATCACTACCGCGGCAGCCATCAGGAATCAGGATTTTGCAAGCGACTTAGTTCTTATCATTAATATGATATCAAGGCTCAAACGACAACATTTGGTTATCAAATCCTTAAGATTGCAGGGAGGCGCTGTTCATTGACATATGACAACAATATGTATCACTTAGGAGAGTAATTGCAGTGTACGGCTGATTAGGTTGATAGCATTTCTATGTTGTTATGTTCGAAATATTTGAGGCATCAGCACATGTTCAAGTCGTTATATATCAGAGAGTAGTGTATACTATCAATAGTTGTTGTGAAGATTGCCATTATGATGAAAAAATCGACTGTTTGCGCATATTGTTTGGAATAATTCCAATATATTTTTATAATAATGAGCTGACATTCTTAGTGTAATGATCAAGACATCAAACTATTGATCCCCTCCCTTTTGTAATACATAGTAACATAAGTGTTTGCCAAATGAGTCGTCTCATCAATTTTATTGCATCATTAACCACCCATCAGAAGTTGTGGATACATAACATGAGCACCTCTTCCAAAATAGATAGTCAGCAACGATAGCTTCGCAGCGGCAGTACATTAAAGCCCACCCCGGCGGCAAATCCAGGTTTTTATTAGTTATGATCCTTGAGAGTGTTGTTATCAGCAACAGAGCGTCGAAAAGCCTTCATATATAACGACGACATTGTCGGAAGCGTGTTACATATGGTGGAAATATGCCACTAATGTAACGGCAAAAACGTCCGGAGGATCAGGATATCTCAAACCACCGGCTGCACCATTGGATTCATTGTTGAAAATTGGTCTAGAAACCATGTTGTGGTGGTCATTGGATGCTATTTGTACATGATTTGGGACTATGTTATTGGGTGATCGCCGGCGACATGTCGATCGATGTGTTGTGGCACATTTTGAAAATCTTTTTCAAAAAAAGTTGGAGCTCGATCGTCGACCAGTAGACGTAGATTTGTTTACGCTTGTCATTGTGGTTGATGCTTAGCGTAGCACCTATGAGCCTTTGCTACGAGTTTACGAAGATAGGATTCTGAGAATGGTGATTCCCGCAAATTGTTCAAAATTCCGAAAATTAGAAAAATTGCGGGAGACTTGCACAGAAACTGATCGAAGGAGAATTCTGTGCCGAACGCCAAAAGCCCACTTCTCAATGCGAGCAGTGAGCTCTTCGATGATGCCATTGTGCTTTGCTAATAAAATCAACGCAATTGACAACGGCAACATTTCTGAGTCCCATAAGTACCTACTCTACTCTACATGTTTGTTTGTCTCGTGATCTTCTCTTCTCTCTCACATAGCCAGTGCGTACACACATTCGAGGCGCTAGGCGTTTTTCCGCAGGGACGAGGAAAATCGATTTCGCTCAACGCTCAACGGACGGGGTGGCGCGCTTTTGTGGTCGGCATAATACGTACGCTGATACTTCAAGTTCAAGCTAGTGATGAAAAAAACATCCAAAGAAAAAAACGTCCAAACTTTTTGCCCCGCCATCATCACTCACAAAAGTGGCAAACAACCATGTCAGCCCCCCCACTACTACGCACTACTATTGGACAGTCGACAAAAATGGCCGATAGGAATGCTAAACTAAAACCTATTCAAAACTAATTAGTCTTTGGTTGAACAATTTATAGTTAATCTACATGGAGTTATGATGAAGTGCATTCTTCCATTTCTACTAGTAAATATCAGTAACAAAAATCGCCTCCAGCCCCCCCTTTGGTCTATGCTACTCCACAACTGCGAGACGAATATTGTAGGTGCGATGTTCACCAATGGCTCTATCGAAAGCTAATAACTTGGTCTATCAAATAATATCCGGTTATAGGGGTAGATATGTCTACTGGACGTATTATCAGGCTGCGGAGTGTGTCGACATGGTTGTTTAGAAACATTTTCCAAATGTTTGTGCGCGGCGTGCTAGTAAAATGCCTTCCTCAAGTTCCACGTGGCCCAACTTCCAACATTGGACGTTTTTTTCACCTCTAGCAAGGTTCCCGTGCTTCAAGCAAGTGTTGCTGGCGTGGTCGACGAGCACGATATGTACTTAGACTGGCGGGAAATAATTGTCACTGTCGCGTCGTGACAGCTCACAATTTTCACACACAAATCACTAACAAAATTGTAATAGTCTAAATATGGCCATGTTGCCCGACGAAAATTCATATATCAGTTGAAAGATAGCATCCCAAACAGTATATGCACAATATCTGACGCGGAAGAGACTATAATTCGTCGAGATAGAGCACCTACCGACGAATTTGTGACCGATAACTGCAATTTCGAGCTAGAATGACGCATGCCTACGGCAGATCTGCATGCCTGTACTGCTGCTGCTATTCGAGTATACTGCATATAACGTTGACCAGTGGTTCTATCGAAAGCTAATAGTCTGTACTATCGTATTATGGTCGACTATTTGTGTTAGGGGTCGACATGGAGGCACAGAACCTCCATGTAAGGGTGTAGAACTCGTGTTTTTTGTGTTTTTTTGGAGTGTTTTGTGTGGAGTTTCAGTGACAGTGACAATTTTTTCCAGTGAAAATTTTTTCCTGCCAGTAGATGATGCGGGCTTGCTTTTTTGTTCCACGCACCAGCCAGGTGCCAGGTGCTCTAGCTGGCGTCGAAAAGCTGCCATAACATTATTAGTTATGAGAACGATAATTTATTTGATCATCAATAGCAAGCATGGTGACAAAGACCATATTTCGTATTGTCAATGTCAAAGCGCCTTCTCCCGGCTGGGCATCAGCGACAGCGCAAAAAACTCCAATTGATGAATCACTATCATCATCAGGCGGGGCGGGTGGTGGTGGAGAAGATTTGAGCGGTCGAATCTACAAAGGAGGGAGTCAAAATCGAAAGGTTGAGGCGGTGGCGGAGCCTGCTCGTTCCTCGGCAAATAATAATTCTTCACACCATGGTGTTGTTGTGTCAATGGACGACAAAACTTTGAATGCATGTGATGCAGACAGTAGCAATGCATTGGACACTAATAATTCAAAGAAACGTCCTCTTATTTCAGAAAACACCACAGATGATGATGACAATCATCAAAAGACAGCCAACAAACGCCACAGACTCAACAAAATCGATTTAACCGGTGTTCCATTGCAGCCACCAATTCCACGACAAATGGGGAAGAAAGGAACATCTAAATATCAGGGTGTTTCGTTCAGTAACTTTCGGAAGAAGTGGCGTGCACAAATCACTATCAAAGGAATAGTGTGTTGCATTGGACAATATGATAATGAGGAAGACGCTGCGGTGGCCTATGCTCGAGCGGTGTACAAATATAAAAAGACAGCAGTGCCTTATTATGCACCATTGCAGCAACGGTCCACTGTCGATAGTGATGATGAGGTGGAGAGAGATTCTTCAAAGATGGGAGCGGTTGTGGATGTCTCGTTCAGTAATGATACGGACCAAGATTTCTCGAAATCTCGTGGGGATGTTGGTGAGACGAATACTGAAGAGAGGACGAAGCAAATAGTGATCGATGGAATGAGATACACCGTTGTCCGGTGTGATACTATCGAAGAAGACGAAAACGCAGCGCATTATGTTCGTGCGGAATCCTCACAAGAAGCAGGGACGGGGAACGGAACAACGACTTTACCTGTGCACTCGAATGCAAAGGAAAATGTGGCATGTTATGGAGGACTTAGCCAATTGACTTTTCAACCAGTTCCAAATCCATTGGGTGAAGATGCACCTCCTCCGAATGAGCGCATAATGAATTCTCCTCTTTGCAGTCCTAGTGTGACTGATGGCCAGCAACAACAACAACAACAACAACAACAACAGCAGCAGCAGCAGATGATGATGGCACCTCAGATAGACGCGGCTACTCTCTACCACTTAAATTTACAATCCTCCGCCTGCAAACCCACGCCAGTCATTGCATCGGAACTTGCCACATCAACTATTGCGTCACTACTCTCAGAGGCGTGTGAGTCACAAAATTACGATATTGTCGAGGTGTGGATGCATGATGATGAGCGCTATCACCTTGCTCACTCATACGTCCGTTCTACACTAGAGCAACAGTTGTTCCATCGTATCAGCGATGTCTACCGAAATTATATCGAAGGATCGGCTGCAAGCACACACCTTCTCTCAGGTTCATTGTGTAAATGGGCAAAGAAGACAAAGAAAATCTTGAGGGTTTCAGAGTCAAAGAGTCCACGTTTGTCTCTAGCGCTGAAATATAGTGTTAGCGGAGTCCAAGCGGCAGTTGCTGTGCCAGTTTCTCAGGGAGATATGCATGCGACAATTGCCTTGTTTAGGATGACGAATGAAGAATTGTCAAAGAATGTAGAGGATTCCCAAGACTGTTACTTGCACCTATTGGGCTACAAACTAATGATTTTGATGAAAAGTGAGCTGGCCTCACAGCAAAGATGAGTCATGACAAAAGCGAGGGTAAAGGATTTTATGTTAGCAGAAGGGATTAATCACAACTGCAACTGTTTCGTTATGTTTACATTACTGACTTTGATGATGATAATCCTAAACTTCCGAAACGTTTGCTCACACGACACGAAAGCGAATAGTAGATAGTGATATCGATCGAATGACTATCATAAGTAGAGCTCAATGACCTCGCTCTCATGAATACCGCTGCATTCAAAGACAACAATATTTGATCTACTTATTCGATTCGATTTTCACGATACTCGTGATGCAACAGCCCTTTGCGTTCCTATCAGCTGGATCGCAAGAGTATATGCTGTGTGATGACCCTCCAAAACGGTATACAAGATACAACGGAGTTCTCATAGGGGCTACAGGCTAATGGTACCTACAGAGGAACTTGGAATCAACCTTCTGCTTGCATGAAACACATAGCAGTGAACTGTTTGCATAAAAAGTTGATTGCTAAATAGATATCATTGCATCCTCTCTACTCTAATAAGTATTAATATTTGCATCATCATAATAATAACCTAACCTCGCTTCCGAAATGAATCTGTTCCAAGATCTATCCCAAGAATTCACGAAGATACCAACATTCCGTGAAAATAAACTCCTCGAGGAAGCTGGCAACAGCAAGCGCGGCAGCAACAATAATAAACAAGAAGACGCCTTTCTATTCTACTCGGACGACGAGGTTAGAATGAGGGTCCTCAGCGATGGTACAAGAGGAGCAGCTCACCGATCTGCAGTGACTGATGGCGTTGTGCGAAAGGCAAGAATCTCCTTTGAGCTTCACCCATCTGTATTCTTCGAGGAGATCTTCGAGGAGCTGCTTTCCGATGAGGCCTTCGCTAATGGCGTTGATGAAGACGTAACTGAAGAAGGAGAAGATGCCACGGCAGAGACCAAGATGGAGGGATTTGTCTCGATTCTTTTCGGAAGAGAAAGCTTTTAAAGCTTTGTTAAGATAATGTCGCCTCTTGAGGGCCCACCAGACGTACTTTAAAATTTCTGTTACATATATAAAAAGCTTTGTTAGAAAATTAATCTCTATAATCTAGACAAGTACACATCTCTTCTGTGTTTCTTAGGCTCCGGGAAACCGCAACGGTAATGTTACCATCATCCAAGAAGCCTCAACGAGGCTTCCTGGGGAGTTTGGTCATTTTTGACACAACTTACAGCACCATATTACGATCGTCGTCGTCTGCGTCGAAAACGAATGCTACCTTCTGAGTCCCTACGAGGTGGAAAGTATGAAGTGATATTTATTGTCGAGCTTGAAGCACTGGGGGAGGGTTCGCAACATCACACTCGGAATCCACACTAGAGGGTGAGTCGTCATCATCATCCTCATCGTCGTCATCTGATCCAACATCAACATATGTGTCGTCTGAATTGGAAGCCGAGGTATCCGAAGCAGAGTTGCGCAAACGTCGTTTGTTCCGCAGATTAGGTAGTCGAACACGCCGAGTCCGTCTAGCCCGGTGTACTCTGCGAGCTGCCATGGCTGATTCCATACTAGCTATCCATCTTTCTTGATCTATAGTTGGACCTTCAGTCAGATGAGCGAAATCAATGTGCAATAGATCCCTATCTTCCGGCAGGAGCATATCGTCGTCCGTTTTGAGGAGACTCGTAACTTTCTGAAGAATACGTTGGCGTTGTGGAAGAGATCTGCCGTCTGCTTTGTAGTGCACTGTACAATTGCGATAAAGCCATTGCTGATGTGTCAGAAGGAGAAGTTGTCTCATGAGCCCACTAGCCCAAGATGCAGGTTGAACGAAAGTATGAATGGTGGATAGATACGAGCTTGAAGGTGGACCAGACGCTTACTCATAAAGCCTTCAACGGAATTATCCCACCCATGTGTGCCATATATGTCTGCAAATTCAATGTGTGCAGGAAGTCCATCGATAATATCGTACATGACCAATTATTCATGTCTAAGGAGGTACTCTTCGACAAGATGTTGTAAGTAGGGATCCGTATCATTCTCTTCCATCCAATCGCTGAGATCTTCTACTGCTGCTCGAAGGCTCGCCAGACGACCCGGATCGCTACATCTTGTGATGTGTGACTTTCGTCGGGGCGGCCAAGCTGGGGCAGATGTTCTGAACTGAGCCATCCATCTTAGAGAGTTGCCTGTTTGTACCACAATAGCGTGACACATGTTTCGCTACTTATCCAACTGGTAAACATGGGGGGGGGGGGGGATTTCTTCACTGCTTTTTCCAATCCTTCCCAGAAAATCAAATCGAAGTGTTGTGAAGACACAATACTCGATACCGCAAGTTTCAAAGAGGTCTTTTGCGGAGTTGTATCCGTGCCAGTAATAAATTGTATCGATCGGGGAACCACTAATCTGTCCAAAACCAGTATGAACTCGAACGGTTCAAATTGAAGTGATGTAATGAAAGTGTTAGCTTCCAGGCTTGCTTTGAAAGCCTGTCCATCTCGATATTCCAGATCTCTTAACGTGTATATAGGCGTGACGATATGTAGTCATCTACTGAGATTCCACCTGCCTTCTCAAAAGAAACGGTGAACGGAATCGCGCGGAGATACATAAGTAAATATATCGCTCTAGAAAAGAGAGAGAACATCGGCCCTGAGACCTGAGACTGACTTTCCACCAGGTCTGAATGTGTGGTTGTTGCCGTGATGAATGACACCAGAGTTGTCGAACCAAAGTTTCACTGGAGATACTAATACTACTTCGCTGTTCGCCTGAAGCAATGTAGAGGCAGCCCTAAGGAGTAGAGCAAATGCCATTCCTCCAAAGATTTCTCCTCGATAGTTTCCAGCAAATGGAGATTCCTCTACCTCTACCCACGTACCAACCAATTTCCGTTTAGAACTATTGAGCATCAACATAAAGGCAGCTGAACACACGTCCATGCTAATATCTTTCATGAATGAACCGTCGGCGGCACCTCCACGCACGGTGCCTTGTGTTATCCCCTCTACCAGCCATGAACCATAGCGAGTAGTGATTTCGATCATAACTTGTAGAGCTCGATGACCTCGCTCTTATGAATACCGCTTGCATTCAAAACATTATTTGATCTACTTATTCGATTCGGTTTTCACGATACTCGTCATGCAACAGCCCTTTGCGTTCCTATCAGCTGGATCGCGAGAGTATATGCTGTGTGATGACCCTCCAACTCGGCACAAGGTACAACGGAGTTCTCATCAATCTTGCATACAATGCTACAGAAGACAAATCAGCCTTCTCTGCATGCATGAAACACATATAACAGAGAACTGTTTGCATAAAAAGTTGATTGCTATCATTGCATCCTCTCTACTCTAATAAGTAATATTTGCATCATCATAATAATAACCTAACCTCGCTTCCGAAATGAATCAGTTTCAAGATCTGTCCCAAGACTTCACGAAGATACCAACATTCCGTGAAAATAAACTCCTCGAGGAAGCTGACATCAGCAAGCGCAGCAGCATCAATAATAAACAAGAAGACGCCTTTCTATTCTACTCGGACGACGAGGTTAGAATGAGGGTCCTCAGCGGTGGTACAAGAGGAGCAGCTCACCGATCTGCAGTGATTGATGGCGTTACCCGAAAGACAAGAATCTCCTTTGAGCTTCACCCGTCTGTATTCTTCGAGGAGATCTTCGAGGAGCTGCTTTCCGATGAGGCCTTCGCTAATGGCGTTGATGAACACGTAACTGAAGAAGGAGAAGATGCCACGGCAGCCACGGCAGAGAGACCCAAGATCGAGGGACTTGTCTCGATTCTTTTCGGGAAAGACATTCAATCGAACATTAGTACTTCCAGAGCTGCCTAGGAAGTTGCATTAAGTATTGCCGCATGTTCTAAACTTTAGTGTAATTTAATTCATACTTATCATTCTTCACTCTGAGTGTGCTTCTGTAAATGAGTATGAAAGTGTTCTGCCGTCATTGCTGGAGTCTGGAGAGAGCCCGCCATGAGCATGTCCATCTTTTATCACCGTTTGATATCAGGTTCGAGCTACGATAAGGAGTGAGGGAAACAGCGTAACGGTGACTCCACATCGCTCTAGTGATGCGGGATTAAGAAGTTCCGTTGTTCAGTTAGAGTCGCTGACTAGAAGCTCAATCACGGCTTGAGCAAATCTGAATAATCATAATTACTCTTAGTACTAAAGCATTTCTCTGTTCTAACCCTCAAAAGATTTTGAATGCATTGTGAATATACTTGGCCGAAGAACTTGGTCACTCGGACTAGTAGCAAACAAAAGAGATGAATCTGATGATGTATTTGCTTCCTCCTCCTCCTCTTCTTCGTCAACTTCTTCATGCGCGTCACTGGCAGGGATGTGTTGATTTTCTTCATCGTTGATTTCAACGTTGCGTCCATCGTCTATTCTACTTTCGTCCAAGCCATGAACTGAATCATCGCCATCTTCCGCTTCCCGTTCATTCGAGATATGGTTCAGCATGTCACGCGTCAAAAGAGACGCTGTAGTCTCATCCAAAAGACGGCTTTCCAGCAACAATGCTCGAGCTGCACGAAGCTCGGATGGCAAATCTTCACCATGAGATTCTTCTTCACTTTCATTTCCAAGTGACTCCACTTTAGGAGCAGCTACTGTTTGTCCTCCTTTCGTTGGAGATTCATCAACATCGGACTCAGGCATCAATGAGCGACCCTTAGTCGTCTTGATAGGGCTGGGGTCAGGGCTATCATCATCTAGTAGCAAATCTTCCACGTTGTCAAGAAGAGATCCGATTTCCTCATCTTCCTCCGGCACAGTGGAGAATGTATCAACCGAATTCGAATTACCCAATTGATCCTTGGACTTCCGTTTCTTCTTCTTCTTCGATTTATGCCTCATGATCAACTTCAAATCGTGCAAGAAGTCCCCTAAAGCCATATTATCTCCAAACTTGGTTTGATCTTCGACGGGTCGATATCCCTCTTCCCATTCTTCCACGGGGAAACAGTAGAAATGAGCAATAGCGAATCCAAGCATTTCGAGGCAAATGAGGAAGTTTTGTGCTTGTTTGGCATATCTTTCTTCCTGTTCTTCAGCGCTAATATTTGTAACTGCTTCCCCACCGCTGCTGAGAATATCAGTCGACTCGGCAAGTAAGCTGATGACAAGACCTTGCCAGAATGTCATGAAGACAACACCTGTACAAACAAAAGCATTGAATTGAGGTGAGGTGAGAGGGGAAGCGCATTACAACAGAAAAGTGCATGGTCGAAAATATCCTGGTGTTAAACTCACCCTTGATGCAAAGAAATTTTGGAAATGGCCGGCACCTGACAAAGGTTGACACGGTAAATCAACAGTGGATAGCAAGTTAGCAAAGCCAACGGCCTTTCGACGCAAATAAACACAACCAAGAAAAACTCACCATGACAAGTCCTCCTGGACTGCATGATAAAAGTTCAATAATCCACTGAATGCCAAAAAGACGGAAATATTCTCCATAATGATCAACCAGAATTGAGGTGTACAATACGCAATCATCCCCCCACCAATGTAACTGCATACATCAATATCATCAGCATCCATATCCAATTCGACTCCTCCATCATCACCACTTGTACGATCAAATGGATTCCCCGGACCAAACAACGGACCATGATAATCAATCTGCTTCAACACAAACTGCACCGCAGTCAAAAACGGCCTCAAAAATACAAACTGCATCGCACAAACTTGACACTGCAACAACACATCATCCGCCAACTGCCGATTCTCATCAATCCCACCCTCCTGCTTCTTCTTCCGACAGCAACCAAAGACCGGGGGGGACAAATGATCCGCATGTCGTGCTAATAAATCCACCACCGCCTCACGATCGCCCTTTCCCAATACGGCAATTAAAAAACTTAAAAATTGATAAATCACATAGGCCTCATACAAATCCTTCAAGATGGCAAGATATCCCTCCATCGCGGGGACTACCAAACTTAACCAACTCGTTACCGAGTATATAGGGCACATCCACAAGATTGCCAATATCTTTCGTTGGACGAATGGCTGTTGGAAGTTACGCAGGTGAGATGTCATGTGCCACATGCTAATGAGACATCCCAACAGTGTGAACGTTCCCGCGAGTTGGTAGACCATGAAGGAATTTTCTGTGGAGAATTGATCTTGGGTGGTACGGATGTAGGAGGATAAGGTTGCCTGGACGGAATTGACTTGGGTGTTGATGGTATTTTGGGCATATTCCAATGTTGCATTGATATCACGTTGAGTTTGGGCGAGTGTTGTTTCAATGTCAGATTTGGTGGTGTTGAGATTGGTGTCAATTTCGTGTTGACGACGTTCGGAGTCTTCTTCGAGTTGCTGGAGTTTTTCGAGTACGTCCGAGTTGGAAACGGAGTGTTCGAAGCGAGCAATTACGGTGGAGTGATTGGCGAGTGTTTCGTTAACGTGGGTGAGTTGATAGTGTTGGATGGAGAGTTCGGTGGAGAGTTGTTGAACGTTGGAATCGAGAGAGTAAAGTTGTGAAGAGAGGGTGTTGATTTTGGTTTGTAGATAGTAGGAGAATGCTGCACTGGCTGCTGCTGCGAGGAAGAGAGGTAGAATGAGGCAGTTGGCTATTGATCTCCAGCAGGATCTTCCTGAAGAATCATTGTTTGAAGATGTCGGTGATGATGATTTGTGCTTGTTGTTGTTGTAACTGCCGTTATCGTCGTCATCCTCATAGAGATCACAATTGTCCACGTCCAGTAGACTTTTGTGCTCATCATTTTCGCGGCTGGTGCTGCCGTATCGTTGCTTCATTCTTTTATCAGTTGCTTCTCTTTATTTGACTCGCTGGTGAACTGATAGGGGATGAAATTCCGTCATCATGATTGTTTGCATTGTCGACAGTAGTCAGTAGTATCAATCACGATATAAGAGGACCGCCGAGCACACAAGAGAGACATGTTAGCATAATAAAAAGTTGAACACATAATATCATAGCAGAAAATATCAGCTACATGCCAGTCAATATCATTATTATCCACCCGCAGCCAACGCCCCGGACAGTCAAATATTAAATGTCTACTTGAAGTATCAGCACCTGCTTCATTATTTGCAAAATTGACCTCTTTGGAAATGACAAATTAATCACATCTCCCCCGACACATCATGTGTTGTGTGTCTATTTTAAATAATTTCAGAATGCGTTTCATTTATTTGCCAAATAATTCACCGCCACCTCTGTCACGAGCCATAGCGAGCAAATCATTTCAAATATAATTATATCGTCTTGACATGAACTTCAACCACAATTCCCAGGCCAACGCAGCAGTCAGTAGACAAGATAAATTGCATGATGTCCACCAAATAAAAAATGCGGACATTTTCAAGTTCAAGCCCGAGAGAGCTAGCTGTATCATCGAGGCGCCGACACCATTCCTCTCTGGCCAAATTTAAACTTACCTTCGTTTTCAAATCTCAGAAATTATTCAATGATAATATTGCCACCGCCAGTCGATTTTAGTCTCTGCTTTGTTGCTATTGCAAGTATTAGTTGCAGCGGCCAAGTAAGTAAGTTGTTACCACCAACCGCCATCTACCATCTGTCGATTTTTTATTTTATGACTTATGATGCGATGACTTTGGCGTCACTTTAGAGACGGACATCTTTTTTTTAAATCATCCGGCACCACCTTCGCAGCACGACGGACCTACAGAACGCTCTCTGAGATGCCTGTCTTTTTGTCTCTCCTCATCACCATGCATGCCATCACATCATCAAAATCACGCATGATCACGCAAATCACATCACATCACGTCATTCATCAATCTGAAATCTGAACCATCAAGCTCTAGAGACGAAAAAAACTTGGAAAGAAAAAATCTTGGAAACTTTTTGCCCCGCCATCACCACTCACAAAAGTGGCAAACAACCATGTCGTGACCCCCCCTACTAAGCACGACTATTAGACATTCGACAAAAATGGCCGATAGGAATGCTAAACTAAAGACTATTATAAACTAAGTAGTCTTTGGTTGAACAACTTATAGATAATCTGTATGGAGGTATGATGAACTGAATTCCACAATTTTTACTAGCAGAAAATGCTAACAAAATCGCCTCAAGCCGCCTCCCTGATCTATGCTACTCCACAACTGTGGGGCGAATATAGCAGGTGTGACGTCGACCAGTGGCTCTATCGAAAGCTAATAACTTGGGCTATCATATAATATTCACTTATAGGGGTAGATATATCTGCTGGGCGCATTACCAGGCTACTGAGTGTGCCGACATGGTAATTTGGAAACATTTTCCAGATTTTTGTGTGCGGTGTGCTAGTAAAATGCTTCATCACAAGTTCCACGTGGCCCAACTTGGAATTTCCAAGTTTTTTCATCTCTAGCAAGCAAGTTCTCGCTTTCTGCGCTGCTGCCTGCAGAGGCGTCATCGCCGATAGCTTCTGCTTGCTCGAACAAATCATTTCATATCGACACCCCACCATGATCATGTTAACAGAACTACCAAAGCCTCTCTAGAGAACTACTTGACTAATAAAAACGTGATTCATCTATCTATCTATATTATAGTTGCGTGCGTGCGTGCGTGCGTGCGTGCGTGCGTGCGTGCGTGTGTGTATATCATGTATGTCCGTTTGTCCGTTAGTTAGTGAGGTAGCCAAAATTTGCTGGCCAAAATTAGCATATCCGCCAATTTTGGCGAGGTTGTTTCTTCTCAATTTACACAAAGTAATACGTAGGAATTAGTTCCTAAAAGTCTATTGGCGAGGCATGTGACAGCCAGTCCCAGTGTCACATTTTGAGGTGTATGTAACACGAAGCGGATTGATTGAGTTTGGTAAAAGTGTCACATTCAGGGGGTTGAGTTTGGGAGGTCACAAATAATTTTTAGTCAAAAAATTAGTTCCTAAAAGTCTATTGGCGAGGCATGTGACAGCCAGTCCCAGTGTCACATTTTGAGGTGTATGTAACACGAAGCGGATTGATTGAGTTTGGTAAAAGTGTCACATTCAGGGGGTTGAGTTTGGGAGTGTCACAAATAATTATTATTATCACAGTGCACAATCGTACTTTTAGAAGTGTAGGGGATGCAGGTGCCCAGTAGAAGCGTCTTTTCTTGCAGCGGCAACGAGTTCAGGGTAGGAGCAAGAATAGATTGGACGGTGGGTACAAGCAACACAAGCATTCATGTTAAGTGGCTTCTTGAGGTGCAGCTTCTTCTTTGGCAGGAGCGAGTGGTAAGCATGTGAGAACATGAACAGCCAAACCACAAGAGCTGCACGCAAACGAAAGGCAGATAAGTAAATTAGAATGAGGCAATTCTCATACTACTGTACAGCAGAGAATAATTATAATTCCATGTTACATGTGTAACTAAATATTACATACTGACGCGAAGCGCTAGCCGCGCTTGCGCGGCTAGTATAACAAATAGTTGCATCTCCTTATTCAACAATCTCTTTCTCGACTTCGAGAACGGTTGCTGCGGAAATGCTGCACTTCCTTGCAACTGCTCTCTTGTTTAGTTCCGCCGATGGGTATTGAAAATTGCGTGCTCAATCTCTAACTTCTTACGGAGGTCATACGCACTTCCATTCATATGCAACCCATCGTTTTTTTTTGTTGAATATTTTACTACTTCATTTCTCGTGTGTTAAGTACAGATACATGCGCCGTTGTTTGCGGTTCAGGGTGTGATGTAACCTATGATATAACATAGTAGATTGGACCAGATGTACCAGAAGGGTCGAATCCGACGTTATTTTGAAACAATACCGCCGTCAACGCTTTACTCGCGGTGAGAATATGACCAAACCAAGCTAGAGGAAGGCTAAGTCTATGGTCAGCCTAGCCACTTTTGCCCCTTTTGTTAGTTCTCGGTCACCACATACATTACACATACTTTTTATTCGCTTAAATTGCTGCTCTCAGTGAGCTGAGTCTGAATCCAGAACGGGCTAAGTGCAAAAGTGTAAAATGAAAAAGTTATACGCATTATAACTCACGCCTACTAAGTGCAAAGTCACGATCCGACTCAGTCATCTCCCATACAATACCGTATTCCCTGTTGTGCCAACTCTCGTAACTGCTTTGATTGTTTTGCCTTGGTCGAGCATACTCTCCCAAACTGGAAGATGCAGCTGCCGTCGTTCGTCGCTGTCTGTCAGATCCTGGTCGACTTCTTGCCACAGGATTGGAATCTCCAAGCATCTGCTGCACCTTGAGTCCAGTATGGAGCAAAAGTTGATTATTTTGGACTGGCGGTGACAATGTTCCATTTACGCGATATTTGCGTTCATCAGAGTTTAAGTCCATCTTCTCGTACCATTGAACATATATTGCAACTTCGTTGTTTTGCACCTCGACACCCATGTCATAACTTAATGCCGAGCCTGTCGTATTCCGAAGCACTCCTTGCCCACTCCAAGCAGGATTCGGCATCACCCGACCAAGCCAGATTGGTTGGTCAGGGTCTTCATTGCCATTAACGTCTTTGCCGTGAAATACAATCCATTCCCCGACAGTCAACTGCGCACAAACATCGTTCAGTTCTGAACGTTCATGACGGATTTGTTCAGCAACTTCAGCAACGTTTCGGCCGGCTGTCTTCGTGCAAGCGTGTTTTGTGAATTCATATGCAGTATTATTTGCACCATGTCGACGGGAGAGAGATTTGCATCCTGCTATTTGATAGGGTGTCGAACTCCAGCCCGATGAAGGTTTGCTCAGAGCTTTCATGCATCGTGGACACCAGCATGGCTTCTGACGCATATTAACTATACCTTCATTAGCAACAGCAATCTGATAGTGTTTCGTTATTCCTTCCAGGGTGATAAACTTTTCGTTGAGTGGCCTTTCAATTGGCTTGTAGTCAAAAGTATTCAGAAAGAACTTGTACTTGTGTATGGGGTTCTTGCCAGCCAACTGCACATTGCTGTGCTCCCCTTTCTCGAAGTGATGCACAAGCGCATCATACACATACCTTTTGTAGTATGAGTTTTGATTTCCTTTGGACGTCCATTTGGCATCGTGATAAACGTAGAATATGAGACTTTGTACCAGCCCGCAACATCGCCTCCTGCATTTTTTCTCTTTTTGAGTGTCGGCTTTTGGAACTCAACACGCGACACCCTAATTTCCCTTATCGCAGCGGCCGTCGGAGAACAACTGCCAGAAGTAGGAACGTCTTTTATGGTGTTCATCATCCTATTTATTTTATGTTGTTATGACTTGTCTCAAGTAGCTTGCCATGGTGTGAGGGTGGTTGGTCGTGTATGAACCGTGAGAATCCCTACGTAAAGCCTGTCCCCCGTTTTTTTTTGGTTCCGACGATCTCAACTTTTTGCTCTCCACCACCGTAGCCACAAAAGATCCGCCCTCCCGTAGTATCATACTACCAACCATACCATAGGGCACACACAACGCATAATAACTTGATAACATACTGTCCCCTACAGAATTTTCCGTAGAATTCAACGGTGGCCGCCGATTTGTTACGTTTGCAGCGGTTTTATTTACGTATCGTCATAAAGCTGACGGTGCGTGATAATTAATTTATTCCACGCCGATGACAGTCCGTCACCTCTGGGTGCATGCTTTGGGTGGCTTTAGCAGCAAACCACACCAAGCATTATCTATTTTGAAAGGGAAAAGAGTTGCCTTCGATGCTGCAATCATATTGAACAAGGTAAACGGCAAGGAGCTGACGAAACTGACTTCAACAAACGAACCAACTTATGCATCTCCGGATATATTAGACTACGTGCAAGAGTTTCACGACCTGGTGATTGATGCAGGAGTAATACCCTGCTACGTATTTGACGGGAAAGCGCCGCCAATAAAGAATAGAGAGAAGTTGCGTAGGCAAGGTGATCGCAACAAAGGTGGGGAAGAGTATGATAAGTTTTTGTGTGATGTGTTGCAACTGCAAGATGATGCTGCACCCCTTAACTTTGAAGAAGAAGAGGTGGAACAAGCAATTGCAAGTAGAATGAAAAAGGCGCATCCTACCGCAGCCGATCATGCAGCAGTTATTTCTTGGATGGCAAGTAAAGGCATCTGGATGGTTGGCTCTTTATTTGAGGCAGACCAACAGATGAGGAAGCTGGAGATGGACGGTGTTGTTGACGCAATTGCGACAGAGGATGGCGACCTGATTATCCTGAACAGCGAGATGGTTCTATCTAAATGGAAAACAGAATCAGGAAAGTTATTTTCACGCATCTACGAAAAGAAAGAATTCATTGAGCGAGAAACATCGTCTAAATTGGCACAACATCCCAACAATATTGTTGACATCGCTCTGCTCCTAGGTAATGATTACCATCCAAACATCCGCTTAGTTGGAAAGATGACTGTTCTGAAAGATGGTGGATTGATTGATAAACTAGCCGCAGCAAGTGACCGCGAGGAGTGGGTGAAGACATTGGGGGCTACAAATAAGAATGCACCCGACAATTATGCGGCAGATTACGAAGCAGCACGCCGTTAGACTGTCTCTGCGGAGAAACGAGAGCTAGTCAATGGCCTGTCACGTTTGATATGCTCTGGTGCCTTCCGATACGCTTTGGTTGCAGCAAGCTTTGTAGGCGTCTCTACAGTGTTGAAATTTGGGTAGTCACGATCTGTATCAGCAAAACCCTTATCGGCCAAGATCTTATACTCCTTTGGAATCTTCGCTAGCCGCAACCAAATTGTGGGGAGCTCCTCCAATGTTGGCATAGCAACTTTGTCATGATCAATCATCTCACTCCCCATCCAACGAAGTAACTTGTGACGGTCCTCTTTTGCCGCAAGTAAAAAGTATGAAAGCAAGCACTTACGAAGTTTGCCATCTTCGTAACAGCGGTGAAGCCTCTCATGGCGCTCCAGCTGCCGCAGTTTACGTAACCCACTCTCATTTGCACCAGCTCTCAAAATAGCCTCATGTTGTTCTCGTAGACGTTCCGGACTGAGGAGTGGTGCACGTTTCTTACCACCCTTCTCTTTCTCCTTCTCTTCTGCCAAGTTCATTGCCTTGCGTTGTTTGAACCATTCTACTGCATCAGTCACTAACGCAGTACTCTCCTTTTCATTTGTTGCATCTTTGTCACCGTTTTCTGCTTCATTCTCGTCGCACTCCAAAGTTTTTAGAAGACCAAGCCGATCCAAACCTGTTGCATTCCCAGTAATCAACACATCGTCGTGTGGCGCATCTTCGTCACCAAGCAATTCATTGCAACCCTCCCGCGCCAAATTCGTATGAGTTCCTACGTACGTGGAAAACTATTTTTCCAACATCAAAACTAAGCTTAGCCCGCTACGGATTTGAGCCCAGCTTGTTCCCAGCTTTTCAGATCTGTGCCCCACTTGTTCACAGCACCAATATTCGCTGAGAACGAACATCCTGGCTAGCCTGACCATAGACTTAGCCGGAATATCCGCATAGACTGGGGCTATCGATCGATTAAAGGTCTAGCTTTACAGTAGGCCTGTAGAGGGAGGGGTAGGGCGACCTCGGCTGTCATGGTGGACGTATTTTGGCTTGTGAGAGAGTTTTGAATTTATTTTTTTGAGTTCGATAAAGATAAAACCGCCTATTAAGGATATTCCTATGAGGTAAATGCATTGTTAGCCATGCAAATGGATGCATCATGTCAAGGAGGGCATGATGCCATCATCGAGGAGCTCGTGGTGTTTTGCAAGTAGCAAGGGTGATGATGCTCACCTTCAGGGATTCCGTGCTAGAAGGTTGAATTTGGTTTTTCACTTCCACCCGAAATTGTGACTGTCTGCAACTTCAATTTGAAACGGCTCCTTCCCTTCAGGTTCCCTTCAGTTCGGGCCCATGACTGCTATAGCAGCCTAATACATACAGTAACGGGAACTGGAACTGCACAGGTAATATACAGGAGACAGATAAAGGTAATGCCTCAGTGATGGATGGTGTGTTTGTGTGTGAGAGGGGGGGGCAGTGCCAGTGCGATCACATGGCGGCATTATGGGGCGGTCGTTTCTCTCTAAGTATCTCTAGGGATGATAGTGACACTAGTGATATGTAGTGACAGCTGATCGTGAGGTGCTGCAAACCTTGCTTATGGAATCAATATGATTACGAGTGCTAATACTTTTAGTGAGCGACAGCTGATCGTGAGGTGCTGCAAACCTTTTGGAATCAAGGCTGCATGCAAGCAATGACTCGAGCAGATGGTACTCCTAAGTATTGTACCATGCTTTAGGTACTCAGCAGTTTCACCGAGCAAGAGCAAAAGGTGCGAAGCGAAGACCAAGACCAAGCAGTCGAATGATTCCATTTTTAACACTGTAGACAACAGCAAAACAAGCACAGCCCTTCCTGGACCTGGAGTCCCTCAAAAACTATTGCAATGACAATCTCATCTCACCTAACATCGCCATCTTTACGTTTACGTCACGATACTCACGATCTCCTCGAAGACTGGCCAAGTAACTCCTTTTCATCCATCGAAGAAGCAGAACTAGAGCCAAAACAAAAACAAGTTGACGAGTTCAGCATGGCTGCAATGCCAGAGCCTGAGTCAAACCCTCGAGTTTCTTTCTCTGAAAATTCATTGCTACGTGTCTACAAGGAGGATGAAGACTACAGGCACAAGAAAGCCTACTCCAAGATTGACTATGATCTCTTCAGATTTTCGACGTTGCTTGATGCACGTCGAGTCAAGGGACTCATCACAATGGCCCCACGAGATTCTAAGAAAGACTCGGTCAAGTTTCTCTTAGAGAATAAGTTCATTGATATTGCAGACTTGGTGGGTGTTGAACACTACGTACTGGGAAATAGTGAGTTTGTAACCAAGGTACGCAAGCTGCACACAAAGAAGGTGCTACAGCAACAGCTCGAGCTGCGGCAGCATCAGCCAAAAGACCCTGCAGAAAGCTTGGCAATTGGCAAAGGTCGCCAAGGATAGTTCCCTCGAGTCAATCCATCATGCGAGAATCCGCAGTGCAGTAGTTTCTTCATAAGCATTGCTTGGGCAACTTATGCTTATGCATACATTGTACATACATATACATGCTTGTGCTTGTGCACATTGTAGGTAATTCATTTTGTTTGCCGAATTTTCATTTCCAATTTTTGTTAGTGCTGGATGGAGATAGGTAATTTTCAATTTTAAGGATGTATTACTTAATACCACCATCGTCAGTCGATTTTGTCTTTGCTTTGTTGCTACTTTTATCGGCGTTGCGCTTCCAAAGATTCAGCATTGCCTGAATTTTGGATTTGCAGGAATTTGCCGCTCTTTGAGATGCCTGTCTTTTTGCCTCTCCCCATCTCTCAATCATCACGCACGTCACGTCATTCATTCAGCACGCTATCGATTCACCATTACATCTCATTACATCATGTTGTAGACGAGGACGTAGTAGAGCTGTTCTTAGTCGAGAGAGAGAGAGAGAGAGAGAGAGAGCTGCCCTTGTCGAGAAGGAGCTGGTCAGCGGGGGCTTGCTGCAAGAAGAAGTAGCGTGAACCCGTCCGTCAGGAGGAAGGTGATGGCTCGCTTTTCATCCTTCACATCCAACTCTAGACACATCATATCCTGACCGACCATGAGAGGCAAGCGGACAGCCCTCCACTTCATCACACTACTCCTAGCATTACAGCTCTCCCTACCATTTCCACTCGGCGAAACCAACAACAACCGGCCATCATTCTATCAAACAGTCACCAACTGGTTAGACCACGAACACATCCCATGGGAACAACTCACCAACAAAAAAGTATTTCCTCGAGATATCACCATCCGTAATCCAATTCTTACGATCACTACACCTTCGAATTTATATTATTTGCATATATTGAAATCACCGACGGGTAGGAATCAATGTTTGTCTCCTATCGGCACACGCGACATGACAAATTATGTACAGTATTTGAATGCTCAGATAGCTCAGTGTAACGAAATGATAGAACAATCCTCATCTACACAACAAGATAGTAGCCACATCAAAATATCTATTATTCACTTGCATGAAGATGTCTGGTATTCCAAAACTGATATTGTGCAATGTCGATTACGCACTCGATTATTGGGCAGCAATACCAACAATAACAACAACAATAGCTACCGAAGGATATATGCTAGAAAGACCAAAGTGAAACGAATCGATGCAGGGACAGCCATTCCGTTTTTACAAAAGCATCATCTTTGGTCGGCTACGAAGGCACGATATTATTATGGTCTGTTTTTACCCTCCTCTAAAGGAAAGATTGGTGCGAAAACAACTTCTGATGCTGGTAGTAATGATAATGATGAATTGGTCGCTGTTGCCACCTTCTCCACAAAACGTAAAATACTACGTGGTACAACGGTCACACGATCACATGAGCTAATACGATTCTGTAGTCGAGTCGACAGTGTTGTAATAGGTGGTATCACCAAGCTCATACGAGCATTTATCAAAGAGCAGGAACCGGTAGATGATATTGTCACAGTTGTGGATCGAGATTGGGGTCCGGGTGATGGATGGCATGCAATTGGCTTTGAGACGATACATGTGAGTGCTCCGTTGTTCATGGTTGTAAAGGATGGTATTCGACGTCATTTGGTTGGGGCTGGTATAAAGAACAATGATGTTCTCGGATCATCATCTGCGACAAAGAGCAATGAGATATCCACGGGACGGCCGGGTATAGAGGAACATGTGTTCGAGGAACTTGCGAGTTTGAACACACATGAAGAAGCACTGAATTGTCTTGAGCGAAATGACTACTATCCGGTATATGATGCCGGTGTTGAGAGACTTGTCATGTCGTTGTCCAATGCTCAAAGTTCAGCTGCTTCATCATCGTTCGAAGAAACGTCAATGCAAGACTCTACATATGCTGCCACATATCGGACAAACAATAGTGGCATTTCAGCGATATTGGGCCATGTCATGGCTCAAACTGCTTCATCTCTGTACGGCCGATACTTGTCGGAACTACTCACTGGAAAAGCAATTGTAAAAAATGACTCCGACGAGGCAATATCCGATGCAGATGCATGGAAGGCTACTGGAGGCGATGGCAAGAGTGAGGCATTAGTTTACAAAGCGCAATCTTCATTAGATCCACATGCCATGGTGGAAGTGAAGGAACGTCCAGGAGGGTGGTGCACACTTGGAATTGTTGGAGGGTCCACCAAAAGTATTCGTCATGGAAATTTCAAGATGGTCAAAGAGAATGGAGACTACATCATTGACTCGTCGGTCATGGCATATGAGTATTTACGGTCCATGGCAGCTATGGCTTTAGTAGGGTTGGAATATCGTAGGGCTCATCCCGATGACAATACTGACAATGATACTGCGAATCTCTCATGCTTGTACTTGGGATACGGTGCTGGCTCACTAACAAGATTTATGGCGAATCTGATGCCCAACAGCAAGCATGTTGCGATAGAGTTAGATGAAGGTGTTGTTAGTGCGGCTCATCAGTGTGGACTCTTGGAGCACTCTTTGTCTTCACCACATCATGGTGAGCCGATTGAATTGCTAGTCGGAGATGCTCTGACGTACCGCAGGTCTGAAAGCAGTGATCCTTTTGACATTGTCTTTGTCGATATCTTTGATGATGAAAACATATTGCCACCCGGATTCTACTGCACGGAGTTCTTGAGTGAAGTCGTGTATCAAAATCATTTGGGCGGTCGTCAGAGTGGTATTGTAGTCCACAACTTTCATACTAGTGGAAAAGCACGGAGTTCTCAGTTGGCAGATGCAATTAAGAGCTATCGCAGTATCTTTTCTACTGTATTGACCGTCGAGTCTATTGACAGTCGGCACACTGGAGGGAATACAATTCTATTGGCTTCGAACAATCGACGACTAGATGCATCGTCGGAAACATTGTCGTGGCGGCTTGCTGGGATGATGGCTCAGCAACGTTCGGGAGTTAATTTTGATGTGGTTGCAAGATCAACTCATAAGCTTTGGCTGTCTTGATGAGTTATGCTTAAGGTATCCTATGTAATTGTACTAAATTGCCCCTCTAGAATTAGATATCAATCTTATGGACGAAACAATTGTGGTGACTACCGGATCTCTTTCTCACATTTATGACAGATACTTTGTTGTGGCCGAAGAGGAGTAGCTCCAACACCAGTAAGATACATTCATTATTTAGATCTCCAACTTGCATGTACGTGTGAATATCTTGTACATTATTTGTGATAGCGACCAAAGGTAATATTAAAGGGACCTACCAGCTTCCTGCATCTTACGATCGGTTGTATTGACGATAACTGTCGCCTCTGTTCCTGCTTCGCTCCAAACAAATGATTTGGTCACTCGGCGAAGATAACTCTTTCGTACTATCCCTACCACAGTAAAATGTAACCTCACGAGAAAATAAAAGATTGGTTGTTCAGGCCTTGTTCAGGCATAGAACTTCGTCCTGATATTGTGTTCTTCTCAGATGATGTAAGTTATGCGTGGCGACACTCTTACTCAACCTTCCTTGGATAGACGAGGGTATCGTATGCAGTTTTTTAGCGAAAATGGAGAAGGGATTCGATCCAGGGAGGCAGCCTGGGGGGTGCAGTCGGATTCCATCTCTTTCTCGCGTGATAAAGAAATTGATTTTGTTCTGGCGCGTTGGCCTGAGAGCAATATTTTCTTTGTGTTCTTCAAGACCAAGAGCAGTGGAGGAAACCTCACAAGAAGAAGAAGACTTTTGCCATCACGTCATCCGAGGGCAGCAAGTCACCTTCAGCTGCTTCATGTCCTACTCCGCCTGCTGTTTAAAGGCCGCCTGCATCAGCCTGCAACGCCATCTCCATCTGCCTCTCCCGTGTGCTCGTCCTAGCAATACACCAAGCCATTTCCCGTATCAAACAAAGGCACCCGCCGCCACGACCAAGACAAAGACAGTTATTATTATCCTCAAGACACTCAAGCAAAACACCTTAATCTAAATCGCCCTCACCTTTACAAGTCGCTCGAGAATTCTAAAGCTAAAGCACGCTTCACCAAGTGTAGCAAATTAATTAGCGAATTTTCGAGAACTTATCATAATTATCAATCAATGAGCGACTTGGACTTGGGTAGATAGGATTTTGAATGTTAATGTAAAAGTATTAAGCAAATGTTGATCGATTAATGTAACGAATATATTTTGAGATTACCTACTAATTTCGATGATTGTGTCGTCAGCAGCCAACAATATGGTTCTTCTTTTCAACGATCTCCACTCTCCACAGTTGTTTATACTGAATGTCTCAAACGCTATTTATATCTGTTACATTTGCATAGTAGAGGAGTACGCCAAGAGGCTCGGGCTTGGACGCCGCGTAAAGGCAAGCATAGGTACTTTCCATGTGATGGGTATTGATATAAGAAATTTCTTTCATAAATCCAACTAGATGGATTGGGCGAGGATGAGCACGGGTTGTTGACTTTAAATATTATACTCTCAGCAATCTTCTGGTGCGGCGCATGTGTGATGCATACTTTTCTTCTGCATTGACCGTCGTCGAGTATGACACACGGCACATTGATGAAAGTACATTTCTATTAGCTTCAAATAATCGACGGCTAGTGCTCTTCGGGCAAATTTGTCGTGTGGTGGCTTGCTGGAACGATGACTCAAAAAGAGCAGGAGCGGGTTTCGGTTTCGGTTTCGATGTGATTGCAAGTTGATTCACAAGATTTGGCTTGTCTTGATGCGAAACGAAAGCGTGTCATTGGTAGAAGTGACGCATGTAAATTATTGTTATTGTCATGAGCATGATGAAGTTATGCTATGTATTTGAACTCAAATACCCATCTAGTTGGACTACACGACGCGCAGCAGTGGAGGTTTGTATCGACGGCTACGCAATATAAACCACCCGCCTCCGTTTCTGATATGAACAAAAATTGGCCGTTCAGTTAAAGATAACAACTCCCTACACACCTCTCTGACACAGTCAAATATACTACGTTCACAAATGGTAGATATGCCATCAGACCAGTTGTTGGTCACAAAAAAAATCGCCGGAATTTTATGTGCTACCTCTTTGAAACTGTAATATTTTGAAGAGGATAAGGAAGTTCAACAAAGCCACTTCCGACCTTCGTCGATGAATGTGTTTATGTTTGAGTGGGTGCCACTCCACACTGGTGGGCGGATACACGCCTGAAAGAGCTGGAAAGACGGCAGACGGCCGGCGGTGTGCGGTGGATAATCGTGTGGTGAGAAAGTAAAAAGTTGGCTGGATTTTGAATGTGAGCTAAATTAGCTCGTTCTCGTCTCATCACACCCCAATCGGCGATAAGGAGAAAGAAATGACCTGTATGCAGAAATGTCGAGAAAGAAATCACACAATACTATTTGCGTGCACTCGCTCAGCGAACGCATCGCTGATTACTGACTTGAGGGTCATCAAAGGCAGGTCCTAGAATTCTATCTTTCACTTTCATCTCATAATTATAAATTTGGTTTGGTTCGCTGCATCTTATTATTATAATAACAACACGTGCGTTGATCAACATGTCTACCAACTTCGACTTCGATAACAATATCAATAACAACGCGAACGCCGCCGATGATGTCGACATTGCTACCGACAGCATTTTTCCAACTCCAGCGCTTCAACCTACGAATCTGATAACGTTAAAGATGGCAGTAGCAAGCCTCGCTCCAACAAAAAGTCCTGGAAGGCTAAAGCCCTCGCCCTTGCACCCATTGCAGCACTTGTCATGGTCTTCGGTATGGCCACTTTGAGCGGAATGAACAATGCGAACTATGAGTTGATTGAGGGGAATCTTGCGCAGTCCAGCACGGTATCTCTAGTGGCGGGATTGGTTGTGGCTGGGCCACAACCACGGACAGAACCACAATTCACACTTTTTCATCGTAGCACAGAAATAACCTGAAGCCCACGCACACCCACACACAGCCAAACCAGTATCAAAATCACCCAAACCATGACGGCCGGCTTCGGCAGTAGTAGACACCATTAACAATAATAATGACGATCTATCACCACCTCTCTCCCTTCTATAACACCTCGTGATACATTCGGGGTGCGGTCGGCGTTTTGTTGCATTTGATTCGCCCGCAATTGGCAGCAAACAGCTGCGGCACGACCGAAGGCCAAATATCGTGCTATCGCTTCTATTTTCGATGGTCATTCGTCTTCTGCTCCTCTTCCTCGGTATTGTGAGCTTAGACGGGACTCACAAGAGTCACGTCGACTTCGTTGGAAACCTCTCGAAGTATTGATTGCCATAGAATGATTACGTCAAGTGCGTCATAGTCGCAGCGGCCACAGTACATAACCACGTGGACGATGCACAGATGCACTCATCGGCCAATCAACCTCTAAAATAATCCCACAATTCTCTTCCATTAGAACATTGTCAACATCGTTGTAGACATATCTCCAAAGCGTTAGCTTTCCCTTGCCAATTGCCATCACAGATGACCCAAGCTACGACAGCTGCATCACAAAGCAACCTAATAGTTTATAAGACCCGCTCTTTTATCTCTGATGGTGCTTTGGCAGGCACACATCAGCCCCTCCCTGCCGCAAGGCATTAGGTGGCACCCCTGCTTACACCAGCCCCTCCCTGCCGCAAGGCATCAGATGGCACCCCCGCCGAACCTTCGGCTTTCCTACTTTGACTCCGGATCTTTCCGCAGTCTTATGGGTAGGAGCACGTCTTCATCATGGAACAGTCTTTTTGATGTCTCCAAAGAGGGCGGCGCTGCCAACACCCATTAGCCTAAATTCCGAAAGTCGATCATTATGCATTGTCTCCCTCTGGAATGGCTTCTCACTCTTAGCGCTGTTGACCCGCCAGCCCCAATTTCAGCAGATGATCCATTCCTGCTGCAATTGTCCGGCTTCTTTGGCGTATCCTCACCGCTCACCACATTCCAGCACTACATCTATTTTGATGCCCCGCTCGAACGTTTCCCCGGAGCTACCTTACCGCCACCCCCTATTTTACACCTCATGTGTCATGATATCCACCTCTAGCAGTCTATTGTGGAATACACATATTGGATGTCTCCTTCTTCTCGACATCGTGATCCGGATACTTGAAGCCATCTCGCATGACAGAGGGTGCCGCATTCGCAATGATACGTCAACTCATACTTGAGTCATGCTCATCAATAGTGGAGGTAGACAGCATCGTTATGTCTTTTAGACGCATCCCCTTCGCCTTAATTCCAGCGGATGATACATTCCTGCTGTCATTACCGGCGCATCACTCTCCGTGCTTGTACGATTGCGTCCTTATTTGGCAAACTAATCCTACAACCCGGCAAATCCCCTGCCTGTAGGCAACGCTTACGCCTTGCTCAAACAATCAGATCCTTTTATTGCAGAAGCATACAGTACATACCGTGATTGCTCCATCGACAACCCTATCTGGTTTCAATATCACAAGTCTGGACTATATCGAGGTAGATGAAAGGCGATTATTATGATTTATATGGGAACCACGCAGCAGAATTGGGGTCTACTGTGGTCATAGTCCGTTACATGCAGGTAACGTGGCACTCATCTTCAATCCACGCAAGGGTCGAGTATCTCCCCAGTTTCATTGCGTCTTTGATGATGATTTTACGACTGTTCCTTATATGGAGAAAGGAGAGGCTCCTCCGGATTGGGAAGACCTTTGCCGTAATTCTTACGAGTCTGCTGAAGATGATGCGGTGGCTAATGCTATCCAATACTTATCCTCCCAGACTGGTGCTGAACGGCTCCGACAACTGAAGCGTCATCGCTTAGCGCGCCATTGGAGGCTGTAGTCCGTACTGCAGCTGAAGATCCTTTGTCCGACCCTTTTGCCACGAGCTTTGATCGACTGCCTCGTGCCAATTCAAACCCCAGCAGTACCAACGATCGTCCAGTTTCCGAGGGAGTTGATCTTCCCCGCCGAGTTGAGCAGCAGGAGGTGGCCACCTTAGAACCTGCTCTCAAAAGGCAACGCAAACAACCCGACGATGATTCAGGCAGACCTATCAATCTTATGACTGATTTTGATGCCTGCAGCGACGCAGATGGTGAGCAGCAGAACCAGTTGCTCATGCCCAAAATCATGCCCAAAAAGAGTGAATCTTCACGAAGCAGGTCTCCGCCGCTCCAAACGAATTCAGGAAAAGAATGCCAAGCACGAGCACTGGAGAAAACCTTACAAGAAGAAGAAGACTTTTGCCATCACGTCATCCGAGGGCAGCAAGTCACCTTCAGCTGCTTCATGTCCTACTCCGCCTGCTGTTTAAAGGCCGCCTGCATCAGCCTGCAACGCCATCTCCATCTGCCTCTCCCGTGTGCTCGTCCTAGCAATACACCAAGCCATTTCCCGTATCAAACAAAGGCACCCGCCGCCACGACCAAGACAAAGACAGTTATTATTATCCTCAAGACACTCAAGCAAAACACCTTAATCTAAATCGCCCTCACCTTTACAAGTCGCTCGAGAATTCTAAAGCTAAAGCACGCTTCACCAAGTGTAGCGAATGAATCAGCGAATTTTCGAGAACTTATCATAATTATCAATCAATGAGCGACTTGGACTTGGGTAGATAGGATTTTGAATGTTAATGTAAAAGTATTAAGCAAATGTTGATCGATTAATGTAACGAATATATTTTGAGATTACCTACTAATTTCGATGATTGTGTCGTCAGCAGCCAACAATAATATGGTTCTTCTTTTCAACGATCTCCACTCTCCACAGTTGTTGATACTGAATGTCTCAAACGCTATTTATATCTGTTACATTTGCATAGTAGAGGAGTACGCCAAGAGGCTCGGGCTTGGACGCCGCGTTAAGGCAAGCATAGGTACTTTCCATGTGATGGGTATTGATATAAGAAATTTCTTTCATAAATCCAACTAGATAGATTGGGCGAGGATGAGCACGGGTTGTTGACTTTAAATATTATACTCTCAGCAATCTTCTGGTGCGGCGCATGTGTGATGCATACTTTTCTTCTGCATTGACCGTCGTCGAGTATGACACACGGCACATTGATGAAAGTACATTTCTATTAGCTTCAAATAATCGACGGCTAGTGCTCTTCGGGCAAATTTGTCGTGTGGTGGCTTGCTGGAACGATGACTCAAAAAGAGCAGGAGCGGGTTTAGGTTTCGATGTGATTGCAAGTTGATTCACAAGATTTGGCTTGTCTTGATGCAAAACGAAAGCGTGCCATTGGTAGAAGTGACGCATGTAAATTATTGTTATAAGCATGATGAAGTTATGCTATGTATTTGAACTCAAATACCCATCTAGTTGGACTACACGACGTGCCGACTGCCGACGCGCGGCAGTGGAGGTTTGTATCGACGGCTACGCAATATACCTCCGTTTCTGATATGAACAAAAATTGGCCGTTCAGTTAAAGATAACAACTCCCTACACACCTCCCTAACACAGTCAAATATACTACGTTCACAAATGGTAGATATGCCATCAGACCAGTTGTTGGTCACAAAAAAAATCGCCGGAATTTTATGTGCTACCTCTTTGAAACTGTAATATTTTGAAGAGGATAAGGAAGTTCAACAAAGCCACTTCCGTCCGACCTTCGTCGATGAATGTGTTTATGTTTGAGTGGGTGCCACTCCACACTGGTGGGCGGATACACGCCTGAAAGAGCTGGAAAGACGGCAGACGGCCGGCGGTGGCGGTGTGCTGTGGATTATCGTGTGGGGTGTGGGGGGCCTCGTGTGGTGAGAAAGTAAAAAGTTGGCTGGATTTTGAATGTGAGCTAAATTAGCTCGTTCTCGTCTCATCACACCCAATCGGCGATGAGGAGAAAGAAATGACCTGTATGCAGAAATGTCGAGAAAGAAATCACACTATTTGCACTCAGCGGCGCATCGCTGATCGCTGACTTGAGGGTCATCAAAGGCAGGTCCTATGGTAGAAATATATTGTCGAGAAAGAAATCACACTATTTGCACAAAGCGGCGCATCGTTGAGCGAGGGAGCCGTTGAGAAGGCAGGTCCTCTAGAATTCTATCTTTCATTTTCATCTCATAATTATAAATTTGGTTTGGTTCGCTGCATCTTATTATTATCATAACACGTGCGTTGATCAACATGTCTACCAACTTCGACTTCGATAACAATAACAACGCAAACGCCGCCGATGGCATCAACATCGATGTCGACATCGCTATCGAAAGCATTTTTTCCAACTCCAGCGCTTCAACCTACGAATCTGATAACTTTAACGATGGCAGTAGCAAGCCTCGCTCCAACAAAAAGTCCTGGAAGGCTAAAGCCCTCGCCCTTGCACCCATTGCAGCACTTGTCATTGTCTTCGGTATGGCCACTTTGAGCGGAATGAACAATGCGAACTATGAGTTGATTGAGGGGAATCTTGCGCAGTCCAGCACGGTATCTGATAGACGCCTTGACAGCAAGGCACCGAAGGAGAGTAAGGCGCCCAAGGACACCAACGCTCCCAAGGAGAGCAAAGCACCTAAAGACACCAACGCACCGAAGGAGAGCAAGGCGCCCAAGGAGAGCAAGGCACCCAAGGACACCAACGCACCAAAGGAGAGCAAGGCACCCAAGGAGAGCAAGGCACCCAAGGACACCAACGCTCCCAAGGAGAGCAAGGCACCCAAGGAGAGTAAGGCACCCAAGGAGAGCAGTACCATCGTCAGTCAGGCCATGAGGTCGGAGAGCAAGGCACCCAAGGAGAGCAAGGCACCCAAGGAGAGCAAAGCACCTAAAGACACCAACGCACCGAAGGAGAGTAAGGCGCCCAAGGAGAGCAAGGCACCCAAGGACACCAACGCACCAAAGGAGAGCAAGGCACCCAAGGAGAGCAAGGCACCCAAGGACACCAACGCTCCCAAGGAGAGCAAGGCACCCAAGGAGAGTAAGGCACCCAAGGAGAGCAGTACCATCGTCAGTCAGGCCATGAGGTCGGAGAGCAAGGCACCCAAGGAGAGCAAAGCACCTAAAGACACCAACGCACCAAAGGAGAGTAAGGCGCCCAAGGAGAGCAAGGCACCCAAGGACACCAACGCACCAAAGGAGAGCAAGGCACCCAAGGAGAGCAAGGCACCCAAGGACACCAACGCTCCCAAGGAGAGCAAGGCACCCAAGGAGAGCAAGGCACCCAAGGAGAGCAGTACCATCGTCAGTCAGGCCATGAGGTTTGAGAGCAAGGCACCCAAGGAGAGCAAAGCACCTAAAGACACCAACGCACCGAAGGAGAGCAAGGCGCCCAAGGAGAGCAAGGCACCCAAGGACACCAACGCACCAAAGGAGAGCAAGGCACCCAAGGAGAGCAAGGCACCCAAGGACACCAACGCTCCCAAGGAGAGCAAGGCACCCAAGGAGAGTAAGGCACCCAAGGAGAGCAGTACCATCGTCAGTCAGGCCATGAGGTCGGAGAGCAAGGCACCCAAGGAGAGCAAGGCACCCAAGGAGAGCAAGGCACCCAAGGAAAGCAAAGCACCTAAAGACACCAACGCACCCAAGGAGAGCAAGGCACCCAAGGAGAGCAAGGCACCCAAGGAGGCAACTTCACAGTTGGGTACCCTAACATTGGGCAGTGAGGTAACATTGGGCAGTGAGGTAACATTGGGCAGTGAGGTAGCATTGGGCAGTGAGGTACTCGATAACTTCAATTCCATCAATTCTCCCAAGCCTCCCAGGTCTCCGTCCATCAAGTCTACCAAGTCTTCCAAGTCTACCAAGTCTTCCAAGTCTACCAAGTCTTCTAAATAATGAAGTGAGGGAGCTTTGCCGAGTCTAGCCAGTGTATCAGCGTATTAGCAAATTTTCGCCGACTGATAATTTCATGAGCAGACTCTTGGCTGTTTATGTTTGTGTGAATCAAAGTAGAATTAGTAAAACTTAACCATGATTAAGATTAAGTGAATACAGATCGTTGCAACGCAGTTGAATATGAGTATTGCTGCCTACAATTATTTATGATCTTCGTCTGCAGCCAACACTCTTTGCTTGGCCATTGTAAGTATTTTCTGCCCTCGACATACTTCTGCTTGAAGATATGCTTGAAAGATAGAGATGGGATCAGGAATACCATAGGGCAAGAGCCGCATTTGAAGACTATGACTATGAACGAGTATAATACACCATCGAGGAGGCAGGCCACCACTCGAAGTTAATATCTAGAATGTCAAACTCAATGTCAATGAAAGAGAGGAGGATACAAATATTCGACTGAAGTTGCAAGTAAATAAGGAAGGAAGGCACATTGTGTTGAAGTTGAGAGCATGAGCATGAACATGATCATCATAGAAGGAAAGATGTTTCACGTCTGGTATGAACATTGGGCTATAAGACTGACTTGCGTTTTCTTCGACAATAAGATGAAAAGGTGAAACAAACGCAGTACTTGTACTTCAACTATCTATTGACCTTTCTCCACAATCCTGTTGTACATATTATTATGATGTATTAGGGTGCTTTACTCGATTCTCAAATAATTTGGCTCCAGCTGTTGATGGTACGCCTAATCGATAAAGCTCGATGAGAGCTTTCCAAAACGCCATATTGGCTGTCTAGGAGACAAGATATCAAAAGATACGGCTCCATGGTGCATCATAAAGCTGTGCGTGCTCTTGATTATTTGATATGTTTTTGATGCGACAACTAACGTTCCAGATGCCCGTCTCGTCAATTCTTTCAAAATTCGTCTTTCCACCATTCAGCTGCTGGCTGCTGAGCTTGGAGCCTCCTGCTTGATTGTACCTCTTTGATATGATACTAAATCGTGAGCTTCCTCGGTTGTGACAAGCAACTTTCTCTTTCCTCTGCTATTATTTTGGCATCTAAAAAACAGACAGGTTAATAGAAGTAACATGCCCAAACAAAAGGCCTCTAGTACAACACCAAGATCACTGTATGAGAGTGACGAGTTGTCATGGATGACCGATGGAGTGAATGTATGTTCAGGTACGCAATTTGGACACTCCGTTAACGAGCAACTCTTTTCCTGGTTTGAATCTGCGCTGTCTATCATTTGTCTAGAATGGAGAAATCCTGATGCCACCTGACCAGATATGAGTATTTGCATCATGGAAAGACAAACACCAGGTTGATCCATCGTAGCGCCATGACCGGCCTCGAAGAGTTTCAGGTACGTCAAATTCTCAAATGTCTTGACATACCCATCTGGACGACCTTCCTTATAATTGTTTTTCAGCGAAGGATCGACAGGTGCGTCCCAGGCATACCTTGGTTGTTTTATATATTCAGATGCTTTGCTCCACGGCAAAAGGTCCAAAAGGCGTTCGTTACCCACATGATTGCAGACCAAATCATTTATTCCATTGAAAAACATCATGTGAGGCTTCGACTCATGATCTAGGATTCGGACTACTTCATCAACTACACCCAAACCATCTTGGTGCACTAATGCAAGGTATACCGGTCCAGAGCATTCCTCATAAGTGAGACCTGCTTCCAGTAACTCCATTGCATGGATAGATTTCAACACAGCATGAAAGTCAACAACAAGAGGTGGCTCGCTATATGATTTCTTCCCGCCAAGGTAAGTTTCTACTTCCTTGGAACCAGGAGGGTAAGACGGAGCCCCCTTCATCAACCACGTTCGTGTATCATATTGATTGACAATAGTCTTTCCATTTGCCCCATGAGACTGATCTATGATGTCATCCAACAATGAAAAACAAACTTCTGCATTTAAATTGCCGACTTTAACTTGGCTTGGCAGGTACGTTCCATATTTTCAAGATTGGCTCTTTGTGCAGTCCCGATGATCCCCATACCATATGCAGCATCCGCTGCGGCATACTGATGAAACGGATCCACCCATCCATTACCAATCGCAGCACCATGAATTGGTATATTTACACGTAGCGGTCCCAGCCCATTCTTTTGGTCTGGTACAAGTTTGCCATCATTTCTCTGTAGAATGAAGTCCATCATACTTGGTATGTAGTGCCCCGCATGTGATTCTCCAGCGAAGTAAAATGAGCGTCGCAACATTCTTGCACCATTTATGTTGCCATCTGATAAAAAATTATCCGCGTGTAACAAAAAGAATTCCTCTAGAAAGTAATGAAAGTCCCGATTCACTTCAAAGTCATTCTTGCAGTACGATTCTTTTTTGGTAAAGCTTAGACCAGTTCCTACAGGCTGATCAACATACATAGTCCAAGCAGGAGCATTGTTCCAACCATGCTCATTGACATCGACAATCCAACTGTTTCCATCATTTTTCAATCTTAGAGGTCCATTTTGCAACCATAATCCGTCCATGGCGCTGCATCCTGGCCCTCCACTTATCCACACAATGAGAGGAATACTTTCAGGTGGGACATTATTGTCCGTATTACCTGGCTCGAAAAGCCAGTAGAAAATCTTTTTATCATTTGGATCCTTCGATGCGGGGAGATGACCTGCCCAATGACGTGTTTTGAGAGCACCATCTGCGAGGAGGGGGAGTGATGTTACGAGATGGTCGTCGGGATTTGTAATCTCTTCTCGCCGATGTTGTGATGATAATAATTGTTGTCGTGTAGAGGATTGCTGCTGAGGATCATGATTGTGGTCCTTAATTGAGAAGAGCCGACGTCCGTCAATAAGCTCATGTTCTTGGTGGGGGAGCCTGCGCACCGCTTCGACAGAGCGCAATGCTGTCAGGAGCAGGGATAAGGTAATGGAGAGCATCATCATGAATGATTATGAACAGTATCTCATCAAAGTAAGAAGTGTATTTTGTGGTATTGTCCCCAAAAAGACAGTCAAATGAAGAAGTGAAAGGAAGTGAAAGCGTCAATACTTAGTAGACTTCTGCACGTGCACTTCCGGAGGACATCAAAGATGCGTTGAATCGCTGGATAGATCGTGTCAAAGACTGATCTAATCCATCGATAATAGAATCACTAGCGGTAGTAGTTATGTCCGATCATCAGATACAGCCAGCCATCTATCTACGACGCTTGACCCGTTTTTGTCGATTGAATCAAAGTCGTCCGATCAGGCCCAATACACGCCTCATCGATAGATCTCGATGAGAGCTTTCCAAAACGACACTTATCGTCGTCATTGGCCATAGTAGGCAAGATATCAAAAGATACGGCTCCTGGTTCCTGGTGCATCTTGAGTTGATGTGTTTTTGATGCGACATGCGACAGCGTTTCAGATGTCCGTCTCATCATCGCCTAAAATGCCCGCCACGAGCGAGCCGCCCGCCACATGCTACATCCCTACGGGAGGTTAACCAGAAGATGCCCAGGGGATAATGAAAAAAATCACCAGCGATCACCATGGCGCACCTCGACCCCGTACGTGCCGACATCAACAACACTAGCTACACATAAAATTAGACAGCCCAACTGCAGCAACTCCCTCTCCAATAGCCTTTCTATGAAGTGGTGTCCTCAGATGGACATCAATCCACGCCATCGCTACTTATTATGACACCAAAGTAGAGGTGCCGGAAAATTGCGCTTTGACATCGGTGTGATGATGCACTTCCAATATGGTCTTCAGATGAATAGTTGAAGCTGCTCTGCCACTGAACTGGTTTGCAGAAGCCATCTATATACTATTAAGCGGCGATCAGTCCCCTCTAGAGTGTGTCGGGGCGTTCTATGGCGCATGTAGTGGCATGGTGAATACAGTAGTTGAAAATTGATAATTTCCACAAAATACATCAAAAAGGAGAATGCATATATCTGACAGGAAATGAAATGAGAGGGTGCCAAAAGTCTGTGAGGTGATGACTATAATATAACAATCAACGTGGTTGGTGTAGATATCTCTATTTCATTGCGGCTGCGACATTATTGGACTGGTTGAAATGTAGCATATTTTGGTGGAAAATGAAGAGCGAATGCAATCACATACACGAGTATTTGAAGTGATATTGAGTGTATTCATCCTGCAAGTTGGGGACCCTTTCACCACACAACACCAATAGCCATCTGTTGCGAGCATTATACAGCGGTTTCAGGGTATCATATGACTCCTAACAGCACCATTCCTACCCGATGGGATCAAAGCAACAGCGGATGATTTGACCTACTACTCAATTATTACGTCTAATTGGAATGTAATCAATAAAACTGATAATAATAATCAATCATCATAGTATTCAGAAGGTGTCTGCAATGCACCATGGCAATTAAATAACCGAAATCTATTTAACATGAGTATGTCAGTTTCGTTGTTTCGATTTCCAAATTGAATCAGCTCGTTCTAAGATGTTTGATGGGGTTCTAGTGAATGCTTGGTGAGCCATGTTGGATGCGTTTGGAAAGTTGGACTTGTCGATGTTGTGGAGTGTTTTGTAGTCGCTGGGTGGAGGTGTGCCGTATAGGAAGTAATTAATTGTAGGTCCGAAGAGTCCTAGTGGGCTGATTGCAAAAGGAAGTAGTTGCATGTTATCTGAGTAAGTGCTGTTTGGGAAATAATTGTACTACATTTTCCAGAACAAATGTTTTTGCCCGCGCGTGTGGCGTTTTCGTCACACTACCCGTCATTTACGACCCCTTTTAGATCTATTAGTCATTTCTACGTAGGAATAGTACAAGCCCGTAGAAGCTCAACGGCAATTTCACAAGCACTACATGACATGAACCATGTCGGCCCTGTAGAGCCGCTGCTATCCCTATTTTAGCTCATCCATTCGCCGAAAGATCCTAAGTATTGACAGGAGACTCCTCTCATTGTGTTGTTGATCGGTCGTAGTAGTCATAGGCGGCCGCTGTCATTGATTAAGTCTCGTCGGCTACTTTGCAAATTTTACGCTACACATCTCATCAAATCTGCACATCGCCGAGTTTTTATGTCTCATCATCATGGCCAGTGACAGCGATAGGATCGCGGCCGTCCTGAAATGGATGAGGGGTTCTAGAGTAGATGATCATAAACATGCTAGCCGTGGCGGAAGAGCCTACCCAAAAGAAGATCATGGGGGGGAACGGAATTGCATCCGTCAAGACACCAGTTGTGAGGCGCCTACTGGAACAAAAGAAGTTCCCTTCACTGCAGACTTGCAGAAGGTGGCTGAGACAGTATGTTACGTTGGGGAACATCTTGCCAAAGCGCAAAACCGGCAACAAGGCCGCGACACGGGAGATTGATGGGGAGGCTCTTTTTCAGCTTGCCCTGTATCGGATGGTAAGGCCTCATGCAAGGCTGTACGAGGTTAGAGCTTATCTCTCCAATAGATTCCCGACTGTTGAGCCCTACTCGGACTCACAAATATATCGAGGAGAACAGCGGCTAGGTCTCTCCCGAAAAGCTGCGTCGTCGACATCACAAGAGGCATACACACGAAAGAATCTACTCAAACGCAAAATGTATTGGGAAGAACCGTACCCCCTTGGTGTCGCAGGCGAGAGTACGGCATCCATTATTGATATTGACGAAGCAAAATTCAAACTCGAGTCGACGGACCGCTCTTACGGGAAGGTGGCCCGAGAGTTCCGATGCAATTTAAGAGGAAGCTACAAAAAGGGAGACCCGGAACCAATTTGATTATGGCCGTATCTGGAGATAATCAAAACCCAATCTCTTTCCATAAACAATTCACAGAGGGAGGGACGAGGGACAGATCTTCATTGGTTCTATTGCTTCATGGAGGATTTGATCGACTTCCTTGGTAACAACTACCCAGACCGGAGCTTCCTTTTCACATTAGACAATCTCAATATCCACAAACACCTCATCATCCTGAACTTGATTGAAGATGCTGGACATCAAGTCGCGTTTCGAGCACCTTATTGGTCGTGTGACGGATCTATTGAGTATGTCTTCAATACCATACACACCATTCTTGAGATGGGTGGCGACAAAATGGAAGATGTGAATGCTTTGGTGAATCGGATTAATCTCATCATCGGAAGTATGGGATCTTTCCGTAGATACTTTCTACACGTAGGATTTCCTGACAACTAGTTATTCATGAAGTAGAATAATACAAATAATGATGTATAATCATATGAATTTAGTTCAAAAGAAACTATGCATAGCCTAATTCAAGCGCTTCAAGTGCTTGATAGAATCTGTGAGCAAATCTGCTGCCTCCGGAGTACTGCACAATTGAACTCTTCCAAGTGCTTCTTCTGGAAGCAAATATAATTGGTCCACTCGTTGATCCATTTGATCCATGATCCAGCATTTTTTTTAAGAAAACGGGACAGGATTGCAAGAAACTGTGCCAAAAAATTTTCATAACCCTAAATAACTGAATGAAAAATGTCCTCAAAATGACTCTAGGCTAGACTCGATTTTTGCGAGATGGCGCGGGAGAATTCTCGTACAACGTAATGTGGCGCGGAAGGAAACAGTGACAAGTGTTAGTTCTTCTTAGTACGGCATCAGGCAGTGAGGGCATAAGTTGTTGTTGTTGTGCAGCAGTTTAGGTGGAAAAAGCAGTATGTAGCGGCAAGTCGTTGTTATAATAAAATGTTTACCCCCCTACATTATTTGTGTTACTCTACTGATTAAGTTGGCGTCTTCTTAACACCTTTCCAGTGAGGCTAACGAATGCTTCAGGGGCTTCGAAGGTAGCGTATGCATCTGGAATTGCAGGAAAGTCAATATCATCATAGGTGGGAGGAATATCTTTATTCTCCATGACATTCTTCAACCTAGTGACTTGTTCATCCGTCTCCATATTAACTCCGTTTGCGAAAGCCACAAGACCTGGGTGACGACGAGAAAAAACGTTGTTAAAACGGAAGTTGTAGCGTTCGAGGCCGCAATTGCTACGGGAGCACAGTCGATAATTAGCTTCGTTGGAGACATATTCATGAAGATTCCATAAATCAAGAACCCCCTTTTTCAACAGCCACTGCCTGTTGAATTGTGTGGGTTGTTAAGAAATTGTGTGAGGTTGTGGTATTCAATCTGAAGCAATGAACAATCAAACAAGACAACTCACTTTTCGATGTACGTCAAAAATTCAACCACAAGCTTTCTGCCGACATCCGAAGCGATCCATTGCTGCACTGGTACGTTTGGACCATTCTCCACGGCAATATCAGTAGCGCCATTTGCACTCTAAACAATCTCAGCAACAAACCACACCGCCTTGCCGTTGATAGTCTTCATGTCATCTTTCGGGAGGACTGTAAGAAGATCAAGCTTAACCGGAAGCATAAAATACGACACGACTTCCTTACGGAATCCCATCGAGATCATCTTCTTACGAATTGCCTGCTTCCAATGAAACAAGCAACCGATGAGACGAGCGTTAGGGAAGCAAAACTTGATAGCGTTGTAGAGTCCACTTTCGAAATCAACTCCAATTGTCTTTGGATCAAACTTATGATTGAGATCTTCCTCCATCATTCGAAACACCGTGCGATAACAGCTCGGTGTCTTTCCAGTCATCAACGCGTAGTAGCATGGAAGATAGATATCATAAGTTTGGTCGAAGATCATGACGATGAGGCACTGGTAGAATGGGCTTGGTGTTGAGGAGAAAGTGCCGTCAATGAACTACTTAAGAAGAAAATGTTATGTGAGGCGAATATTATTCATATCAATAATAGCAAAAATAAATAAAGAGGAATGCACTCACATCTTGCGATTGGTTCACTTTCAGTCGATCCATCAATGCCTTCTTCGTAAATGTGGTTCGATCAAAAGTAGACGCCCATTCTGGGGGATTCTTCAGCCCAGCAGCAACGGGAGGAGGAGGAGCAGCAGCAGCATCGGGATCAAACGTAGACGCCCATTCTGGAGGATTCTTCAGCCCAGCAGCAACGGGAGGAGCAGCACCAGCACCACGGTTGGGATCAGACGTAGATGCCCATTCTGGGGGATTCTTCAGCCCAGCAGCAACGGGAGGAGCAGCAGCACCACCAGCTGAAGGAGCAGCGGCCCATTCAGGCGGATTTTTCAACCCCACGACAGCTGCTCCTCCTTCGGGCGGATTCTTCAACCCCCCAGCAACAGCGGCATCTTCAGGCAAAGACTCCGACCCTGCAACAGATGGTGCAACTTGAAGTGAAATTGGTGAGTGTTCGACAAAATTGGTGACCAAACAAGCAAAACAGCACGCAAACGGGCATAGGCGGAGCAAATCTCATCATCTCTAACACGTTCTCAATCATCGCACCATTCTGTGATAAGTAGCAAGAAGTATGTAAAACACTGGAGGATGGCGTCTCTACTGTGAACACTGTGTGTTTTATGAGCAATTCGAACAATGCGGCCAACAAAAACGAGCGCTGGATCAATCTGGACCAACCGTTTTTTTTCCAACTACTAAAAACGCACTTTCCCGCCAGAACAGACAGGGACACCTAATGCCACTCCAATGACCTGGAACAAAAACCGGCACTCATGACACTTTCTCGACCCCTTTTCCACCGGGACCCTCTTTCTTGTGCGCCTGGATCACTGGATCAAATGGATCAACGAGTGGACCAATAATACAATTAACCCTTCTTCTTTGCCTTCCAAGCTTTGGTGATTGATTTATTCACCTTCGCATTATCGTCGAAATCAGGTTCTTTATCGCAGAGTGAATGGCTGCACTTCGGACATGGCAAAGAAATCGCTTTCCCTCCAAACTTATTGTACTCCCGTTCCAACTATCCGATGATAGCTTCACTGCCTTGCAACCTTTTTTGTTGATATATTTCTCCTTGTCCAACTTTGCCAAACAATACAGTTGAAAGTTCTCTACAATTGTGGTGAATACTGCCAACTCTCTCTCCAATGCCCTCGTCAAGAAATTATCATGTTGAAGCAGCTCGTTCATCAATACCCAGGCCTTTGCCATGGCCGCTGCAATCACCGACTTTTTTGTCTTCTGTGCGTATCTTTTGGTCGGAATTTCCGTCATAGCACGACGTTTTAGTGGATCACTGCACTTGGCCGCTGCTTCAACGATAGAAGCTTTGTTTCCGAGAGAGTATTCATGTTTGTGAGGAGTTTATCTGCTGAATGCGTAGTAGATGTCATGTCTTCCTTTGCCGCAAGCCTTGACTCAATAGCAGACTGAAGAGATGGAGAAATTTTTCGAATAGTGGGAGATGGAATCTTCACAACTTTGGGAGGACGTATTCCCTTGTGGGAGGACGTTTGGAATCTGCACCAGCGGCGGCACCATCGTCATCATTATCATTGCTGCTCGGCGAGGCATGAGGGGAGGGGAGAAGTTCTACTGATGGGGTCGGCGAATCAACATCGGCCGATGAAAGACTCTCACTCTCTTTAGATTTTCTTAATCTTTCTTTTTCTCTGGCCTTTTCCCTTGCCGCTTTCTTTGCATCAACTCTGGCCCACATTTCCCTATACAGAGTCGAGGAATGATAGGAGGATGATTCGGATCCGGATGAGATGGAAATACCGTCATCTTTCTTGCCCTTTGGCGAGGCCAAGGGCGGGGCAGACGACATCTGTGTACTACTGTTGTTGTATCTAATATTATTGGCTCCCCCTATGAGCCGGCGATCCTTTTTCCGACTCCTCAATGGACCCGCCAGACGCTTTGATGACATGGTTCATGGCATCTTGTGTAATGTGTATGCTCGAATTCAGAATTCTACGGGCTTGTACTATTCCTACGTAGAAATGACTATTAGATCTGAAAGGGGTCGTAAATGACGGATGGTATATATGACGAAAACGCCACACGCGCGGGCAAAAACATTTGTTCTGGAAAATGTAGTATCTGATGATCGGACATTAGTATTAGCTCATTCTCGTCTCATCACACCCCAATCGGCGATGAGGAGAAAGAAATGACCTGTATGCAGAAATGTCGAGAAAGAAATCACACTATTTGCACTCAGCGGCCGGCGCATCGCGATTCGCGATCGCTGAGGGTCATCAAATGCAGGTCCTATGGTAGAAATATATTGTCGAGAAAGAAATCACACTATTTGCACAAAGCGGCGCATCGTTGAGCGAGGGAGCCGTTGAGAAGGCAGGTCCTCTAGAATTCTATCTTTCATTTTCATCTCATAATTATAAATTTGGTTTGGTTCGCTGCATCTTATTATTATCATAACACGTGCGTTGATCAACATGTCTACCAACTTCGACTTCGATAACAATAACAACGCAAACGCCGCCGATGGCATCAACATCGATGTCGACATCGCTATCGAAAGCATTTTTTCCAACTCCAGCGCTTCAACCTACGAATCTGATAACTTTAACGATGGCAGTAGCAAGCCTCGCTCCAACAAAAAGTCCTGGAAGGCTAAAGCCCTCGCCCTTGCACCCATTGCAGCACTTGTCATGGTCTTCGGTATGGCCACTTTGAGCGGAATGAACAATGCGAACTATGAGTTGATTGAGGGGAATCTTGCGCAGTCCAGCACGGTATCTGATAGACGCCTTGACAGCAAGGCACCGAAGGAGAGTAAGGCGCCCAAGGAGAGCAAGGCACCCAAGGAGAGCAAAGCACCTAAAGACACCAACGCACCGAAGGAGAGTAAGGCGCCCAAGGAGAGCAAGGCACCCAAGGACACCAACGCACCAAAGGAGAGCAAGGCACCTAGGGAGAGCAAGGCACCCAAGGACACCAACGCTCCCAAGGAGAGCAAAGCACCCAAGGAGAGTAAGGCACCCAAGGAGAGCAGTACCATCGTCAGTCAGGCCATGAGGTTTGAGAGCAAGGCACCCAAGGAGAGCAAGGCACCCAAGGAGAGCAAAGCACCTAAAGACACCAACGCACCGAAGGAGAGCAAGGCGCCCAAGGAGAGCAAGGCACCCAAGGACACCAACGCACCAAAGGAGAGCAAGGCACCCAAGGAGAGCAAGGCACCCAAGGACACCAACGCTCCCAAGGAGAGCAAAGCACCCAAGGAGAGTAAGGCACCCAAGGAGAGCAGTACCATCGTCAGTCAGGCCATGAGGTTTGAGAGCAAGGCACCCAAGGAGAGCAAGGCACCCAAGGAGAGCAAAGCACCTAAAGACACCAACGCACCGAAGGAGAGCAAGGCGCCCAAGGAGAGCAAGGCACCCAAGGACACCAACGCACCAAAGGAGAGCAAGGCACCTAGGGAGAGCAAGGCACCCAAGGACACCAACGCTCCCAAGGAGAGCAAGGCACCCAAGGAGAGTAAGGCACCCAAGGAGAGCAGTACCATCGTCAGTCAGGCCATGAGGTCGGAGAGCAAGGCACCCAAGGAGAGCAAGGCACCCAAGGAGAGCAAGGCACCCAAGGAAAGCAAAGCACCTAAAGACACCAACGCACCCAAGGAGAGCAAGGCACCCAAGGAGAGCAAGGCACCCAAGGAGGCAACTTCACAGTTGGGTACCCTAACATTGGGCAGTGAGGTAACATTGGGCAGTGAGGTAACATTGGGCAGTGAGGTAGCATTGGGCAGTGAGGTACTCGATAACTTCAATTCCATCAATTCTCCCAAGCCTCCCAGGTCTCCGTCCATCAAGTCTACCAAGTCTTCCAAGTCTACCAAGTCTTCCAAGTCTACCAAGTCTTCTAAATAATGAAGTGAGGGAGCTTTGCCGAGTCTAGCCAGTGTATCAGCGTATTAGCAAATTTTCGCCGACTGATAATTTCATGAGCAGACTCTTGGCTGTTTATGTTTGTGTGAATCAAAGTAGAATTAGAATAAAACTTAACCAGGATTAAGATTAAGTGAATACAGATCGTTGCAACGCAGTTGAATATGAGTATTGCTACCTACAATTATTTATGATCTTCGTCTGCAGCCAACACTCTTTTTTGCTTGGCCATTGTAAGTATTTTCTGCCCTCGACATACTTCTGCTTGAAGATATGCTTGAAAGATAGAGATGGGATCAGGAATACCATAGGGCAAGAGCCGCATTTGAAGACTATGACTATGAACGAGTATAATACACCATCGATGAGGCAGGCCACCACTCGAAGTTAATATCTAGAATGTCAAACTCAATGTCAATGAAAGAGAGGAGGATACAAATATTCGACTGAAGTTGCAAGTAAATAAGGAAGGAAGGCACATTGTGTTGAAGTTGAGAGCATGAGCATGAACAAGATCATCATAGAAGGAAAGATGTTTCACGTCTGGTATGAACATTGGGCTATAAGACTGACTTGCGTTTTCTTCGACAATAAGATGAAAAGGTGAAACAAACGCAGTACTTGTACTTCAACTATCTATTGACCTTTCTCCACAATCCTGTTGTACATATTATTATGATGTATTAGGGTGCTTTACTCGATTCTCAAATAATTTGGCTCCAGCTGTTGATGGTACGCCTAATCGATAAAGCTCGATGAGAGCTTTCCAAAACGCCATATTGGCTGTCTAGGAGACAAGATATCAAAAGATACGGCTCCATGGTGCATCATAAAGCTGTGCGTGCTCTTGATTATTTGATATGTTTTTGATGCGACAACTAACGTTCCAGATGCCCGTCTCGTCAATTCTTTCAAAATTCGTCTTTCCACCATTCAGCTGCTGGCTGCTGAGCTTGGAGCCTCCTGCTTGATTGTACCTCTTTGATATGATACCAAATCGTGAGCTTCCTCGGTTGTGACAAGCAACTTTCTCTTTCCTCTGCTATTATTTTGGCATCTAAAAAACAGACAGGTTAATAGAAGTAACATGCCCAAACAAAAGGCCGCTAGTACAACACCAAGATCACTGTATGAGAGTGACGAGTTGTCATGGATTACCGATGGAGTGAATGTATGTTCAGGTACGCAATTTGGACACTCCGTTAACGAGCAACTCTTTTCCTGGTTTGAATCTGCGCTGTCTATCATTTGTCTAGAATGGAGAAATCCTGATGCCACCTGACCAGATATGAGTATTTGCATCATGGAAAGACAAACACCAGGTTGATCCATCGTAGCGCCATGACCGGCCTCGAAGAGTTTCAGGTACGTCAAATTCTCAAATGTCTTGACATACCCATCTGGACGACCTTCCTTATAATTGTTTTTCAGCGAAAGATCGACAGGTGCGTCCCAGGCATACCTTGGTTGTTTTATATATTCAGATGCTTTGCTCCACGGCAAAAGGTCCAAAAGGCGTTCGTTACCCACATGATTGCAGACCAAATCATTTATTCCATTGAAAAACATCATGTGAGGCTTCGACTCATGATCTAGGATTCGGACTACTTCATCAACTACACCCAAACCATCTTGGTGCACTAATGCAAGGTATACCGGTCCAGAGCATTCCTCATAAGTGAGACCTGCTTCCAGTAACTCCATTGCATGGATAGATTTCAACACAGCATGAAAGTCAACAACAAGAGGTGGCTCGCTATATGATTTCTTCCCGCCAAGGTAAGTTTCTACTTCCTTGGAACCAGGAGGGTAAGACGGAGCCCCCTTCATCAACCACGTTCGTGTATCATATTGATTGACAATAGTCTTTCCATTTGCCCCATGAGACTGATCTATGATGTCATCCAACAATGAAAAACAAACTTCTGCATTTAAATTGCCCGACTTTAACTTGGCTTGGCAGGTACGTTCCATATTTTCAAGATTGGCTCTTTGTGCAGTCCCGATGATCCCCATACCATATGCAGCATCCGCTGCGGCATACTGATGAAACGGATCCACCCATCCATTACCAATCGCAGCACCATGAATTGGTATATTTACACGTAGCGGTCCCAGCCCATTCTTTTGGTCTGGTACAAGTTTGCCATCATTTCTCTGTAGAATGAAGTCCATCATACTTGGTATGTAGTGCCCCGCATGTGATTCTCCAGCGAAGTAAAATGAGCGTCGCAACATTCTTGCACCATTTATGTTGCCATCTGATAAAAAATTATCCGCGTGTAACAAAAAGAATTCCTCTAGAAAGTAATGAAAGTCCCGATTCACTTCAAAGTCATTCTTGCAGTACGATTCTTTTTTGGTAAAGCTTAGACCAGTTCCTACAGGCTGATCAACATACATAGTCCAAGCAGGAGCATTGTTCCAACCATGCTCATTGACATCGACAATCCAACTGTTTCCATCATTTTTCAATCTTAGAGGTCCATTTTGCAACCATAATCCGTCCATGGCGCTGCATCCTGGCCCTCCACTTATCCACACAATGAGAGGAATACTTTCAGGTGGGACATTATTGTCCGTATTACCTGGCTCGAAAAGCCAGTAGAAAATCTTTTTATCATTTGGATCCTTCGATGCGGGGAGATGACCTGCCCAATGACGTGTTTTGAGAGCACCATCTGCGAGGAGGGGGAGTGATGTTACGAGATGGTCGTCGGGATTTGTAATCTCTTCTCGCCGATGTTGTGATGATAATAATTGTTGTCGTGTAGAGGATTGCTGCTGAGGATCATGATTGTGGTCCTTAATTGAGAAGAGCCGACGTCCGTCAATAAGCTCATGTTCTTGGTGGGGGAGCCTGCGCACCGCTTCGACAGAGCGCAATGCTGTCAGGAGCAGGGATAAGGTAATGGAGAGCATCATCATGAATGATTATGAACAGTATCTCATCAAAGTAAGAAGTGTATTTTGTGGTATTGTCCCCAAAAAGACAGTCAAATGAAGAAGTGAAAGGAAGTGAAAGCGTCAATACTTAGTAGACTTCTGCACGTGCACTTCCGGAGGACATCAAAGATGCGTTGAATCGCTGGATAGATCGTGTCAAAGACTGATCTAATCCATCGATAATAGAATCACTAGCGGTAGTAGTTATGTCCGATCATCAGATACAGCCAGCCATCTATCTACGACGCTTGACCCGTTTTTGTCGATTGAATCAAAGTCGTCCGATCAGGCCCAATACACGCCTCATCGATAGATCTCGATGAGAGCTTTCCAAAACGACACTTATCGTCGTCATTGGCCGTATAGTAGGCAAGATATCAAAAGATACGGCTCCTGGTTCCTGGTGCATCTTGAGTTGATGTGTTTTTGATGCGACATGCGACAGCGTTTCAGATGTCCGTCTCATCATCGCCTAAAATGCCCGCCACGAGCGAGCCGCCCGCCACATGCTACATCCCTACGGGAGGTTAACCAGAAGATGCCCAGGGGATAATGAAAAAAATCACCAGCGATCACCATGGCGCACCTCGACCCCGTACGTGCCGACATCAACAACACTAGCTACACATAAAATTAGACAGCCCAACTGCAGCAACTCCCTCTCCAATAGCCTTTCTATGAAGTGGTGTCCTCAGATGGACATCAATCCACGCCATCGCTACTTATTATGACACCAAAGTAGAGGTGCCGGAAAATTGCGCTTTGACATCGGTGTGATGATGCACTTCCAATATGGTCTTCAGATGAATAGTTGAAGCTGCTCTGCCACTGAACTGGTTTGCAGAAGCCATCTATATACTATTAAGCGGCGATCAGTCCCCTCTAGAGTGTGTCGGGGCGTTCTATGGCGCATGTAGTGGCATGGTGAATACAGTAGTTGAAAATTGATAATTTCCACAAAATACATCAAAAAGGAGAATGCATATATCTGACAGGAAATGAAATGAGAGGGTGCCAAAAGTCTGTGAGGTGATGACTATAATATAACAATCAACGTGGTTGGTGTAGATATCTCTATTTCATTGCGGCTGCGACATTATTGGACTGGTTGAAATGTAGCATATTTTGGTGGAAAATGAAGAGCGAATGCAATCACATACACGAGTATTTGAAGTGATATTGAGTGTATTCATCCTGCAAGTTGGGGACCCTTTCACCACACAACACCAATAGCCATCTGTTGCGAGCATTATACAGTGGTTTCAGGGTATCATATGACTCCTAACAGCACCATTCCTACCCGATGGGATCAAAGCAACAGCGGATGATTTGACCTACTACTCAATTATTACGTCTAATTGGAATGTAATCAATAAAACTGATAATAATAATCAATCATCATAGTATTCAGAAGGTGTCTGCAATGCACCATGGCAATTAAATAACCGAAATCTATTAAACATGAGTATGTCATGATGTTGCCCGGCATGTGCAGATTTTATGTCTCTGGCGGTTAGAGCCGTATACCATCACAACGACGCCGATTCGGCCGCCACCGCTTACAGAATCGGAATCTACATAAAAAATGGGTTTAGGCACTATATTGTTTATGTTGATTTTGGGAATGTTGGCCCAATAGTACCATGGTTTGCCGTCGGATTCGTCATGGAGGAGATGTTTTTTGTTAGTGTGTGATGCGTGATGGCCGAGCACCCCGGGCCGACGATGCCAGTGCTACTGAATTAGTACCCACAATATCTTGGAGAATGGTCGGAATACCACCATGCCACGTTGCAGAGGCGTTCTAAACTAACTAAATGGAAGGTTGTTGGTCTTTGAACCAAATGAATCGACCTATTATTGACATAGTTACGTGGTAAAGACGCCACCCGGGGTGGATCCGGGGTGTGGGCATCTTCTGGTTAACCAGGGTCTAGACCTGGTTTAGGAGTCTTAACCAGGTATAGACCTGGGGTTAGCGCTGTGCCGCTAATGGATGCCATTGACGCCGTCGACCGCCTAACCCTTGCGCAGGGATCATCAACTGGACCAATATGATCAATGTTGACCGTTGGTTTGGGCCGCAGTGGTGTGTGTGGGGTTGTGGTGTGGCCTCATCACATGGCACCGGCCATCATCTTTTTCGGTCGTCGTCAAGCAGTTGTGGTGATGGTTACGTCAACCATAAACGTCCGTCTCGTCTCCCCTTCATCACGCGATGATACTTCATATACATGGGAACGTTGCGGTGCCAATATTCCTTCGGTTTGGGCTTGTATTCATGCTGAATTCGATAATCGCCGCTCGGTATTATTTTCCGGCCACAATAATAAACATCTATCATCGACAAATGAAATGATTTAGATGACCAGCACACGATAGTGAGGGCAGCCAAATTGAACAATAAAGTATTATGGATGCTCTGGGCTTGTGGAATGGACACAAATATCGCTGTTATGATGAGTCAATACGTCGTCTTCAGAAGGGCAACTCACAAATGCGCATATTATTTCTGCAAACACGGAGAAGATTAGTGTTATTTCATGTTTAAATATTGGATTGTGGCGAAAATAGTGCAAACTGAGGGGGAGTGGGAAGTACTGTGTGGGAAGTACCCCTTCATCATGGACAGTGGAGTGTATACTGAATGATATCTACTGGTGGGGGATAAATGTGAAAATTATTCAATGCGCTGAAACAACGCCCATTTGATTATCATATTTCATAATCGCCCATCGAATCGACCACAATTATATCAAATACAAAAAGGCACAGTGCAATGTATGCAGTTCACTATTTTAAGCATTTAATTGCATATAGTGCTAAGATTTATCTTCCTTCCAGCACGTTTCAACTCTAAAGTAGTGGGAATATCACGCCATCAAGGGCAAATTATCCGATGAAACCATAGTAATAGCAAGTCCATGATATCTTCTGACATCGTTGATAATCGGTTCTGGATATTGAAGCATTCTGCGTTGTGCGTAGGCTGCTATTGCAGTGGACACCATGGTAGACATGGTCAAGATCTGCTGGTGGTATCTGGTCTACACGTACATTAGCTAGTATTACGTACTTATTTACTCTTTCTTAACCAGGTTTAACCCTTCCCGCCATTTCCTACCGCGATAGAAATACGCACAAAAAACCGTAGGGACATACCGCTGATACCGCATACCGCGATGAAAAAATCGCACCACCGATAAAATCGCACCAAAATTTTTTTGCTAGCTTTCTACGCACAAAACACACATCGACTGAAACTAGTGCCTCACTACACTCAACATCGACCCTCTACCTACCTGCACCGGCCATAAGTTGTTGATAGTACATGTTATTACCTTTCGATTAAGCCGATGGGTGTCATTGTATGCACTATACTCGCATTACAGAGGCTGCATAGGTGCTCATATACGCATGCGTCATACATAAAATCACTATAATTACTAGAGGTGAAATAGGCCATTTTGGACCGGTGCTTACGCTTTAGCTAATAGCTATAAGTAGGTCAGCTAATTAATAATTGTATCTGAATATTTCCTCAAGGGTTTCTGGCTATCTGTTTGGGTTCAACATGTTGATAGGTGCATTCTATGCCGGGCATATTCACATGGTTGTTTGCCTTTTTGTGCGGCGTTGCCTAGCCAGGAAAAATCGCACATCGCACCAAGCCGCCACATGGCATGGTCAATCATACATATATACTTAATACTAACCGACCGACCGACAGCATGCCGAGCGAATACAAAGTACCAGCTGCCTCAGTCAGAGCGGCTGCAGCTGTAGCTGAGAGTAATATCAATGGCGGCAGCGGCGGCGACTCGAACGCTGTGGAAGAGGTCACAATAAAATTAATTGATGGACATTCACATGAGCAAAAAGAGAATGATAGTAGCATCGATGCGCAGACATCAACAATGAATCGTTCAACTGAAACTGTTCATGTTAGGCAGCAAGTCCATCAGCAAGAGCCACAGCAAAAAGATGATAATGATGATGTCGAGCAACAACAGCAGGCGCAAAGAGCAGCGATAGATAGAAGTACAGATACGACAATAATGCCCACCGCTCAGGCCCAGAGCAGCAGTCGTAATACTACTGGCCAGTTAAACTTGCACGAAGCACAGCCAACTGAAACTACACCACAGCTTCAACAGCAGCAGCCTCATCACTCTCCACTCACACAAGTTAACGGCAAGGGCCTCTGGCGATCCTGGAAAAGAAACTTTCAATCGAAATTATTGGCCTTGATGGATTTAATTGACAATTCGTTGGATGCTGCTTCAGTACATGGTGCGGATGGGGTGCATCAGCAACTACAACAACAGCAGCAATTACAACAGCAACAACTGGATGGTGATAATGATGATGATGGCTTGGACAATCATCGTAGTAGTAGTGGTAATGATGATTTTATTGGAAGAGTGCACGTCCATCCTGACATACTTCACGAAACCAACAACACCACGACGACGACGGGAATCATACTCGTCAACAATTCACATTCGACCATTCGACCACTACAACGTATACTTGAGGTGTACAACTCATCGAAAACACATTCGGGAAGTGTTCATATTGGTGAGAATGGGGTGGGGTTGAAGCAGGGTGCGGCGACTTTGAGTGATTTGACGTTTGTTTTGGTAAAGAAGAAGAGGAGGAGGGTGGAGAATGATGATAATGTGTTGCAAGGGAATGAAGAGGAGGAGGGAGTGATTGAGTTGGGATTGATTGCAGAATCGTTGCAGAGGGAGGAAGGGTGTTGGTGAGTGTATTTTTGTATTCTCTATGACGAGAGCTTCTTTCCTGGTATCATTCATTCCAACTCATTCTTCGTCATCATTTCAGTCTACCTGCATTTACATTTCCAATATCCCACGACGGTGGCAAACAGGACATTACCAATCTACTTTCCAACCCGAACAAAGCAGAGATTGCAGCCTGTGTCGCACAATATGGTGACAATTCCTTAGAACGGGGTATAGATCGTCTATCTAAACATTTTTGTGGTATGTGCTTCGGAAATGTATTTGGTAATGATGACAATGTCTTTTGCTTGATTTTGGATCGTGTTGATTATGGTCATACTCCAACTACCGAGAGCAAATGTTCTCAATTGCTCAAGGATCTACGGATGGAAATCCCACGATTTTATCTGCACATGTCACCGACGTTTGACTTTCGTATTGGGAGGGGGGGAGTGACGTTTGATTATTGGCAGCAGCGTTTGGTGGAATTGTCGTCTATCTCGGTGTTGATGAATCATTCGTCCCATTGGCATGAGTACAAGCCCGAGTCTGATCCGGGGGCGTACATATTGAGAGTGTTTATTGGATTTGATCGATTTAGAATTCATAACAAGTCATCGGGGAAGGAAGGTTCGTTGTACATTTATAGCCGCAAGTCTGGACGGTTGATCAAGTGTATGCCAGATGGACGAGGATACTTAGGTTTGGAGAACACTGGGAGTATGTACTGCCAAGGCCTCACTGTGATTATTGACGATATTGGAGGGCAACTCCCACTAAACCCGACAAAGCAAGACATTGCATTTGCGGAGCAAACTAATGGAGCAATTCATGAAGAAAATCTCGTCGCTCACATTGGGCTTTTAGCCAAGACATACTACAAGTATCATCTTGACAAGTTTGAGAATCGAACAGAACTCACTAAAATGATTAAAGAATTCGGGAGTGGTCGAGTACAAGTCAGTAATTCGAAAGACATCAACAGCAGCGAACTGACGACATTCGAATATGAGACAGTGGGTCACTTTATTGACGGGAGGATGAAAATTCGAATTGCTCGAGCGTCATTGAAGATAAAAAGTGGGCGTGATACATGCCTCCAACTTATTCCACGCTCCTTACTTATCCCATCGCCACTAGCACAAGCACTTGTTGTTGATACAGAGAGAGATGACCAAAATGAAAGTCGGAAGAGGAGGGCAAGCGAAATTACGACTGAAAGAGATAGAGCTGCTTTCCCTGCTCAGCCTATTCCTGATAATGTTGTAGTGAGGAACACTTTTCAGCCGATGGCAAGAATGAGTGTTCGCAACAATATTGTTGCTCAACAGACTCGACCATTGAGCAACGCAAGTACACGGGGTAAAACACTGAATCATTTGGCTGCAATGCAGCAAAACACTCTCCAGCATCAGCAACATCAACCACCTACACCGCCGCCAATGATTCAGCAACCGCTTCTCAATCAGCAACCTACTCAACAACCTATGCCATCATCGAATGCTTTGGACCCACAAGTCTCTTCTATCGTAGACAGCTATAAAGTTGTCTTGCAACGATATAAAAGCCAATTACAACAAAGTGCTGCAAAGATTCACGAACTTCAGACAAAGAATGCCAAGATTCAAGAACTCCAGGCAACGAATGAGCAATTGATGGATGCTATGAGGAAAAAAGATGCGCAAGTCCAACGTCACCTCCAAGAGAGAGATAATACGATCCAGGAACTTCAGGCAAGGAATGCTACGATTCACGAACTCCTGACATCAAATGAGCAATTGATGAAAGTTTTGAACGACAAAGATGCGCAGGTCCAAAGGCTTGAAGCAGAGACTACATCTTTGAAGCGTCAATTGATTGAAATTGTTCAAAATCGAGCAGAGGTTGAGACGAGTGAGATGATATAGTCTGAAATACTTAATAGGTAGGGCTTGGTTATGAAATTATACGACTTTTTTTGTGAACTTATTTTAGAACTAATGCAACTGAGATGAGAAGAGAAAAGGGACATGTAATGACGCATCGTGTCATTAAGTTTGGGTATGGTATACGGAATGAGTAAGAGGCACGCCGGATGCATGAGGAGGGTGCGTGCGATGGACGATGGTGATGAGAGTTGATTTCATGCTGCGCTGGCAGCTCTCATCTTAGTGGTGCCATAAATCACTATCTAATTTACCCCTCATGTGGACCCCTCTGGATATGTGATTCAAACGAGTGTGAAGAGGAACATATCAAGAGGAGTCCACACGAGGGGTGAATTAGAGGTGTGTAGTATCATTACTACGGCAACAATCCCATGGTGTAGGTCGATTTTGCCCCTCTAAAAAAAGAATGAGAAGGTGGATGATGATGCGTGACTCGTCTTCGCTTCCGCCGTCCGTCCCACAGTTTGATTTGATTCGTGAACTAACAGTGCCGTGTAAAAACCTCAACGCTCGATTTCGAGAACCACGAACTAAAACTCACTTCAATAACTACTAAACTCGCCGAGCTCAGGTCAACCCCTTGCCCCATTCCCGTTGGTGGTTGTAGTTGGTTGTGTTGATGAAGTAGATGATCATTATTATTATTTATTGGACGTTGATGTGAATGAAGCCGTGAGCGTCTCCCTGGCTCTTAATAAGGATTACCTTCTATCCAACATTTGCTGTGAACATTCAGCGATTTTCTATTTCCAAATAATCGCACTCCACGGGTTGAGAGGGAAAAAATAACATCATGCCCACTGTAGCTCCTCCTGATGATAGCATCCTCTGCCAGCCGACGGGCGAGAAGAAAAGGGAAAAAATTGATGAAACAGCTAATAAGAAAAGTGATCCACCGAAGAGAAAACAATACAGAAAAAAATGTTCAGCTGATGGGTGCAAAAATCAAGCCTACATTGGAGGAGTGTGCAAGAGGCACAGACTCAATAAGCCGACGGGCAACGAGAAGAAGAGGAAAGAAGTCGATGATGCAGCAGCTAATGATAATGAAAATGGCCCACCGAAGAAAAAGCAATGGAGAAAAGAATGCAAAGCTGAAGGATGCACAAAACGTGCTCAAAATGGAGGAGTGTGCGTTGAGCATGGAGCAAGGGTGAAACGATGCAGCGCTGAAGGATGCACAAACCAAGCTATCAATGGAGGAGTGTGCCAAAGACATGGGGCAAAGTTCAAAATATGCAGCGTTGATGTATGCACAAATCAAGCTCAAAGAGGAGGAGTGTGCGTTAGGCATGGGGCAACGCACAAACGATGCACCGTCGATGGATGCAATAAACAAGCTCAAAGAGGAGGATTGTGCCAAAGGCATGGGTCATTAGGGGATCGATGTAGATTTCAAGGATGCGAAAACAAAGCTGTCAGAGGAGGAGTGTGTAAGAGGCATGGGTCATATTTAGTTCTCGTACAACTACGGCAGCAGCAAGAGAAATTGCCTACAATTGGTAGTCGGAAGCAGAAAGATGTTATCGAACAGTCCAATACTGCGGCTTTTCGTACTGCAGGGGAGGCTAATAATGCTGGGCAGAAGATTGCTGAAAATAAAGGCAATAATCGAGAAAAGAATAAACCAGACAAGTTAGCAGTCGGGGGAGTGAACAGTCGAAAAGATGACAAAGAACGAGATGCATCAGATCAAGTGCGCAGTAAGAAAATATCGGGTCTCAGCGAGATAGCTGCTGCTGCTGCTGCTACTGCTGCTGCTACTGCTGCTGCTGGTGGTGTTAGCGGGGGTGGAGGTGGCTATAATGAGAATGAAGCCAACGATGATAACGATGGAGCAGAAGTAGAGTCTCGTGTTCATATTGTGGAGGGAGTGACTGCCAATGTGGAGAAGGAATCAACGCAGATGGCAGCTGCTGAGCCTGACAGTAGAATGGTTGCAAAAACGGCAAATGATTATTCTGCTGAAATTACTTCACTGAAAGCTAGGTTAGAAACTTCCACACAAAATGAAGCAACCTTGAAACGTGAGAAACTGCAACTGCATGCTCGTATGAAAGCGTCCGCTGTTGAATTGAAGGAGATGACTAACAGGGTATATGCTCTGAACGCATTATTAGCCCAGGTTACGAGGAAAGAAGCAGTATTGAATGCTCGTCTACAGGAAGTGACTGATGATTTTGCTATTGAAAGGTCAAGGTTGCAATCCAAGGTGAAAGAGTTGACTGCGAAGCTAGAGGAGAAGCCCTCTGAAACGAAGCAGCAATGAATGCTCGGCTGTGAGCTGCGTGCTATGTAGGCGGAGTGGCAGAATGAAGTGAACGGCAGTTCCGAGACAATTGGAAGATTGCCGTTAGAAAGGACGCGGAACTGAAGAAGATAGAAGCAACTTCACAATGTAGGGTTGATGGGGGGGGTGGTTATTTCAAAAGACAGCAAGGAGGACATTGTGTGCATTAATGTGAACAAGATACTTCCAATCTCGATCCTATGTGTGTGTAATGATAAGAATAATGCTTTCTGAACATGAATTTCGTTTGCACAAGTGAGGATAATAAGCCTCATTTTTATGATTGTGAAAGTGAGAAGTGAGGGATTTTCGTGGGACCTTTTGGAGCTCGTGCATTGAGTGAAGCTGAACGTGAACGGCTCAAATGCATCCACACATGAGGGTAACTTTGATGGACTTAGCTCGAGCTCTGTACGATACAAATGATATAGTAGTCAAAGTGTTTTAACTCAAATAACAAGTTGACATCTATTTGTTCATTTATCTCTACCTTCAAATGATATCAAGTCATTTGAACCCCGTCTCAATCGATTGTAGCTGTGCTTCTTTCACATCAACCGACGTGATTGGAAATGTAATTTTCGGTCCTGTCATACAGTATGTCAATAATGAGTATTTACTACACGAGACTACTACTCTTCTCAATCCGTGGCGATCCATGCACAATACCCGGTTGCAGTTGATTTAGAATACATGCTACTGTTACATTTTAGTTTGTTATTCCCATGCTGATTTGCTGATCGATTGAACATAGATAGCGATCCAAGATCAATCATTCAATGCCTTCATCTGACTGTCTCCTGCGTCCACGCTGCTGCTGCTGTGATCTCCACTTGGCTGCACGACGCTGCGAATGCTTCGAGCGACATTTTCGCTGCGGCTTCGCATCGTCAGCACCGTGAGAATGCAATTCACTCGTCCCCTCTTCGTCTACCACTGCTAGTGTTTCTTTGCTGCTCTTGTTGTTTTTCGGCGGCTTCTTCTCATCACGCGACGAGGAGAAGCAGACTTTGCCGAGCAGCGCCTGTCGAAGTTCCTCTCTGTCATGATGTGATTGCGATGATGACACGGAAGTATGATGTTCATCGAGTGATGATGTTGTTGATGTGCAATCTTCTCTTTCGGCTTTACTTTGATTGAGGATCATCATCGTTGCATTCCAGGCGCAAAACGCTGCTGCACTATTGAAGGCACTATTCTGAATCAGTACAGGCTTTTCAGCTGCTTCTTGCTTTGGTCCAGCCACAGCCAAGGTATCGTAGGGGCAGAGAAGATGTCAAATCAAGTAGAAGATGAAAGATTTGCGTCGGACTAAAATGGCGCGCCTTGCCATCAGTAGGTTTGTGTGTCGTTTGTCGTTTCAACCATGGCCGGCGCTGCCAAGTCAGGATATGCGCTACGTCTGCTACTTATGAATGGAAAGACACGGAGCATGAAAAGGATACATCATCACTGTCTTGAGATGATTATCACTACATTTGTTGTACAGCTGACTTGAGCGTCTTGATTCCTTCCTCCTTCCCTCTCTAGCTCTTACTTGGCCATCGCCGCCAGCTGAGGGATAAAAATAACATCATGCCCACTGCCGCTCCTGCTGATGACATCATTCTCTGCCAGCCGACGGGCGAGAAGAAGAGGAAAGAAGTTGATGCAGCAGCTAATAATCAAAGTGGTCCACCAAAGAAAAAACAATACAGATACGAATGCTCGGCTGAAGGATGCACAAAATATGCTGTAAAGGGAGGAGTGTGCATTAAGCATGGGGCAAAGGTCAAAGTCTATCGATGCAGCGTTGAAGGATGCACAAAATATGCTCAAAGAAGAGGAGTGTGCATTAGGCATGGGGCAAAGGTCAAAGTCTATCGATGCAGCAGGGAAGGATGCACAAATCAAGCTCAAAGAAGAGGAGTGTGCATTAGGCATGGGGCAAAAGTCAAGATTGTCTACACCCCCAAGGCAAGTGGATTTGGTGGGTATTGTGGCGATCAACAAACACAACAACAACAACAAACAAGCACGGGAGCAGCCTTCGCATCGTATTCATTAAATTTCCCTCCTTATCCCCAACAACAATGGAACAACAGCTACTGCCACAATAATCCATTTGTGAATTCAAACTGGACTCCCCCTTGCATCATTGAAGGATGCAACGCAACAGCTTCATACGGTGGGTATTGTTGGATGCACGGATCACAGCTGGCTGCTCCTCTTGCACAGGTTAATATTCAACGTGGGTATATTGAGGAAGGCGACAACCAAAATAATGCACCTGCCGTAGAAATTATTAGTGACGACGAAGAAGCAGGAGGGAAGAAACTGCCTCCAATTGCTCACAGGAAACGGGAAGAGGTTTCTGCCACACAGCAAATGACTGGAACCTCTAGAGCGACGCAGGGGGGGGGAAACGAATCTGATCTTAAAATTGCTGAAAATATTGACGCTATACCAGAGAGGGATGATGCAAACTGTTCCGCAGTCAGGGGTGAAGGCAATCCAAAAGATGATGAAGAACCAGATACATCTGATCTAGCGCTCGGTCAGGAAAAGATGGGCCGCAGCGAGATGGCTGCTGATGGTGATGACGATTGGGGTGGAAGTGAGTACAATGACTATGACGCCGAAGATGATAATGATGAAGTAGAATTAGAGTCTCGTGCTGATGCTGTGGGGGGAGTGGCTGCCAATGTGGAGAAGGAATCAACACAGATGGCAGTTGCGAAGCTAATGGAGCTGGACAGCAGCGTTGAAGCAATAGTTGCAAGAGATGATCTGAACTTACGAGTAGAAGCACCACCCAAGATCTCGAAGGGGTTAACCAATCAGATAGAAACTCTGTCTGCTGAAATTACTCCACTGAAAGCTAGGTTAGAGGTAGCCACACGAAACGTAGCAAACTTGAGACGTGAGAAAGAGCAACTGAATGCTCGTTTGAAAACATCTGCTGTTGAATTGAAGGAGATGACTACCAAGATAGATGCTCTGAACGCAACATTAGCCAAGGTTACCGAGAATGAAGCATTATTGAATGCCCAGCTGCAAAGAGAATCTGATGATTTTGCTGCTGAAAGGGCAAGTTTCCAATCCAAGGTAGAAGAGTTGACTGCGAAGCTAGAAGAAGCCTCCAGAAACGAAGCAGCAATGAATGATCGGCTGCAGACACTGACGGATGGTTTCGCTGCTGAAAGGGCTTGTTTGGAATCCAACAACGACCAGCGACAAAAGGAGGTAGAAGAGTTGGCTGCGAAGCTGGAAGAAGCCACCAGAAACGAAGCAGCAATGAATGATCGGTTGCAGACACTGACGGATGGTTTCGCTGCTGAAAGGGCTTGTTTGGAATCCAACAACGACGAGCGACAGAAGGAGGTAGAAGAGTTGACTGCGAAGCTAGAAGAAGCCACCAGAAACGAAGCAGCAATAAATGATCGGTTGCAGAAAGCCAATAATGATTTCGCAGCTAAAAGGGCTTGTTTGGAATCCAACAACGACCAGCGACAAAGAGAGGTAGAAGAGTTGACTGCGAAGCTAGAAGAAGCCACCAGAAACGAATCAGCAATTAATGGTCGGTTGCAGACACTGACGGATGGTTTCGCTGCTGAAAGGGCTTGTTTGGAATCCAACAACGACCAGCGACAGAAGGAGGTAAAAGAGTTGACTGCGAAGCTAGAAGAAGCCACCAGAAACGAATCAGCAATGAATGATCGGTTGCAGACACTGACGGATGGTTTCGCTGCTGAAAGGGCTTGTTTGGAATCCAACAACGACGAGCGACAGAAGGAGGTAGAAGAGTTGACTGCGAAGCTAGAAGAAGCCACGAGAAACGAAGCAACAAAGAATGCTGAGCAGCAGTCAATGACTAATGAATTCGCTGCTAAACAGTCTAGTTTGAAATTAGCTCTCGAGAAGAAGCAATCGAAGATTGATGAGTTATGTGCCACGTTGGACGAGCGGCTGACCGAAGTCACTGGCAAATCCGAGAGAATTAGAACATTGTCGTTGGAGTTGAGGAGGAGGGAGGAGGAACTAGAGGAGAAGTCTACAGAGGCAGCTGCGCTGAATGTGAGATTGGCGGAGCTGGCAGAAAATGTTGATATGACAAGACGTCAGGCAGACTTGGAAAGAGAAATTGGAATGTTAAAAGAAGCGCATATTGAATTGAAGGAAGCGTTGCACATGAAGGAAGACAAAGATTTTGATGCAACAAATTCACCCAAAAGACGGTCGAGACGTAGCCCGAGGTGCCCCAAGAAGAGTAGTTTGGAAGCACTGGCAGATCAATCGAAGAAGAGCAATTTCGGGAGAAACAAAACCTTCGACGAAGAGGACCCACATGCAGAGTGTAATGATGATGAAAAACTGGTGCAGATGATTATGAATGAAATCGTTGACAACGGTGAGGAAGTAAAATTTGATGATGTTGCTGGAATAAACGACGTGAAGGATGCAATCAGGCGCATGGCAATCAATCCTCTGAAACGGCCCGAATTATTCGTAGGGTTACGTGCTTTTCCAAAGGCATTGCTATTGTTTGGACCGCCAGGCACAGGTACGATGTATTTCTGGACGACTCAATTCATCACGTCCACAATAATTTTGAAACTCATGCTGTTGTGAACATCTCTTCCCCCCTTAGGCAAGACATTGATCGGCAAGGCGATTGCACATGAAAGCGATGCCACATTCTTTTCTATCTCGTCATCTTCGATTGCGAGTAAGTGGCATGGCGAGAGTGAAAAGCTGGTCAAAACTCTTTTTACCTTGGCATCATTTCATGAACCTTCAGTAGTCTTCATTGACGAAGTAGATTCGCTGCTGTCGCAACGAAAGAGCAATGAGGACGAAAGCAGTCGGAAGATCAAAACTGAATTTCTAGTGCAGCTCGATGGTGTTGGCAATAAAACAAATGAACGCGTGCTAGTCATCGGGGCTACTAACCTCCCCCAAGAGCTGGATGATGCTGCACGTCGAAGATTTAAGAAGCGGTTTTACGTCCCGCTGCCAGATCGACACGGCCGTGAAGCGCTATTGCGTAATGCCTTGAGCAAGAATTCCCACACTTTAACAGACGAAAACTTTGAAAAGCTGTCTCGTGATACGGAGGGATATAGCGGGGCTGATATGAAGACCTTGTGCGAGGATGCAGCACATGTACCGATCCAGTCGGAGGATATCATGCGCATTGATGCCA